>CM061552.1:51380018-51886022 GCA_030864225.1 Capsicum baccatum var. pendulum | reverse complement strand
ATTTTTTTTTTTTTTCCTTTTCCCTATTTTTGTTTTTTCTTGTTTCTTTCTTTTCACTTTTTATTTACTCTTTTATCTCTAATTTTTATTTCTCTTTCTGTTTTTTCTTTTTCATATTTTCTATTATTTTCTATTTTTGAATTTTTTTTCTTCGTCTTTTCACTTGAAATAAAAAAATAAAATATAAAAAATGAGGAAAAAGGAAAAAAAAAAGTGAAAATGGAAAAAATAAAAATAAACATAGAAACAAAAAAAAATATAAAATATAAAATATAAAAAAATGAGAAAGAGAAAATATAAAATAAGAGGGTGAGAGATGTGAAAATATAAAATATAACATGCAGAAACAAAAAAAAAAACAAGAAAGAGAGAGAGTAGTGAAGAAACATAAAATACAATGACAGAGAGATGTGAAAATCTAAAATAAGGTAATTATTTTTTAATTAATTGGTGAAGTGGTATGAGTAAACTGAAATTCTTTTATCTCTTTAAACTCAAGTTATTAACTAAAAATAAGATAATTAACTATATTGTAGATGTATTTGATGTTGTCTTGCACATCAAAGACATATATATGTTGCTATTATGGTAATTAGTAAAAGATTGTTATGTTCCTTATAATTAATGAATCTAGTTTGTTATTTGTGAACTTTGTTTTCTATTTTAAATGGTAAATATGGACTTTCAACTCATTTTAAAAGTTTATACAAATATGAATAAAGTGAGTAAAATATGAGTATTCATTTAAATGTAAAGACCACCCATCTATGTTTAAAATCCTTCATTGCGCTACAAAAATTTAATCTTTTTTTAAGAAAAATAAATTATGGGGTAGGGATGGAGTAGTTGGGGTTAGGGTTTGAGGGCGAGAGCAAAAAAATATTTTTTTTTTATAAAATATTTTGTGGTGGGGTGTTTGAGGGAGAGAGCAAAAAAATATTTCTTTTTTATAAAATATTTTGTGGTGGTGGGGGGGGGGGGGAGGGGGGTGTGGAGCAGAATTTTATTTTGAATTTTTTATTTTTTTAAAACATTAGAGGTTGGGGGTAGGGGGCAGACGGTAGGGGTGTTGTGTGTGTTGGGGGGTGGGGGGTTTAAAAAAAATGGGGATCGGGGTAAGAAATTATTTTGTTTAAAAAAATAATTCTTTTTGGGGGATTGGGGTTGGGGGTGTGAGGGGTGCATTGGGGGAGGTGGGGGTAGTTTTTTCTTTAAAAAAAAGTCTTTTTTTAGGCTAGGGGCAGGAGGGTAGAGTAGGGGATAAAAAAATCAAGTTGATATGCATATAAAAGTTCAAATCTTTTGGCTTTAGAGTTAAATTGGATTGAAATCATTTTTACTCAATTCATATTTGACCAAATTCATTTACTCATATTATATGAGTGGATTGCAATCCAATCTATTTAAGCTCAGTCCGTATTCATATTATTCAAATTCAACATCAAACTATTTAAATCAGAATTATTGGGATATTTACTACATTTTACTAGTTTTCAAACATGTAACTTTCATTTTTAAAAACTCATAAAATTCTATGCCCAAATTCACTGTCAAAATTAAATATTTGAATCAAAATTGTGCCACATAAATTAGTAAGAGTTAGTAGTAATTTTAAAACTTTGCTCCATTGCATGAAATCATGGATTGATGTTGTACTGTTGCTGTGTTTTTCTTCGTTTAGGTGGAGAATAAAAAGAGCCGCAGAAAAACTGGCAAATGCAGCAAGAAAAAGAATGTTCCCCTGGTCGAAGATGAAGGCGATGAGGAAGCTACAGAGCAAAATGAAATAGTGATACCAATCGATGTTGTAGTTGGATATTCTGAACCATATGAATGTTACTATGTGACTGGGTATTATGGAAAGCGACCTTTGACTGTGCTAATTGGTGAAGGAGACACCTTCCACAATTTTATCAATGAATCCTTGGCAGATAAGCTAGGTTGTGACACAGTTCCTATTAAGCCTCGAACTGTTCAATCCTCTTTTGGGACAATGGTGACATCCAGAGTACGCAAAAAAATTCAACTGTCAATGCAACGCACTGTATTTAGCTGAGTTGGGAACCAAAATATGCCATGGAACTAAAAAAAATATCAAAATATGCCATGTTTTTAAACTGTAACCAAAATAGGCTTAACTCTCTCTTTTAAGAGAGTTATATGCATTATTTTTAATGGTTGCATATACCGTTTGGTCACCACCGTTAAAAATAATACATATAACTCTCTTAAAAAGAGAGTTAAGCCTATTTTAGTTACAGTTTAAAAACATGGTATATTTTGATATTTTTTTTTAGTTCCATGGCATATTTTGGTTCCCAGCTCTATTTAGCTTGACTGTGTATCTGCTTCCAGTGTCGTCGAATTGTGACCTGGTGTTGGGAGGCGAGTGGATTAGGACCCTCTGTCAAAAATATGAAATACTAGCTAATTACAGTAAGAATATCAAAGAATTAAGCAACTGGTAGCATTCATTTAGAGAGAATAAATTGCAATTCTAATTGATTCATATTTCGTTAGCTTACAATGAAAGCAAATGGGAGTATTTATAGACTCCAACTCTAAACTCACTATCACTTAACATGTGCACAACATGTGTTTGTTATAACTAACTCTAACCAACCTCTCACTCCTTTTAGTTTTATTTTCTTTAGATAGATATTTCCAACACACCCCCTCAAGCTGGAGGGTGAAAGATATCGAGAACTCCCATCTTGGACAACAAAAAATGATGTTGTGATGCTCCTAGAGCCTTTGTAACCATATCTGCAAGTTGGAATTCAGTAGAGAGGCACACTGGTTGAATTAGACCTTCTTTGAGCTTTTCCCTAATAAAATGACAATCGATTTCTATATGCTTGGTTCGTTCATGAAAGATTGGATTAGCAACAATTTGCATAGCAGCCTTGCTATCACAGTAAAGTTGAATTGGAGTAGGTACAACGAAACCAAGATCCTTTAATAAACCAACCATCCAAATGATTTCTGCCATGCTACTGTACTCGGCTTCTGCTGAACTTCGACTTACAGTGCTTTGCTTCTTGGATTTCCAAGAAATAAAAGATGATCCTAATTGTATTATGTAACCTGTAACTGATCTTCTCGTATTTGGACATGATGCCCAATCCGAATCACAATAAGTAACTAATTCTGTAGCTGATCCTTTCTTGAAGAAAATTCCCATTACCCTTAAACAGCCTCCCAGTGTGATTTTTTAAGTTGTTGCATAAACTGGCTTAACAATTGCACTGTGAAACAAAATCTAGTCGGGTGATGGTCAAATAAATCAGTTTTCCAATTAATTTTTGATAACAAGAAACATCGCAGATGATCGAGTCTTGGTGGTTTGGCATGAAGTAGTTCATAAGGGGATTTGCCACTCAACACCTTTGAAGGTAGCTTATTTATCAAGTACACTGCTGTCTTGACAAAATCACCCCAAAATCTGATTGGCATTCCACTCTGAAATTTTAAAGCCCTTGCTACCTCAAGAATGTGTTTGTGTTTTCTTTCAACTATCCCATTCTGCTGAGGAGTATAAGCACAACTACTCTGGTGAATAATCCCATTAGATTTAAACAAGTCAGGGCATTTAGAATTGAAAATTTTTGTGCCATTGTCAGATTTAAACACTTTAACACAAACAACAAACTGATTCTTTATTAACAAGAGAAAGTCTTTTAACACAGTAAACACTTCACATTTGGAATAAATGAGACAAATACAAGAATATCTACTATGATCATCAACCAAGGTCACAAAGTAATACTTGTTATCATATGTGGGCGTTTTATATGGTCCCCATAGATCAAGATGAACTAAGTCAAAACAAGAATCAGAAATAGTAGTACTAATAGGAAATTTCAGCCGGTGTTATTTAGCAAAAGGACAAATCTCACAATCTCCATGAATTCTTGCCGGTACATGGCCTTTTAGAGATGAAATGTGATTCATAGCTTCACATGATGGATGTCCCAATCTATAATGCCACAATATACTATCAACACTTGATGCATGAGCTGCCAGTACATTAGATTTAACTTCTTCTTGCAAAATGTATAATCCATCCCTTTCCTTACCAATCCCCAAGACCTTGCCATTGGAGAGAGCCTGAAAGATGCAAAAATCAAGGAAAAAAATACAGCGCAAGATATCTCCGTGGTTTAGTTGGAAACTGAGAGCAAGCTAAATTTAAAATCTGGAACATGGAGTACATTTTTTATTTCATGTTCTCCTAAAACAAATGTTTTTCCCGCACCAAGAATTTCTGATTTATCACCTGTAGGGACCTGTACTTGACTATTAGGTCCATTCTCCTTTAAATCTTTCAAAGATTTGAGTAATTACTTAAATGGAGTAATATGATATGAGGCACCTGTGTCAATTATCCACTCAAAACCAATGGTTTTAGACAACAAAGAGTGAATACCTGCCATATTAGACACACAATCAGCTTCATTTGCTTTGGTCATCATGTGTTTCATCTGCTCAAATTGTTCATTCGAGAAAAAATACCCCTGACTTTTAGAAAATGAAGCTTCCCCTGCTGTTGCAGTAGCGTGGGCATAGGGTTTGAAGGCTGGTGTTGAAGTAGACTGAGCAGACTTATTAGGAAATTGTCGAGCACTGGTTGACTGTCCAACATAAGAGGGGTTATGCATAGGAGCCCTATTATGCTCATATCCATTTTAATACCCTTGATCACCTGGAGGTTTAAAGTTGGAACCAAATTTCTTCTTACTTTTGAAGTCCGGTGGATAGCCTAGTACTCTATAACAATCAGCAACATTGTGATTTCTATATCCACATATTTCACAAAACATCTCAGAGGTCTTATGTGATGGTCTTTGTGCCCTTCCTGCGAGTAAAGTTAATGGTTCCTTGTTGCTATCAGTGACTCCTAGAACTCTTTGACTCTCTTCCTGAGTCAAAGTAGCATAAGCTTCATTTACAGTAACTATAGGAGTTTTTGAGAGTATACTACTCCTGATCTGATTATAACTTTCATTCAGTCCCATAAGGAACTGGAGAAGCCTCTGAGATATGAGATGCTCTAGGTATTGTCATGATTCGGCACAATCACAATGAGGTAAAGGAACCATAACATCAAGTTCATCCCAGAAATCTTTCATCTTAGAGTAGTAAGTAGTAACAGAATCCATACCTTGTTTCAATGTTGCAATCTCAGTCCAGAGGTGATAAATTCGAGTCAAGTTTGATCTATCAAATCTCTCTTTAAAATCAATCCATACCTTCTTTGCATTTGACGCAAACACAATACTTGGCATCAACTCCTCTGCCACTGTACTACCAATCCAAGAGAGCACTATTGCATTGTATTTTTCCTAAAGTTCTGCCAATTCACCTCTGTATTGAGATTTGAGACATGAACCATCTACAAAACCTAATTTCCCTTTGCCTCAAAGTGCCAAAGTCATAGATCTGCTCCACAGTGCATAATTTGCAGGACCCGTGAGCTTGATAGGAATTAGCACAATACCTAGAATATCGGAAGCTTGAAGATATAAGGGAAGATGGTGGTCAATTGTAACTGCTGTAGTTCCTGATGAGGATACACTAGCACTGGATTCCGCCATGGAAAACCAAAGTCAAGCTTCAAAGTTGTTGAAATACGGCTAGGATGAAGATCACTGCTTTGATACCATTTCAAAAATACAAAATACTAACTAATTACAGTAAGAATATCAAAGAACTAAGCAACTGGTAGCATTCATTTAGAGAGAGAATAATTGCAATTCTCATTGATTCATATTTTATTAGCTTACAATGAAAGCAAATGGGAGTATTTATAGACTCCAAGTCTCAACTCACTATCACTCAACATGTGCACAACATGTGTTTGTTAGAACTAACTCTAACTAACCCCTCACTCCTTTTAGCTTTATTTTCTTTAGCTAAATATTTCCAACACCCTCTCTCTAGAAACTTGTTATTAGTGCTAAAGTATTCTGCTATTATGTTTTTTAAGGATAGTAGTGATTATGCTATTGAGTTTCTGTTTTCTGCAATTTTCTATTTCTGTAAAGGAGAACTACTTTCAGTTATCCTTGGTTATGTTTATCTACCAACATTATATCCCATTTTGGGAACATCCTTGCAAGTTAATTAGTATGAAATCCGTTGAGCTTTTGCTTTTCTATCCTTCCTGCATCATGAGTTTTGGTGCAATGAATGCGGTATCTCAAAGAAAGATCAAGTTCATGAACTAATTCTGATCCACTTTACGCATGACAACATCTAAAGTTGGACACTTCTACTTACATGTTTGTCATCTGAACCCCTTAACCCACTAAAAAAAACATTTTAAACCCTTTGACCATTTACTTTGCCTATGTGACATTAAAATGCTGACTAGGACAAGGAGAGTGATTACACTCGCCTATGATGCAAGTGAGAGTCAATTTTATATTAAAATAGACTTTTAAAAAATAAAAATAATATTAAAATTTAAAAAAAATAAAAAAGATCCTTTTTTTCCCTCCATCTTTTTTAGTTTAAAGTATTTTTAAATTTTAAAAATAATAAATTTAAAAATAAAAATTAAAAAGCCCCCCTCCCCGTCTAGCCCACCCCCACCTTCACCCTCATTCAGCTTCCTTTCCCAACCTCCTCCCCGCGCCCAGCCACCATCCCACCCACCCTCACCCCCGTCCAGCTCCCTCTCCCTCCCCCGTACGAGAGGCGTAAATTGAAGAACAACACAAAATAAGGGCAAAAGTGCAAATGACCCAGTATACAACTGTACATCATTTTAATTGGAGCAAACTTAAATGTAAGCACAAGAGGTCCACAGTTCGATTTTCAGAAATTTGAGGCTCAGAATTTTGCATTTTTGCTCAGACAAAGAGAAGACAACCACGCCATGGCTGCAAAATCACCAGTTGTACGCAAAAGAGTAAGCCTCGTTAAAATTTTCCAACTATCTTCTTTTCAGAGGGCTACATTAGAAACCAAACACGGATGTCATTCATCATAAAAGCATTTCCTTTTGTACCAAATACACCCTTGTAGAATAACAATACAGCACAATAATTAACAACCATGGCTGCAAACCTCGGATTGCGTCTACGTCGCCCATCCAAGATACGGGCCTCTTAATATTTATATATTCCTAAAGAGGGTCTGTGGTTGATATTGTTATTGTTCATTGTTAAAAAAAAAATAAAAAAAATGTTGTTGTTTTACTTTTAAAATTTTGTTTTATTTACTTTCTCAATTTAAATTTTTTATTTTGTTTAGGAATAATTTTTATAAATTGTTAAAGATATTTAAATAAAAATTAAAAATTCATTATGTTTGTGTATGTGAATTTATAGTTAAGACTTTAAATTAATTGGAGAGAAATTTTAATTATTTAGAGTAAATTTGATGTTTAATTAAATTTATTATGTTTGTGTATTAGAATTTATAATTAAAAATTTAAATTTATAGTTGAAAATTTAAATTAATTTAAATTAAAAATTTATTGTGTTTGTGTATTAGAATTTCTATAATTTATAAAAAGAATTTATTTTAATATTTAATTTCTTATGTAGCATTTTAAAAATAACATAAAATTTAATGTAATACTTAAAAATGACGTGGCGGCTGACGTGGCGGCTGACATGGCAGCTGACGTGGAGAGAGTGTGTTATACTCACCCAAAAAGTGTTTAAAATGTTGTTTTTTAGTGGGTTCAAGGGTTCAGATGACAAATATGTAAGTAGAAGTGTCCAACTTACAAAACCGATATAGTACAAGGATCCAGAAGGTCATTTTGCCCTTATTTTTCTATCAAAAAGTCAGACAAAATAAGAAATGGTGATTGAGTTGGTGTATCAGTAATATATCATGAAGGAGATCAGGGATTTAATCTCGTCTGATCCTTTCTCAGTTGGCTGAGTTTGATGCCATGAATGCGGTATCTAAAAAAGAATGTTAGAAAATGTCCACCACTCGATTTCTTTCTTAATCGAGCTCGTCACATATGGATTATTAAATGCAATTTACTTCTTTTGTGTGATTTGCTAATTATTGCACTGTGCATAGGAGGATTTCTCAGTGTGGACCTGATGGAGTGCAACTTCGAGTTTCATTAAAATTATAAAAGAACAACAACAACATATTCAATGTATTATCATATAGTGGGGTCTGAAGAGGGTAAAGTGTACGCGGTCCATACCAATACCTTCAAAAAAATAGAGAGGTTGTTTTCGATCGACTTCGGCTCTAAAATTTTAAAAGAAAAAAAATAAAAATTAGACAACACATTATACATTATATTTTTCTGATAATCATGGTGTCGGGGATAACTTTCGCACACCTCGATTAAATTCATGAAACATCCTTCACCTCCCACCGGCAACATATATAAGTAACTCTGTTCCATGGATCATTATGTAAGCATTTTTTTTTGTCCAAATAAATACTATAATCTATAGTACTTAAATAGTAATTACTTTCAAGAAAATGTATAATCTGGGGTAATTATTTTAGTTGCAGGGGCATAATCACTAATTTTGAAAGAAGAATGGACAGGAGACGGCGGTTGACAAGACAGAAACTGCACACTACAGATAGGCTTCATCACAAAACGATACACCCTACCCACTGCATTTCTTCTTTCTCAATCAAAATGGTTAAAGCAAACAAACAAACCACAGACACTGCTGCAGAGATGAAGGAAATGCGTGCTCTAATCGTAAGGCTGTTTGCAGAACTGAATGCAAGGCAAGACAAGTTTGATGAAGCACTTTTGGAGCTGAAAGCAAGCATTGAATCTCTTAAGGTTCAAGGAAATGGTGGAAAAGGAGTTGAATCTGCCATGAAGGCTTTATCTGCGCTTCAGGTAGGATACAGAAGTCTATGTTGTTTTGTTGCTCTCTGGAGTTGATTTTGCCAAAAAAAGAAACTTGTGTACTTTCTTCCTTTCAAAATCTCTGTGGCATCTTTTGAATTTCGAGATTCAAACAAGTCTTTTGTCGATTGTAAATAGTCTCTTTCGAATTTTGAGATTGAAACAAGTTTTATTGTTCGTTAGTTTTTTTTTTATACAGCTTTCAAACACGTTGAATTATCAAAATGATTGTGATTTATACTACATTTTACTAGTTTTTGGACATGTAAATTTTATTTGAGAAAGCTTAAAGTTTAATGCCCAAATTCATTGTCAAAATTAAAGTAATCGACTCTCGAAATTTTAATTTTACCACATAAAATTAAAATTCTATGCCCAAATTCACTATCGAAATTAAAGTATTCGATAGAGAGTGAGTGATGATTTTAAATGTTTGCTCTATTGTGTGTGTATTGATGTTTTGCTGTTGTCGATTTCTTCGTCAAGGAGGAGAATAAGAAGGGACGCGGAAAAATTACTGGACCTAAAGAGAAGCAAGCAAAAGGATGCAGCAAGAAAAAGAATGTTTCTCTGATCGAAGATGACGATGATGTTGAAGTTCCGACTGTAGATGCAGAGACTACAGAGGAAAAAGAAATGGCGATATCAATGGACGCTGTAGTTGAAAATTCTGAGCCCTATGAAGGTTGCTGCGTGACAGGATATCACGGGAAGCGGCCCTTGACTGTGCTAATGGGTGCAGGAGGCACTTCGCACAATTTTATCAACGAATCCTTAGCAGATAAGCTAGGTTGCGACAAAGTTCCAGTCAAGCCTCGAGTTGTTCGTTCTGCTTATGGGAAAATGGTGACTTCCAGGGTGTGCAAAGACTTTCAGCTATCAATGCAAGGCACTGTGTTTAGTTTGGATGTGTATCTACTTCCCTTGTCGTCGAATTGCGACATGGTGTTGGGAAGCGAATGGATTAAGACTCTTGAGAAACTCATAATTAGTGCTGAGGGCGCGGAGTTCTACCTTCAAGGTACGAAGAAATTTATGCGTTTCAAGAAAGGTGGTGGAGGCAGAAAGCGTGGATTCGAGAAAGCGGGTGGAGGCAGCAAGCATGGACTCAAGAAAGCTAGAAAACTGCAGGAGGCAGCAGGCGTGGATAGTCTTTAGCTGAATTGAATGCAAGTAGTGATGCCTCAAAATTTCATAGTAGTGATTGAACTCTTTTATATGTTTTTGGTAATGGGGACTTTAGGCTTGATCTCTCTAGAATTCCCCACTATGCATGTTTGTTGAGGATCATAGTGATTAGACCATTATATTTTGATATTAATTATTATTTAATAATCATATTTTGTTTTTCATCTTATTTTTTTATAGTAGTTCTATCGTGTATGCATTTTTTTATAGGTTCTCCTTTAAATTGTTGATGTATGAAGTTATTTATCGATGAAACGATAGAGTATAAGTAAATACTCCCCCGCTTAAAAAGAATGATCTATTTTGACTTGACACGAAATTTAAAAAATAAAGAAGACTTTTTAATCTTGTAGCCATAAATTAAAGTAATGTCAAATGTATTCAAATGTACTTTAGTCTTGTGATCTTAAGCATGTCACCAGAAAAATTGAAATTAAAATATTATAAAAAAAAAAAAAAAAAAAAAAGAATGAGCCCTTATGTTTGAAGCAGACTAAAAAAAATAGCTCATTTTGTTTCAGATGTTTGAGACGGAGAAAGAATGTAACAACCGTAAGATCTACTTTCAAAAAGCCATTGGTTTACAATTGTTCTTTCTCGTTGTTTGCAACTCAAAAAAAGTTAAAATAGTATGTTGAAAATTGAAAATACGCTCGGACATTATATAGTTTGAATTTATTTTTGTATCCTATCCGGTATTCCATATTCGTATTAGAGTTCGATTAATTCAAATTCGCGCTGCATAGAGCCCATTCGCGGGGAAACGCTCACTACCAAAGATTTTTTCATACCCAGGGCTAAAACCCGAGATCTCTGATTAAGATAGGAGCAGCCCCATCCGCTGCACCAAAAAAGAACTTTTCACTTAGAAAAGTTGATCAAAATCATTTTCAAAACTTAAACTCGTCTTCACATAATTCATTGTTCTAAGGGCACAGTTTGATGAAGCAGGTTTAGTTGTTCTAGGCTCGAAATAATATTCATAATGTGGCTTTAATTACACGGAAGATTTGCAAATGAGCAAATTTACTCGGTGCGGACTTGAAGAATAATGACTACGACTTTGCCTTTAAATTTCAAAAATAAAATAAAAATAAAATAGTTAAACAACACATATTATACATACGTTATATACAACTGCAACATTTTGAAAGCATGTTTAAAAAAGAAATAAAATATAATCTATATTAATAGTAATTTTCTCTAAAATGTACATATTCTCACGTAATTATGTTTAGTTGGAAGGGGCATTTTCATTAATTTCCAAAGATAAAAAGGACAAGAGAATGCGGCTGTTGACACGGCAATGACTGCATCTATAAGTAAGCTTGATCAGAATTTGGAAAACCCTAATCTCTTTTTCTTCTTTCTCATCAAAATGGTTAATGTTACCTGTTGCTGGCGGGAGGTGGATTGATGCAGAGATGAAGAAGATGCGTGCTCTAATAAAAAGGCTGTTTGCAGAACTGAATGCCAGGCAAGACAAGTTTGATGAAGCAATTTTGGAGTTGAAAGCAAGCATTGAATCTCTTAAGGATCAAGAGAATGGTGGAAAAGGAGTTAAGTCTGCTATGAATTCTTTATCTGCGCTTCAGGTATGGGGTGTTTGGTTACACTCCTCTTTGCTTTTCACTGGCTTTTCTGGACTTGATTTCCAAAAGTTTCTTGGACTTTTATGTGCCATCTACCGATTTCGAGATTCAGAGACGTTTTATTTTGGTCATAATTAGCAACTTTTGAATCTCGAGATTCAAACAAGCCTTTCAGTGATTATGCCACTTAAATTAGTAAGAATGAGTAACCATTTTAGATCTTTGCTCCATTGTGCGGAACTGTGGGTTGATGTTATACTGCTGCTGATTTGTTCTTCATTTAGTTGGAGATAAGAAGGGGCGTGGAAAAACTGGCAAATGCAGCAACGAAAAGAATGTTTCCCTGATCGAAGATGATGAGGACAAGGAAACTACAAAGGAAAAAGAAATGGCAATATCAATGACACTGTAATTGAATATTCTGAGTCATATGAGTGTTTCTATGTGATTGAGTATTATGGGAAGCGGCCCTTGATTGTGCTAATGGGTGAAGGAGACAGCTTCCACAACATTATCTGCTAAGGATTCATTGATAAAATTGTGGAAGGTGTCTCCTTCACCCATTAGCACAGTCCAGGGTAGCTTCCCATAATACTCAGTGACATAGTAACCTCTCTATCCAACTACAGCATCGACCGGTATCGCCATTTCTTTTTCCTCTGTAGTAGTTTCCTCGTTGCCTTCATCTTTGACCAGGGAAACATTCTTTTTTTGCTGCATTTGCCGGTTTTTCCGCGCCCCTTCTTATTCTCAACTTAAACGAAGAAAAAAATAGCAACCGTACAACATCAATGGAGAAAAGTTTTAAATCACTACTAACTCTTACTAATTTATGTGGCACAATTCCAATTCAAACATTTAATTTTGACAGTGAATTTGGACATATAATTTTATAAGTTTTTGAAAGTAAAATTTACATATTTGAAAACTAGTAAAATGTAGTATATAAATCACAATAAATCCAATTCAAACAATTTAATGTAGAAAGTGAATTTGAAAAATTGAATTTTAAGTTTGTTGAAATAAAACTTAACAATTTGAAAACTAGTAAAATGTACTAGTATAAATAACAATAATTGATAATCTAAAGTGTTCGAAAGCTATATAAGAAATTAATTAAAAAAAAGGAGTTGTTTAAATCTCAAAATTCGAAAGTTGCTAATTTATCAAACGAACAACATATTTCAATCTCAAAATCAAAATGATACCGCATAAATTTGAACAGAGGAAATACAAGAAACTTTTTTGGAAAATCAAGAGGAGTATAACCAAACCACAGAGTTTTGTTTATACCTGAAGCGCAGATAAAGCATTGATGGTAGATTCAACCCCTATTTCACCATTCTCATGTGCCCTAAGAGACTCAATGCATGCTTTCAACTCCAAAATTGCTTGATCAAACTTGTCCTGTCTGGCATTCAGTTCTGCAAATAACCTTTCAACTAAAACACGCATTTCCTTCATCTCTGTCGTGTGAACCGCCGCCGTCCTTTTTTCTATGAAAATGCCCCTGCAATTAAAAAAATTACACAAGAATATACTTTTTTATGAAAATTACTATTAAGTATACATTTTTATGAAAATTACTATTAAGTATACATTTTTAAGAAAATAACTTATAACTTACCTATACCTGTCACCTAATCAATTTTGACCCAACCCATTTTGACCTAAATAAAATTGGGATTGGTTGGGTCTTGATCTGTTCCGACCCACCCAATTGCCACCCTTAAATGTGACTCCCTCTTTTTAATTCTTTTTGTTAAAAAAAATCATTTCAAAAAGGAATTTTCTTTTCTTTTTATTCCATAACTCTTTAATTTTACTTTTCGATACACATATTTAACACCATAAAACTACTACATATTTTAGTACATTCTACTTTGTTTAGCTTTAACATCACAATTCGACAACAATGGAAGTAGATACACAGAACCCCCCCCACCCACACACACTATGTTTATTAAGGATATAGTAGTGATTATGCTATTAGAGTTTCTTTTTTCTACAATTTTCTATTTTTGTAAAAGAGAACTACGTTTAGTCATCCTTGGTTGTATTTATCTACCAACATTATATCCCATTTTGGGAACATCTTTGCAAGTTAATGAGTATGAAATCCAATGAGCTTTTGCTTTTCTATCACCCCTGTATCTTGAGTTTGGGTGCAATGAATGTAACTCGGAACCAAAATAAATCACAAAGGCCACCCATTTAAAAAGTTACCAAAATAAGTTAAATGTAATAAATTATTACGTTTTTCACTTTTTTCTTAACGGTCAACAATGTTTGCAAAACGTAATAATTTATTATGTTTTTCACAAAAAATAAAAAATAAAAAACAGTGTGTTATCACATCCTCTTTATGTCAAACTACAAACAGTGTTTATAAGTTATTACAACTTACACCTAACCACATCACATCAACTTTACTTTTTCCACTTTTAAATTTAATTCACCCCATCCACCCCACTTTTAAATGTAACCCACCCCACCCCTTGTACAACCCTCTCACCCCACTTTTGTGTGTTAAAAATATGAAATTATTATTTTTGATTAATGTTTCATATTAATTTTTGATTAGTGTTTTGATTAAGATTTTGAGAAAACTTACATGGAAAAATACTTTTTTTATTATAATTAATAAAGTAAGAAGTCGCAATTTAAGTTACGAGTGTATAAAATTGAACCGATAAAAATGTTGTTGATTTATCTTTATTGGTTAATGATTTTTTAATGATTTTATAAAAAAATTATTGGGTTAGTGATTCGATTTTGATTTTTTTATTGAGTTATTGGGTAAATCTATAACCGATTAAGATTATACGAAATTATTATTTACACCCTCCATATATATATAAATATATAAGTAGGATTAAATGTTGGTTGAATCTTAATTGCAACCAACATCCAATCCTACTTTTATATATATATATATATATATATATATATATATATGGAGGGTGTAAATAATAATTTTATATAACCTTAATCGGTTATCGATTTATCCAATAACCCAATAAAAAAAATCGAATCAGTAACCCAATAATTTTTTTATAAAATTATAAAAAAAATCGTTAACCCAATAAAGATAAATCAATAACATTTTTATCGGTTCAATTTTTATACACCCGTAACTTAAATTGCGATTTCTTACTTTATTAATTATAATAAAAAATGTGTTTGTCCATGTAAGCTTCCTCAAAGTCCTAACCAAAACACTAACCAGAAATTAATATGAAACTTTAATCGAAAAAATTAATTTCATATTTTTAACACAAAAAAAAAAAAAGGACTAAGTAAAGGGGAATGGGGACCGATGAAAATTCTTCAAATGAAGTTTAGTAGTGGAGGTTAGTATGGATTCAAAAATGGACACTAGCTACCTTAATTTTTAACTAACAACTTAAACTTGAAAAGAAAAAGAACAAAATCTTAATAAAAAAAATTAAAAAAAAGGTCAGGGGCAGGGGTAGGGTGAGAGGGTTCTACAAGGGGTGGGGTGGAGTGGGTTAAATTTAAAAGTGGGAAAAATAAAGGTGATATGATGTAGTTAGGTGTAAGTTGTAATAATTTATTACAACTTACAAACATTGTTTGTAGTTTGTAATAAATTATTACGTTTTACAAACACTGTTTGTAAAACGTAATAAATTATTACAAACTACATGATTTGACATAAAGAAGATGTGACAGCACACTCTTTTTTGTTTTTGTTATTTTGTGCAAAACATAATAAATTATTATGTTTTACAAACCGTGTTGACCGTTAAGAAAAAAGTGAAAAACGTAATAATTTATTACATTTAACCTATTTTGGTAACTTTTTAAATAGATGACCTATTTTGATCACTTTTTTTATTTTGTAACTTATTTTGGTTCCGAGTTCCAATGAATGCGGGTATCTCAAAGAAAAAAGGTGCTAGGGAATGTCCCTCATTTGATCCTTTTTCAATCGAGCTCGCACATAATCTTATCTATTGAAATTTATTTCTCCTATATGATTTATGAAGTATTACGAAGAAGCAAATTTTTCTAGTATGAACCCTTTCTTAATTGAGATCATCACATCGGGATTATCTAATGCAATTTCTTTCTCCTATATAATTTGCATTATTACAAAGAAATAAAATTATCGTGTATGACCCTGAAGATTCACGACTATTAGTTTACCTTGAAATTTCCAAAAGTAAAAAAGGTATCCAACTCATATTGTACGTTATATACACCTGCAGAAATAATTTATAGTACTTAATAGTAATTTCCAAAAAAATGTATACTTAATAGTAATTTTCATAAAAATGTATATTCTTGTGTAATTATTTTAATTGCAGGGATATTTTGATTCATTTTCATAAAAAAAAAGGACGGCGGTGGTTGACACGGCAGAGGCTGCATTATAAATAGGCTTCATAAGAATTCTGAAAACCCTACCCTGCATTTCTTCTTTCTCGCGATGGTTAAACGTTACAAGAAAATCATAAACTCTAGTGCAGAGATGAAGGAAATGCGTTCTTTAATCGAAAGGTTGTTTGCAGAACTGAATGCTCGGTAGGACAAATTTGATCAAGCAATTTTGGAGTTGAAAGCATGCATTGAGTCTCTTAGGGCACATGAGAATGGCGGAAAAAGGATCGAATCTACCGTCAATGTTTTATCTGCGGTTCAGGTATAACACAAGACTTTATGTGGTTTGGTTACACTCCTCTTGATTTTCTAAAAAGTTTTATTATACTTCCTCTATTCAAATTTATGTGGCATCATTTTGATTTTAAGATTGAAATAAATTTTTGTTTGATAAATTAACAACTTTCGAATTTTGAGATTTAAACAACTCCCTTCTCTAATAATTTTTTGGAAAAATTAACTATATAAACTTATTAGATTAGTTATTACAACTTATAGCAAAACTTTTAAGTTTTCATGTTATAGCACTTTCATCTTAAAAAAATATATAAAAAGGTTTTTTGTTGTTGTTGAAAATACAGAAAAGCAATTACTGAAAAAAGAAAATTAATATTTAATACAATTAATATGTAATTTACCTTCCTTAAAAGTAGTTAACCTTAATTACTGATATTTATCCACCCCAAATCCCTCAAACCGTTATTTATCTTCCTATTTTAATGCTTGCATTAAGAGTTTCCATCTTCATACACTACTTGCCACTTACCATCAAACAAAAAACACATTCTATGTTGATTAGAATTTCATAGAAAAGCAAAAAATAAGTATTTCTTTAGATAAAACATATGAATTCTGTTAATTTGCATTCAATCATGATCCGTCATGGAGGGAGATGGGATTATTTAGGTTTGTTAATTTTTTTACGCCTTCTAAACGAATATAAATATTTATTGGCATACCACCAATCGGATGCATGTCATCAAAAAGTACACTGAGAGGAGGAGAAGAAAGGGAACGTGTTGATTATTTGAACCAAGCAGCACAATTGTTCAACAAGAAGTTGGCAGATGACTTAAGTTCTCTGGACAATAAAGTACCTAATTCAAGATTGGTGCATGTAAATATATATAATCTTCCACTTGATGTCATCAACAACCCTCAGAAATATGGTACAAATATGGCTGTCTTTTTTCTGAATATCGACAAGATCTCTATTTCTTTCTTTATATGACCGTGCAAGATTCAAAGTTGCAGAAAACAGATGCTGTGGGACAGGGAAAATAGAAGTTGCAGAGTTATGCACATCGATGTGTTCCGATGATTCCGATTATATTTTTTGGGATAGCTTTCATCTTACAGAAAAAGCATACAGACTTTTAGTTCATCAAATTCTTGTACACCATTTAAGTAGCTCCTTCTGATAAATTCACATATCAATATGCATATCAATGAATTCTTAGTACTTGTTGCCGAATGATTGGTCATTTATATGTTATTTTCTCACTTACTGATCATGTCTACCATCCCTGATTTTTATTTCTTTTTATTTTTTTCTAGTAAGCATGTACATGATGTGGTAGTAACAAAGTTGTATTCATGGATTGTAGAAGTACATACAAACTTGCAAATATTTGAATTTTTTTCTGTATTAAATTGGTATAAAATTGATATTGAATCATTTTTTCTACTCACTGTTTGTTTTTCTAATATAGTTAATAATTTGAATTAACTTTTTGGTGCTCAATTATTACTGTCTGTTTTTATAAGATTGTGGGTATGAAAAAGTTTATTTTTTGTATTTATGTAGTATTTATATAATGTTATGCTACACTAACGTTTGTTTCGTATTTTACATCGTTGAATGAAATTGATATAAACTAAGTCGCATCAGATGGTATTAAATTTGATATCAACTACATCAAATTATATATTTTTTGATTCTGCAATTAGTAACATTTGACATGAATATTGAATCTTGATTTTTATTGGTGCTCATTACTCTTTGTATAAGATTGTTGGTATGAATAAAGTTTAGTTTTGATATTTAACATAATATTTATATAATGTTTTTCATCTTGCCAGAAAGCAAACAAAACCATCAATCTTGATTAATACTGATTATTTTTTTATTACAACGAAAAATTATTTGACATCAAACAACTATCAATTAATTTATTTTCAACATTTACGTTGATAGTTTTTCATATAATATCCATTCATACACTAAAAAGGTTATGTAACATAAAACATAATTTTTCTCATCGATTGTCACATTCATAAAACTCATTCAATACAAATGTGATATATGCGAAACTTCATTGATATCAATTTAATACATTAAGAACTCAAAATAAAAATGCTACTCAAGTATGAAATGAGTATATAAATTGATTTTAACGTATTAAAAGTGGAATTATCCTAGGAAAATGTGTTTATCAAAACTTAGTTAACATCATTACACTAATTGGCAATTAAAATCATTACACTAATTGGAACCATCCCTCGATCGATAAACTGATGGTACAACAATCTTGCAGATTAATCAATACATCTACTAAAGGTCTCACATGAAAAAAAACCTCAATAAAAGACATTCTTGTGTGGCTAATGTATCTTAAAAATGAATGTCTTCTTGTTCATTTATCTTCCTCGAGTATATGGACATACATTACAGGTAAAACAATGAAATGTGCTCTGGCTAACTATCTTTCAGATGTTAGCAACGAGCCAAACACGAGTTTGAAGTTCTGGATGAGTGTAAGAACATGTTTTTTTTTCAAGGTATACATGTGAAATCAAAATTGTGTTGGTGTGTATTTTGATTTCAATTTTACATATATACTACAATAGCAATGATATTAAAAGGTAATTATGGTATGCATTATATGGACGTGGGGAAACGATGACTAATTAAAATCCAAAATAGAACTATATATATGTTATCATCGCTTAACGATTTGACAAAATTGAATTGGCAAGACTGTCTTTTGACTGTAAAAAGGATTTATTTTTTTGAAAGTAGTTAATTTTTTTAGAATGAAATAACTATTAATAATTAAGCACTACCTAAGCATGAAAACAAGCTAACAGCAACAATAATTCAAATGTTAACATTTACTATTTGTTCTTAATTTAATATAAAATTGATCTAAACAATTATCCAATTTAGAAGAATCACTATTTAGAAGAGTCACTATTTAATGATCGAGAAGATTATTAGTAATTAAAAAAGGTAATGAATGGAAGAGTCACTATTTAGAAGAAATTTAATGAATGAAAATTGAAGAGATAAAGACTCTTATTGATAATTAAAAAAGGTAAAGAGATAAGACTTCTATTGATAATTAAAGACTAAAAATATGAAAAAGAGTATAATCAAGTTAATTATTCAAGTTAATAAAAAAGTATAAAATCAGATCTTAAGTTTAAAAAATATATTTACCATATATACCTCCTTAAGTTGTGGATAAACTTTGATATTTAATTATTATAAAAAAAATATGGATATCTTAACTTGCCATAATTATTCAAATCTTTAATTAATAGTGATAGATATTAAATGATAAATATAAGGAAATAATACAAATAATAAATATTACAAAATTGATTTTCAAAAATTTAATTAAAATATATTTTTCTCAAAAGTTGCTATAACTTGTAATTATTTCTTAAGTCTAGTAATTAATGAAAATTTATGCTATAACTTGTAATTAATAATCTAAAAAGTATAATTGGAATAATTTTCACCAATTTTTTTATATAACTTTTGACACATTGAATTATCAATTATTGTTATTTACACTAGTACATTTTACTAGTTTTCAAATTTTGAAGTTTTATTTCAACAAACTCAAAATTTAATTCTCAAATTCACTGTCAACATTAGGGGTGACAATTTCAGCCCATATTAGTGAAAGAAGTCCATTTAATCAAATATTTATTGTAATGACCCTTACGGTTATTTTCCTGTATTTTCCTATAACTTTAGTACTAACTAAATGTATCGTGGATTATTTAATTTAATTTGACATTTGGTAGAAATATAATTTAGTACCCTTATAGAATATTTTCGATATTGATAAAATCCTTTAAGTCATGATATATTTATATTATTTTAAAATAATTTTTTTGTGATTTATTAATATTTTATGCAGAGATAGTAAATTTAAAATATTCAAATATTATTATTATATAATATAGGTTTTGTTAAAAATAATTTTCTATTCATTATAATAAATTCAAAGTATTATAATTATTTTTATCATGAATTTATGCGATACCCGAATATGTATGCAGTGTAGAAAAAATTATTTGATGTGGCAATACCATCATACACGTGGGAAATGATGGACCACATGTTGCTACCACTTGTCCAAAACTTAGACCAAATATATCTATATACTATATATGGTCTATTGACTTTTAGAAGTAGAAAAAAGAAGAGTGTACTTCTGAGGGTATACATATACACGTCTATATCTCTATATTGGCCTTTCTCGGTTTGCTTCTATTTTTTTCATCCTTCTTTAGAAAATCAATTAAAGTTCTTGGCAAGTCTTATAAAATTTCATATAAGTTAATTATTCGAATCCATTATTCAAGCTCGGGTTCTACTAGTATTATTCGGAGGCTTCGCAGACAGATATTCTAGCTTTGGCGTCCAGGTAGGCTAGGTTTACCTACTTTTAGATTGAGCTTATATACCGAAATTTTGAACTATTATGCTAGATTTGAATAAATACTTGTAGATGCATATTATTTGATTTATATAAACTGTCTTATTTATTTGGATTAGGGCCCCGTTCTAGTAAATATTGAAAAATTATCTTTTAGCATCATATAGCATCTATTACTTTAGAACGTGAAGCTAGATTGCAAAACCTTGAATTTATCCATTTTTAATTAAGATTAATGAATGATTATTTAGACATTTATATTGTTATGATATGGATTTTAATATTATCGATGGGTTATGGTTACTATAAGTTCCGGTTCGAGTTCGGCAATTGATTATTATGATTACTATGAGTTTCGGTTCGAGTCCGGCAATTGATTATTATGATACTATGAGCTCCGATTCGAGTCCGGCATCTGATTATAGTTGGGGTTACTCTGAGTCCTGGTTCGAGTCCGGCATCTGATTATTTGTGTTTACTTTCACCACTTGTGTGTCCCACCAGCTTATGGGGTACGGTTGGGTTAATTGTCTTCTTCAGTGTGCCTGGCGGGCTTATGGGGGCTCAGTTAGGTTATGTTTGATTTATTTGTCATTACTGCATCATTATTTTTTTTGGGTATTGCACAAGTTTATTCCTTTACAGCCGTTGTATGGCTTGGTAGTTGTTTACCTTTCCATCCCTATTTACTAATAACTCAGATTACGTCCTTGCATTGTAGTTACACCTTTTCTGTATTAAGCTCAGTCGGCCGATGATGCCTACTGAGTACCTATTGTTTTTGGTACTCATACTACACTTCTGCATCTTTTTCCTGATGCAGATCCAGGTACTAGCAGTCGGCATTGACGTGGTTCCTACCTTTCAGTGCTGGTTTAGAGCGGGGTGAGCTTACTGTCGTCCGAGGCTGATCCTCCTCTATCTACTCTAGTTAGTCTTTTTCACTCGAGACTACTTGTGTACATTTTAGATTTTTGTCTAGTACTCTTGGTACCTGTTAGTAGTGGATCTAGTACTGACCTTATCAGGTCTTGGGAGAGATTCATTTGTATAGCTAGTCCTTTTTCCTTCTCTCGTTTTGATATAATACATATGTTTTCTTCTTAGTTTTCACTTATTATTGAGGTCGTTATTATCATACGCGATCTTTTATTTTGTCTCTGCCTAATAGCCCATTACCTATCATCCCAGGCTATGGTTGGCTTGCCTACTGGTGGGATAAGGTAGGCGTCATCACGATTTGAGAAATTGGGTCGTGACATTTATTGAGTTGAATCACTCATATTTTAAAGGTAAAAGTACATAAAATAGCAAACTTAAGTCCATAATTAAGCTAAATAGCAACACTTTAAAAAAATTAAGTGGGATAGCAAATAAAGCTACTTATCCTCCCTTATTTTTCTCTTTCCCTCTGTTATATCTCTAGCCTTTTTTTCCTCTTTCTTTATATTTTCTTTTTCGTTTCTTCATCTATTATTTTTTCTTTTTCATTTTTTCCTTCTTCTTTCTTTTTTCTATTTCTGTTTTCTTTTTCTTTTTCTTTTTCTTTTTCTTTTTTTCACTTTTCTTCTCTCTCATTTCTAGCTTATATTTCTCCTTCTCTTTTGTTTTCTTTTTTATTTTTTTTTCTTTATTATTTTTTTTATTTTTCTTTA
This sequence comes from Capsicum baccatum var. pendulum, assembly GCA_030864225.1. Taxonomy (NCBI): domain Eukaryota; kingdom Viridiplantae; phylum Streptophyta; class Magnoliopsida; order Solanales; family Solanaceae; genus Capsicum; species Capsicum baccatum. The sequence continues at coordinate 51,863,647 of CM061552.1, read as the reverse complement.
TTTTTTTGTTTATCTGTTTTCCTATTTTCTTTTTTTTTCCTTTTCCCTATTTTTGTTTTTTCTTGTTTCTTTCTTTTCACTTTTTATTTACTCTTTTATCTCTAATTTTTATTTCTCTTTCTGTTTTTTCTTTTTCATATTTTCTATTATTTTCTATTTTTAAATTTTTTTCTTTGTCTTTTCACTTGAAATAAAAAAATAAAATATAAAAAAATGAGGAAAAAGGGAAAAAAAGAAAATAGGAAAAATAAAAATAAACATAGAAACAAAAAAAAATATAAACTATAAAATATAAAAAAATGAGAAAGGGAAAATATAAAATAAGAGGGCGAGAGATGTGAAAATATAAAATATAACATGCAGAAAAAAAAAACAAGAGAGAGAGAGAGTAGTGAAGAAACATAAAATACAATGACAGAGAGATGTGAAAATCTAAAATAAGGTAATTATTTTTTAATTAATTAATGAAGTGGTATGAGAAAACTGAAATTCTTTTATCTCTTTAAAGTTAAGTTATTAACTAAAAATAAGGTAATTAACTATATTGTAGATGTATTTGATGTTGTCTTGCACATCAAATACATATATATGTTGCTATTTAGGGTAATTAGTAAAAGATTGTTATGTTCCTTATAATTAATGAATTTAGTTTGTTATTTGTGAACTTTTTTTTTTCTATTTTAAATGGGTAAATATGGATTTTCAACTCATTTTAAAAGTTTATAAAAATATGAATAAAGTGGGTAAAATATGAGTATTCATTTAAATGTAAAGACCACCCATCTATGTTTAAAATCCTTCATTGCGCTATAAAAATTTAATCTTTTTTTGAGAAAAAAAATTATGGGGTAGTAATGGAGTGGTTGGGGTTAGGGTTTGAGAGCGAGAGCAAAAAAATATTATTTTTTTTATAAAATATTTTGTGGGGGTGTGGGGGAGGAGGGAGTGGAGCAGAATTTTATTTTCAATTTTTTATTTTTTTTTAAACATTAGAGTTTGGGGGTAGGGGGAAGACGGTAGGGGTGTTGTGTGTGTTGGGGGCGGGGTTTTAAAAAAAAGTGGGAATCGGGGTAAGAAATTATTTTGTTTAAAAAAATAATTCTTTTTGGGGGATTGGAGTTGGGGGTGTGAGGGGTGCATTGGGGGAGGTGGGGGTAGTTTTTTCTTTAAAAAAAAAGTCTCTTTTTAGGCTAGGGATAGGAGGGTAAAGTAGGGGATAAAAAAAATCAAGTTGATATGCATATCAAAGTTCAAATATTTTGGCTTTAGAGTTAAATTGGATTGAAATCATTTTACGCAATTCATATTTGACCAAATTCATTTACTCATACTATATGAGTGGCTTGCAATCCAATCCATTTAAGCTCAGTCCTTATTCATATCATTCAAATTCAATATCAAACTGTTTAAATCAGAATTATTGGAATATTTACTATATTTTACTAGTTTTCAAACATGTAACTTTCATTTTTAAAAACTCATAAAATTCTATGCCCAAATTCACTGTCAAAATTAAATATTTGAATCACATAAATTAGTAAGAGTTATTAGTAATTTTAAAACTTTGCTCCATTGTATGAAATCATGGATTGATGTTGTACTGTTGCGGTGTTTTTCTTCGTTTCGGTGGAGAATAAAAAGGGCCGCAGAAAAACTGGCAAATGCAGCAAGAAAAAGAATGTTCCCCTGGTCGAAGATGAAGGGGATGAGGAAGCTACAGAGCAAAATGAAATGGTGATACCAATCGATGCTCTAGTTGGATATTCTGAACCATATGAATGTTACTATGTGACTGAGAATTATGGAAAACGACCTTTGACTGTGCTAATTGGTGAAGAAGACACCTTCCACAATTTTATCAATGAATCCTTGGCATATAAGCTAGGTTGTGACACAGTTCCTATTAAGCCTCGAACTGTTCGATCCGCTTTTGGGACAATGGTGACATCCAGAGTACGCAAAAAAAATTCAACTGTCAATGCAACGCACTGTATTTAGCTGAGTTGGGAATCAAAATATGCCATGAAACTAAAAAAAAATACCAAAATATGCCATGTTTTTAAACTGTAACCAAAATAGGCTTAACTCTCTTTTTAAGAGAGTTATATGCATTATTTTTAACGGTGGTGACCAAACGGTGTTAAGTATCAGAAAATGTGCATAACTCTCTTTTTAAGAGAGTTATGCATTTTCATTAACATAACTCTCTTTTTAAGAGAGTTATGCATTTTTTTTTAACATAACTCTCTTAAAAAGAGAGTTATGTATTTTCTTTAACATAACTCTCTTTTTAAGAGAGTTATGCATTTTTTTTAACATTTACATAGCTCACTTTTTAAGTGAGTTATGTAATAGAAGTCATATCTTGAAAAGAGAGTTATGCATTTTTGTATTTTTTAACTCGCTCAAAAAGTGAGTTATATGGAAAGTATGAGTCTCTGGACTCCACCTCTCAGCCATAACAGTTACTAATGGATGATCAAACTGAATCTTTCCTATTCTAATAATGTGATATAACCTCGCCCTCGATATATAATGTATGATGCGATCGTGAGGTCGGAGGTTATAAAATATGTCCCATGCTGACTCAACCTTCTCTGGACATACAGTCTTAGTGGGATGAATATGTCCATCCCATAAGTATTGTGATCGATGAGCTCGCTGTAATGTAAGTAATGAAGAATCAATGGGCCTTGGGTGCAAGTTGTGCGGCATATTGTATCTACACATTTAATGTTAAATATTGGTCAGATAGTGAAAAATAACACATATCCAACGAAATAATTGAGGTATGCTCAATTTTTTTCTATGATCAATACTGCAAATCCACAATGAATAACATCTGATTATGATTGAAATATTAAAGAGAAAATAAGATCCAACTATAGTTTTGAAAATAAAAAGGAGCTAAACTTCATGTGCTCTCCATATAAAGAAAAATGAATATTCGCCGACCTTTTACTACCATTATCCATTTCACTACCTAAATTCAATAACAATATTCGCCGACCGTTTAATGACCTTTTGGAGGTTGGCCTACATTTACTATTCTTAATTCTCTTCTCAAATTATTATAATATATATTCCACTTATGCATGTACATAACTCAAAATTAAAAATAGTATAAATGATCATGAGTTAATTCACAATAGCGCCACTAGTAAAGAAAATCGTACGTAAAATTCAAGGCACAAGAAATCTAATAAGTCATTTTCTAATCTTTTTTCTCCTTTTTCATACTAAGTTTAGGACATCTCACTCAAAAGTATGAATAATTTATCCCATAAGTATTGCCCATTACACAAGCTACTATAAAATACCACATCAATTCTAAATTCATACTTCAATTCATTATTAAAAAATAAGCAAAACTAAAAAATACCTCACTTGTTTATTTTATAGGCATATAATGTTACCATTTCTATCTCATTCTAGGACCCAAACGAATGTACTACCCGCCACTAGTTTTGCTTCTATTTTCTACTTTTGGAGTCACCAACATTTCACCTTCATAACGCATCTTACCCACAGAATTGCTCATGGTTGTGCAAGTATACTCACATGAAACAAGACAAAAAATTAGTTCATCCTTCTCAAGTTAAAAAACTGAGACGTGTAGAAGGAAAATGGGATCTATACTTTTTAAATTAGTCAAGTAGAAAGAAATCTAATAAGTCATTTTCTTTTTTTTTTTCTCCTTTTTCATACTAAGTTTGGAACATCTCATTCAAAAGTATGAATAATTTGTCCCATTAAAAAATATCACAACAATTCTAAATTCATACTTCAATTAAATAGTATTAAAAAATAAGCAAAATTAAAAAAAACACCTCAATTGCTTGACTTTGAAGTACAAACAAACAAGTAGGACAAACGATTATTACTTAACAAAACTAATGTTGGATGAGGGACCAGTGGAGAATCAATTTTCTAATATTATATGTGTTATTGCATATAAAATCAATGGGGGGCCAGTGGGGTTTTTTGGATTCTTGGAAGGTTTTGGTGTTTGGAGTAAAAAGGGTAAAGTGAAAGTGAAGATGAGAGATGGTAAAGGGTAAAGTGAAAGTGAAGATGAGAGATGGTAAAGAGACGCATATTTATTATATATAACTCTCTTATTAAGAGAGTTATGCTAAACAAAATACATAACTCTCTTTTTAAGAGAGTTATGTTAAAAAAACATACATAACTCTCTTTAAAAGAGAGTTATGTTAAAAAAAAATGTGTAACCCTCTTAAAAAGAGAGTTATGTTAAAGAAAATATATAGTTATGTTAAAAAAAATGCACAACTCTCTTAAAAAGAGAGTTATGTTAAAGAAAATGCATAACTCTCTTAAAAAGAGAGTTATGCACATTTTTTGATACTTAACGCCGTTTGGTCACCACCGTTAAAAATAATACATATAACTCTCTTAAAAAGAGAGTTAAGCCTATTTTAGTTACAGTTTAAAAACATGACATATTTTCGTATTTTTTTTTAGTTCCATGGCATATTTTGGTTCCCAGCTCTATTTAGCTTGACTGTGTATCTGCTTCCAATGTCGTCGAATTTTGACCTGGTGTTGGGAGGCGAGTGGATTAGGACCCTCTATCAAAAATACAAAATACTAGCTAATTACAGTAAGAATATCAAAGAATTAAGCAACTGGTAGCATTCATTTAGAGAGAGAATAAATTGCAATTCTAATTGATTCATATTTTGTTAGCTTACAATGAAAGAAAATGGGAGTATTTATAGACTCCAACTCTAATCTCACTATCACTCAACATGTGCACAACATCTGTTTGTTATAACTAACTCTAACCAACCTCTCACTCCTTTTAGTTCTATTTTCTTTAGCTAGATATTTCCAACACACACCCTCAAGATGAAGGGTGAAAGATATCGAGAACTCCCATCTTGGACAATAAAAAATGATGTTGTGATGCTCCTAGAGCCTTTGTAAGCACATCTGTAAGTTGGAATTTAGTAGAGAGGCACACTGGCTGAATTAGACCTTCTTTGAGCTTTTCCCTGATAAAATGACAATCGATTTCTATATGCTTGGTTCGTTCATGAAAGATTGGATTAGCGACAATTTGCATAGCAACCTTGTTATCACAGTAAAGTTGAATTGGAGTAGGTACAACGAAACCAAGATCCTTTAATAAACCAACCATCCAAATGATTTCTGCCATAGCACCTGTCGTGCTACTGTACTCGGCTTCTGCTGAACTTCGACTTACAGTGTTTTGCTTCTTGGATTTCCGAGAAATCAAATATGATCCTAATTGTATTATGTAACCTGTAACTGATCTTCTCATATTTGGACATGATGCCCAATCCGAATCACAATAAGTAACTAATTCTGTAGCTGATCCTTTCTTGAAGAAAATTCCCAGACCAGGTGAACATTTCACATATTTGATTACCCTTAAAGCAGCCTCCCAGTGTGATTTTTTGGGTTGTTGCATAAACTGGCTTAACAATTACACTGTGAAACAAAATCTGGTCGGGTAATGGTCAAATAAATCAGTTTTCCAATTAATTTTTGATAACAAGAAATATCACTGCGAAGAGGATCATCTGTTTTATTGAGCGACTGATTATGCTCAGCAGTATCGAGTTTGATGATCTGCTCCAGTGGTGTAAAAATAGGTTTAGACCTTCCTAATCCAACATCAGCAATGAGGTCTAAGATATATTTCCTTTGGTTTAGCAGAATTCCATGAGTTGATATGAGAACTTCTATCCCCAAGAAGTATTTTATCTCACCTAAATCTTTCACCTTGAATTGACTATGCAAGTAGGTTTTTGCATCCTTAATTAGAGAAAGATTGTTACCTGTAAGCAATATATTATCAACATATATCAATAGAATCATAATATCATCACCCTCTTGTTTGGTGAATAACGAGTGGTCATAGGAGCTTTGAGCATGTCCATCCTCTAAAATTGTAGTGGTCAATTTAATATTCCACTATTTAGAAGCTTGTTTAAGACCGTAGAGAGATTCGAGCAACCTACATACTCTAGTCTCCCCTTGGATGTGAAAACCTTAAGGTAAGGACATGTACATTTCTTCATAAAGATCACCTTGCAAGAAAGCATTGCTCACATCCATATGGAAGTGATCCCAACCTTTGGAAGCAGCCACACTAATCACTGTTCTAACAGTACCCATCTTTGCAACCGGAGAAAAAGTATCATGGTAGTCCAATCTTGCCTGTTGAGTGTATCCTTTTGCAATCAACCGAGCCTTGTACTTGTCTATAGAACCATCCGCTTTAAGTTTGACCTTATAGACCCATTTCGAAGCAATGGGATGCTTCCCAGGTGGAAGTGGAACCAGTTCCCAAGTCTTATTTTCCTCAAGGGCACTGATCTCTTGCTGCATAGCCTCAACCCAAGCAGGTTGTTGAGAAGTTTCTTGGAAAGATTTTGGCTCTTGAATATCTGAAAAACAACTTAAGTAGGCTTGATATCATCCAGAAAAATGGGAATATGCCAGATAATCTCCAATAGGATAAGTAAAATTGCTAGAAGGTTTCACTGAAGTCACATAGTCATTAAGCCAAACAGGTGGTTTTGTCTTTCTTGCTGGTCTTCTATGATCACGGATATTAGCCGGTGGGAAAACCAGCACCTCCTCAAGATTTCTATTACCCTCAACTATGATTTCATCAGGAGATAAATGATCAATTGAATCAGGAACTTGTTCCTTCAGATCAGTACCAGAAGGAGTAGATGATACATCTTCAATGACCACAGGGAAAGAAGTAGTGTCAAGAATAGAAAAAACAGGAGGTAAGTGTTGAAGCACATCTGCCGTATCAGTGTTGGGATAATTTTCCTTGTGTTGGAAAGGAAAAACATACTCATGAAAGGTCACATCCCTGCTCACAAAGATGGTACTTGTGTAAAGATCATACAATCTGTAGCCCTTTTGTGTTTCTGAATATCCCAACATAGCTGACTTCTTAGCTCTTGCCTAAAACTTATCACCTTTAGGCAAGTTACTAGCATAGCAGAGACAACCAAACACTCGCATATGATCAAGACTTGGTGGTTTGGCATGAAGTAGTTCATAAGGGGATTTGTCACTCAACACCTTTGAAGGTAGCTTATTTATCAAGTACACTGCTGTCTTGACAAAATCACCCCAAAATCTGATTGGCATTCCACTCTGAAATTTTAAAGCTCTTGCTACCTCAAGAATGTGTTTGTGTTTTCTTTCAACTATCCTATTCTGTGGAGTATAAGTACAACTACTCTGGTGAATAATCCCATTAGATTTAAACAAGTCAGGGCATTTAGAATTGAAAAATTTTGTGCCATTGTCTGATCTAACAACTTTAACACAAACAGCAAAATGATTCTTTATTAACAAGAGAAAGTCTTTTAACACAGTAAACACTTCACATTTGGAATAAATGAGACAAATCCAAGAATATCTACTATGATCATCAACCAAGGTCACAAAGTAATACTTGTTATCATATGTGGGCGTTTTATATGGTCCCCATAGATCAAGATGAACTAAGTCAAAACAAGAATCAGAAATAATAGTACTAATAGGAAATTTCAGCCTGTGTTATTTAGAAAAAGGACAAATCTCACAATCTCCATAAATTCTTGCCGGTACATGGCCTTTTAGAGATAAAATGTGATTCATAGCTTCACCTGATGGATGTCCTAATTTATAATGCCACAATATACTATCAACACTTGATGCATGAGTTGCCAGTACATTAGATTTAAATTCTTCTTGCAAAATGTTCCATCCCTTTCCTTACCAATCCCCAAGACCTTGCCATTGGAGAGAGCCTGAAAGATGAAAAAATCAAGGAAAAAAATAAAGCACAAGATATCTCTTTGGTTAACTTGGAAACTGAGAGCAAGCTGAATTTAAAATCTGGAACATGGAGTACATTTTTTATTTCATGTTCTCCTAAAATAAATGTTTTCCCCGCACCAAGAATTTCTAATTTATCACCTGTAGGGACCTGTACTTGACTATTAGGTCCATTCTCCTTTAAATCTTTCAAATATTTCAGTAATTACTTATATGGAGTAATATGATATGAGGCACCTGTGTCAATTATCCATTCAAAACCAATGGTTTTAGACAACAAAGAGTGAATACCTGCCATATTACACACACAATCAGCTTCATTTGCTTTGGTCATCATGTGTTTCATCTGCTCAAATTGTTCATTCGAGAAAAAATTCCCCTGACTTTTAGAGGATGAAGCTTCCCCTGCTGTTGCAGTAGCGTGGGCATAGAGTTTGAAGGCTGGTGTTAAAGTAGACTGAGTAGATTTATTAGAAAATTGTCAAGCACTGGTTGACTGTCCAACATAAGAGGGGTTATGCATAGGAGCCCTAGTATGCGCATATCCATTTTTATACCCTTGATCATCTGGAGGTTTAAAGTTGGAACCAAATTTCTTCTTACTTTTGAAGTCCGGTGGATAGCCTACTACTCTATAACAATCAGCAGCATTGTGATTTCTATATCCATATATTTCACAAAACATCTCAGAGGTCTTATGTGATGGTCTTTGTGCCCTTCCTGCGAGCAAAGTTAATGGTTCCTTGTTGCTATCAGTGACTCCTAGAACTCTTTGACTCTCCTCCTGAGTCACAGTAGCATAATCTTCATTTACAGTAACTATAGGAGTTTTAGAGAGTATACTACTCCTGATCTGACTATAAATTTTATTCAGTCCCATAAGGAAATGGAGAAGCCTCTGAGATATGAGATGCTCTAGGTATTGTCACGATTCATCACAATCACAATGAGGTAAGGGAACCGTAACATCAAGTTCATCCCAGAAATCTTTCATCTTAGAGTAGTAAGTAGTAACAGAATCCATACCTTGTTTCAATGTTGCAATCTCAGTCCAGAGGTGATAAACTCGAGTCAAGTTTGATCTATCAAATCTCTCTTTGAAATCAATCTATACCTTCTTTGCATTTGACGCAAACACAATACTTGGCATCAACTCCTCTGCCACTGTACTAAGAATCCAAGAGAGCACTATTGCATTGTATTTTTCCTAAAGTTCTGCCAATTCACCTCTGTATCGAGATTTGATACATGAACCATCTACAAAACCTAATTTTCCTTTGCCTCGAAGTGCCAAAGTCATAGATTTGCTCCACAGTGCATAATTTGCATGACCCGTGAGCTTGATAGGAATTAGCACAATACCTGGAGTATCGGAAGCTTGAAGATATAAGGGATGATGGTGGTCAATTGTAACTGTTGTAGTTCCTGATGAGGATACACTAGCACTGGAGTCCGCCTTGGAAAACCAAAGTCAAGCTTCAAAGATGTCGAAATACGGCTAGGATGAAGATCACTGCTTTGATACCATGTCAAAAATACAAAATACTAGCTAATTACAGTAAGAATATCAAAGAGCTAAGCAACTGGTAGCATTCATTTAGAGAGAGAATAATTGCAATTCTCATTGATTCATATTTTGTTAGCTTACAATGAAAGCAAATGGGAGTATTTATAGACTCCAAGTCTCAACTCACTATCACTCAACATGTGCACAACATGTGTTTGTTAGAACTAACTCTAACCAACCCCTCACTCCTTTTAGCTTTATTTTCTTTAGCTAGATATTTCCAACACCCTCGCTCTAGAAACTTGTTATTAGTGCTGAAAGTATTCTGCTATTATGTTTTGTAAGGATAGTAGTGATTATGCTATTGAGTTTCTGTTTTCTGCAATTTTCTATTTCTGTAAAGGAGAACTACTTTCAGTTATCCTTGGTTATATTTATCTACCAACATTATATGTCATTTTGGGAACATCCTTGCAAGTTAATTAGTATGAAATCCGTTGAGTTTTTGCTTTTCTATCCTTCCTGCATCGTGAGTTTTGGTGCAATGAATGCGGTATCTCAAAGAAAAAAGGTGTTAAGGGATGTCCCTCTCTTGATCCCTTTTTTAATCGAGCTCGCACTTGTTTTTATCTATTGCAATTTATTTCTCAAGTATGATTTGCGAAGTATTATAGAGAAACAAATTTTCCTAGTATGAACCCTTTCTAAATCGAGGTCATCGCATTAGGATTATCTAATGCAATTTATTTCTCCTCTATAATTTGCATTATTATTATAAAGAAACAAAATTATTCGATTTGAACCTGAAGTATCATGACTACTATGTTAGGATATACTATAAACTATGCGATTTTGATATAGTAATTTATTGAGCGGTTATTGATTTCCTTATTTATTCAGTTCGATAAATCGTTACATTAATTAGATCATTGTCATATATGTGTCTTCAACTTATATAGTAGATGGTTTGATGCATAGAGTTTAGCTTATATCCAGAAGATTAAATCATCGGTTCTTAAAAGTTAAAGCTATACTCCCTCCGTCTCATTTTACTTGTCCCAAATTTTCTAATTTTACTTGTCTTTTTTTCACAAATCAAGAAGAGACAATTTTTTTTTCTTGTTTTACCCTTTGCGTTAATTATTTTTTCTTCAAATTAAAATGTAAACATCATTTAATAGGGGTACTATAGTAAACTAGTCATGTTATTAATTATTTTTCTTAATCAACGTGTCAAGTTAAATTGGGACAAGTAAAATGAGATGGAGGGAGTAGTTCACAATTGCATATGGGAATTTGGACAAACCATCAGAATGATTTTAGCACGAGATTGAATATAATTTATAGAATAATTTTATCTTTACAAAAAAAAAAAATAGATGATAGATAAAGGGGCCCACCTGTGGAAAGGAATGCAATGACATTTATGGTAAATTTCTTGAATGACATATTCTGTAATTAATGAGAAAATAAAGGATTTTACTTTAGAATCTTTGATAGGTTCTTGTGAACTATACCCAAAAGGTTATGACACAACTCGACTTAAAGAGGGTTCTATTACCCCTGAACTAATTAAAAGTGTAATTTTGACACCCTTAGTGCCTACGTGGTGCATACTTGACACACACGTGTGCCTACGTGGACATTTCAGTGTGTTGTGTCACGTATGTGTCATCTATGCGCCACGTAGGCACTAATGGTATTAAAATTACACTTTTAATTAGTTCAGGCTAATAGGACCCCTTTAAGTTGATGTGTGTCATAGCCTTTTTGGCTATAGTTTAAGAGGGTAATTGGGTATTATCTCTTTCTTATACTCAATTATATATATGGTTGATTCAACATTAACACCAACCTTTGCACTCATTATTAATAGGACTTTTCTTCTAAAACAAAACATACTTTCCTGTCGCTTCATATCATAAGTATTGCAAATTGAAGTTCAATATTGAATGAAACTCAGCTCACAAATTTTACTTCGTGGCTTTGAGATTTAGTTATTAGAAAACAATTGTAATCGAGCATCCGAAAAATTATAAACATGATTAAATTAACTATACATTCAAAGTCATATTAGAAAGATCAAGTTCATGAACTAATTCTGATTCCACTTTACGCATGACAACATCTAAAGTTGGACACTTCTACTTACATGTTTGTCATCTGGACCCCTTAACCCACTAAAAACAATATTTTAAACCCTTTGACCATTGACTTTGCCTATGCGACATTAAAATGCTGACTAGGACAAAGAGAGTGATTACACTCGCCTATGATGCAAGTGAGAGTCAATTTTATATTAAAATAAACTTTTAAAAAATAAAAATAATATTAAAATTTAAAAAAATAAAAAGATCTTTTTTTCCCTCCATCTTTTTTAATTTAAAATATTTTTAAATTTTAAAAATAATAAATTTAAAAATAAAAATTAAAAAGCCCCCCTCCCCGTCCAGCCCACCCCCACCTTCACCCTCATTCAGCTTCCTTCCCCAACCTCCTCCCCGCGCCCAGCCACCACCCCACCCACCCTCACCCCCGTCCAGCTCCCTTTCCCTCCCCCGTACGAGAGGTGTAAATTGAAGAACAACACAAAATAAGGGCAAAAGTGCAAATGACCCAGTATACAACTGTACATCATTTTAATTGGAGCAAACGTAAATGTAAGCACAAGAGGTCCACGGTTCGATTTTTAGAAATTTGAGGCTAAGAATTTTGCATTTTTGCTCAGACAAGGAGAAGACAACCACGCCATGGCTGCAAAATCACCAGTTGCACGCAAAAGAGTAAGCCTCGTTAAAATTTTCCAACTTTCTTCTTTTCAGAGGGCTACATTAGAAACCAAACACAGATGTCAGTCATCATAAAAACATTTCCTTTTGTACCAAATACACCCTTGTAGAATAACAATACAACACAATAATTAACAACCATGGCTGCAAACCTCGGATTGCGTCTACGTCGCCCAGCCAAGATACAGGCCTCTTAATATTTATATATTCCTAAAGAGGGTCTGTGGTTGATATTGTTATTGTTCATTGTTAAAAAAAAAAAATTGTTGTTGTTTTACTTTTAAAATTTTGTTTTATTTACTTTCTCAATTTAAATTTTTTATTTTGTTTAGGAATAATTTTTATAAATTGTTAAAGATATTTAAATAAAAATTGAAAATTCATTATGTTTGTGTAAGTGAATTTATAGTTAAGACTTTAAATTAATTGGAGAGAAATTTCAATTATTTAGAATAAATTAAATTATTTAATTAGTTTGTGTATTAGAATTTCTATAATTTATAAAAAGAATTTATTTAATTAAATTTATTTTAATATTTAATTTCTTATGTAGCATTTTAAAAATAACATAAAATTTAATGTAATACTTAAAAATGACGTGGCGGGTGACGTGGCGGGTGACGTGGCGAGAGTGTGTTATACTCACCAAAAAAGTGTTTAAAATGTTGTTTTTTAGTGGGTTCAAGGGTCCAGATGACAAATATGTAAGTAGAAGTGTCCAACTTACAAAACCGATATAGTACAGGGATCCAGAAGGTCATTTTACCCTTATTTTTCTATCAAAAAGTCAGACAAAATACGAAAAGGTGATTGAGTTGGTGTATCAGTAATATATCATGAAGGAGATCAGAGATTTAATCTCGTCTGATCCTTTCTCAGTTGGCTGAGTTTGATGCAATGAATGCGGTATCTAAAAAAGAATGTTAGAAAATGTCCACCACTCGATTTCTTTCTTAATCGATCTCGTCACATATGGATTATCAAATGCAATTTACTTCTTTTGTGTGATTTGCTAATTATTGCACTGTGCATAGGAGGATTTCTCAGTGTGGACCTGATGAAATGCAACTTCGAGTTTCATTAAAATTATAAAAGAACAACAATAGCAACATATTCAATGTATTATCACATAGTGGGATCTGTAGAGGGTAAAGTGTACGCGGTCCATACTAATACCTTCAAAAAAATAGAGAGGTTGTTTTCGATCGACTCCGGCTCTAAAATTTTAAAAGAAAAAAAATAAAAATTAGACAACACATTATACATTATATTTTTCTGATAATCATGGTGTCGGGGATAACTTTCGCACACCTCGATTAAATTCATGAAACATCCTTCACCTCCCACCGGCAACATATATAAGTAACTCTGTTCCATGGATCATTATGTAAGCATTTTTTTTTGTCCAAATAAATACTATAATCTATAGTACTGAAATAGTAATTACTTACAAGAAAATGTATAATCTGGGGTAATTATTTTAGTTGCAGGGGCATAATCACTAATTTTGAAAGAAGAATGGACAGGAGACGGCGGTTGACAAGACAGAAACTGCACACTACAGATAGGCTTCATCACAAAACGATAAACCCTACCCACTGCATTTCTTCTTTCTCAATCAAAATGGTTAAAGCAAACAAACAAACCACAGACACTGCTGCAGAGATGAAGGAAATGCGTGCTCTAATCGAAAGGCTGTTTGCAGAACTGAATGCAAGGCAAGACAAGTTTGATGAAGCACTTTTGGAGCTGAAAGCAAGCATTGAATCTCTTAAGGTTCAAGGAAATGGTGGAAAAGGAGTTGAATCTGCCATGAAGGCTTTATCTGCGCTTCAGGTAGGATACAGAAGTCTATGTTGTTTTGTTGCTCTCTGGAGTTGATTTTGCCAAAAAAAGAAACTTGTGTACTTTCTTCCTTTCAAAATCTCTGTGACATCTTTTGGATTTCGAGATTCAAACAAGTCTTTTGTCGATTGTAAATAGTCTCTTTCGAATTTTGAGATTGAAACAAGTTTTATTGTTCGTTAGTTTTTTTTTTATACAGCTTTCAAACACGTGGAATTATCAAAATGATTGTGATTAATACTACATTTTACTAGTTTTTGGACATGTAAATTTTATTTGAGAAAGCTTAAAGTTTAATGCCCAAATTCATTGTCAAAATTAAAGTAATCGACTCTCGAAATTTTAATTTTACCACATAAAATTAAAATTCTATGCCCAAATTCACTATCGAAATTAAAGTATTCGATAGAGAGTGAGTGATGATTTTAAATGTTTGCTCTATTGTGTGTGTATTGATGTTTTGCTGTTGTCGATTTCTTCGTCAAGGAGGAGAATAAGAAGGGACGCGGAAAAATTACTGGACCTAAAGAGAAGCAAGCAAAAGGATGCAGCAAGAAAAAGAATGTTTCCCTGGTCGAAGATGATAAGGACAAGGAAACTACAAAGGAAAAAGAAATGGCGATATCAATGACACTGTAATTGAATATTCTGAGTCATATGAGTGTTTCTATGTGATTGAGTATTATGGGAAGCGGCCCTTGATTGTGCTAATGGGTGAAGGAGACAGCTTCCACAACATTATCTGCTAAGGATTCATTGATAAAATTGTGGAAGGTGTCTCCTTCACCCATTAGCACAGTCCAGGGTAGCTTCCCATAATACCCAGTGACATAGTAACCTCTCAGAATATCCAACTACAACATCGACCGGTATCGCCATTTCTTTTTCCTTTGTAGTTTCCTCATTGCCTTCATCTTTGACCAGGGAAACATTGTTTTTTTGCTGCATTTGCCGGTTTTTCCGCGCCCCTTCTTATTCTCCACTTAAACGAAGAAAAAAATAGCAACCGTACAACATCAATGGAGCAAAGTTTTAAAATCACTACTAACTCTTACTAATTTATGTGGCACAATTCCAATTCAAACATTTAATTTTGACAGTGAATTTGGACATATAATTTTATAAGTTTTTGAAAGTAAAATTTACATATTTGAAAACTAGTAAAATGTAGTATATAAATCACAATAAATCCAATTCAAACATTTAATTTTGACAGTGAATTTGGACATATAATTTTATAAGATTTTGAAAGTAAAATTTACATATTTGAAAACTAGTAAAATGTAGTATATAAATCACAATAAATCCAATTCAAACAATTTAATGTAGAAAGTGAATTTGAAAAATTGAATTTAAGTTTGTTGAAATAAAACTTAAGAATTTGAAAACTAGTAAAATGTACTAGTATAAATAACAATAATTGATAATCTAAAGTGTTCGAAAGCTATATAAAAAATTAATTAAAAAAAAGGAGTTGTTTAAATCTCAAAATTCGAAAGTTGCTAATTTATCAAACGAACAACATATTTCAATCTCAAAATCAAAATGATACCGCATAAATTTGAACAAAGGAAATACAAGAAACTTTTTTGAAAAATCAAGAGGAGTATAACCAAATCACAGAGTTTTGTTTATACCTAAAGCGCAGATAAAGCATTGATGGTAGATTCATTTCACCATTCTCATGTGCCCTAAGAGACTCAATGCATGCTTTCAACTCCAAAATTGCTTGATCAAACTTGTCCTGTCTGGCATTCAGTTCTGCAAATAACCTTTCAACTAAAACACGCATTTCCTTCATCTCTGCAGCAAAGTTTGTGGTTTGCTTGTTACGTTTAACCATCTCGAGAAAGAAGAAATGTAGATTAGGGTTTTCAGAATTCTCATAAAGCCTATTTATAATGCAGTCTCTGTCGTGTGAACCGTCGCCGTCCTTTTTTCTATAAAAATGCCCCTGCAATTAAAATAATTACACAAGAATATACTTTTTTATGAAAATTACTATTAAGTATACATTTTTAAGAAAATAACTTATAACTTACCTATACCCGTCACATAATCAATTTTGAACCAACCCATTTTGACCCAAATAATATTGGGATTGGTTGGGTCTTGATCTGTTCCGACCCACCCAATTGCCACCCTTAAATGCGACTCCCTCTTTTTAATTCTTTTTGTTAAAAAAAATCATTTCAAAAAGGAATTTTCTTTTCTATTTTATTCCATAACTCTTTAATTTTACTTTTCGATGCACATATTTAACACCATAAAACTACAACATATTTTAGTACATTCTACTTTGTTTAACTTTAACATCACAATTCGACAACAATGGAAGTAGATACACAGACTCCCCACCCCCCCACCCCACACCCACCCATACACACACTATGTTTATTAAGGATATAGTAGTGATTATGCTATTAGAGTTTCTTTTTTCTACAATTTTCTATTTTTGTAAAAGAGAACTACGTTTAATCATCCTTGGTTGTATTTATCTACCAACATTATATCCCATTTTGGGAACATCCTTGCAAGTTAATGAGTACGAAATCCAATGAGTTTTTGCTTTTCTATCCCCCGTTATCTTGAGTTTGGGTGCAATGAATGGACTCGGAACCAAAATAAGTCACAAAATTAAAAAAAAAAAAAATCAAAATAAGCCACCTATTTAAAAAGTTACCAAAATAAGTTAAATGTAATAAATTATTACGTTTTCCACTTTTTTCTTAACGGTCAACAATATTTGTAAAACGTAATAATTTATTACGTTTTTCACAAAAAATTAAAAATAAAAAACAATGTGTTGTCACATCCTCTTTATGTCAAATCATGTAGTTTGTAATAATTTATTACATTTTACAAATAGTGTTTATAAAACGTAATAATTTATTACAAACTACAAACAGCGTTTGTAAGTTGTAATAAATTATTACAACTTACACCTAACCACATCACATAAACTTTACTTTTTCCACTTTTAAATTTAATTCACACCACCCACCCCACTTTTAAATGTAACCCACCCCACCTCTTAGAACCCTCTCACCCCACTTTTGTGTGTTAAAAATATGAAATTATTTTTTTCGATTAATGTTTCATATTAATTTTTTATTAGTGTTTTGATTAAGATTTTGAGAAAAAATACATGGAAAAATACGTTTTTTATTATAATTAATAAAGTAAGAAGTCGCAATTTAAGTTACGGGTGTATAAAATTGAACCGATAAAAATGTTGTTGATTTATCTTTATTGGTTAATGATTTTTGAATGATTTTACAAAACAATTATTGGGTTATTGATTCGATTTTGATTTTTTTATTGAGCTATTGGGTAAATCGATAACCGATTAAGATTATACGAAATTATTATTTACACCCTCCATATATATATATATATGGAGGGTGTAAATAATAATTTCGTATTATCTTAATCGGTTATCGATTTATCCAATAACCCAATAAAAAAAATCGAATCAGTAACCCAATAATTTTTTTATAAAATCATAAAAAAAAATCGTTAACCCAATAAAGATAAATCAATAACATTTTTATCGGTTTAATTTTTATACACTCGCAACTTAAATTGCGATTTCTTACTTTATTAATTATAATAAAAAATGTGTTTGTCCATGTAAGCTTCCTCAAAGTCCTAATCAAAACACTAACCAGAAACTAATATGAAACATTAATCGAAAAAATTAATTTCATATTTTTAACAAAAAAAAAAAAAAAAAAAGAACTAAGTAAAGGGGAATGGGGACCGATGGAAATTCTTCAAATGAAGTTTAGTAGTGGAGCTTAGTATGGATTCAAAAATGGACACTAGCTACCTTAATTTTTAACTAACAACTTAAACTTGAAAAGAAAAAGAACAAAATCTTAATAAAAGAAATTTAAAAAAAAGGCCAGGGGAAGGGTTAGGGTGAGAGGGTTCTACAAGGGAAGGGGTGGGGTGGGGTGGGTTAAATTTAAAAGTGGGAAAAATAAAGGTGATATGATGTAGTTAGGTGTAAGTTGTAATAATTTATTACAACTTACAAACACTGTTTGTAGTTTGTAATAAATTATTACGTTTTACAAACATAAAGAAGATGTGACAGCACACTCTTTTTTTATTTTGGTTTTTTGTGCAAAACATAATAAATTATTATATTTTACAAATCGTGTTGACCTTAAAGAAAAAAGTGAAAAACGTAATAACTTATTATATTTAGCCTATTTTGATAACTTTTTAAATAGATGACCTATTTTGATTGCTTTTTTTATTTTGTGACTTATTTTGGTTCCGAGTTCCAATGAATGCGGGTATCTCAAAGAAAAAAGGTGCTAGGGGATGTCCCTCATTTGATCCTTTTTCAATCGAGCTCTCACATAATCTTATCTATTGAAATTTATTTCTCCTATATGATTTATGAAGTATTACGGAGAAGCAAATTTTCCTAGTATGAACCCTTTCTTAATTGAGATCATCACATCGGGATTATCTAATGCAATTTCTTTCTCCTATATAATTTGCATTATTACAAAGAAATAAAATTATCGTGTATGACCCTGAAGATTCACGACTATTAGTTTACCTTGAAATTTCCAAAAGTAAAAAAGGTATCCAACTCATATTGTACGTTATATACACCTGCAGAAATAATTTATAGTGCTTAATAGTAATTTCCAAAAAAATGTATACTTAATAGTAATTTTCATAAAAATGTATATTCTTGTGTAATTATTTTAATTGTAGGGACATTTTGATTCATTTTCATAAAAAAAAAAGGACGGCGGTGGTTGACACGGCAGAGGCTGCACTATAAATAGGCTTCATAAGAATTCTGAAAACCCTACCCTGCATTTTTTCTTTCCCGCGATGGTTAAACGTTACAAGAAAACCATAAACTCTAGTGCAGAGATGAAGGAAATGTGTGCTTTAATCGAAAGGTTGTTTGCAGAACTGAATGCCAAATTTGATCAAGCAATTTTGGAGTTGAAAGCATGCATTGAGTCTCTTAGGGCACATGAGAATGGCGGAAAAAGGGTCAAATCTACCGTCAATGCTTTATCTGCGGTTCAGGTATAACACAAGACTCTATGTCGTTTAGTTACTGTAACACCCCGTATTCAAGTACATGTATTGGCGTATTCAAATACGTGTATTGGTCTTATTTATATGGAATTAATTTTTTATTTTATTTATACCGGAATTTGCCCGTCGATGGTTCCATACGAAGGTTATTGAATAAGATTTCCAACGATATAAAGATTTCCAAAAACGGATAAGTTTCGAATATAATCGAGCACGTTCGAAACTATAAAACGGTGGCCGGGATGTTGTGAACAGTAAATGTGCAGGAAAATTTCCTGCACACAAACTACTGAGGCCTGCCAGTTTTTTGGGTCAACTTTGAACGATCATAACTCCCTCAATATAATGAACTGGGAGAGCTGCGACCTATCAAAAGAAATATCTTTGAGTCCTCTTTCCAATGCAATTAGTTTCATCCAAATCCAACATCTGAGTAAGGAGTTATACTTGTTTTACTTCAGCCTCTCAAAATAGATTTTTAGGGTCAACTTCAAACGATCATAACTCCTTGTACAGGACGAACTGGGTGTCCTACTATATATGAAATTCAACGATACCAATTTCATCCAAATCCAATATCGGAGCAAAGAGTTATGACCGATTTACTTTAGCCTGTCAAAACAGTCCACCATGGACAGATTCGGATTTACTTAAATTTTTAAGGGCAATATGGTCATTTTCCATCACCTCATGGACGATAATTGGTCATTATATACATATAATTAGTCTCATATCCATCAATTATCATCAAATTATTGAAAATAAGAAACCCTAGCCTAATTTCAACTCCAATTATCTTGTGATTCAACCGTAGAAAATCCAAATTGATTCCGTAGTTGTGTTCACCGTCTCGAGGGCTTCGAGAAGCACCCCTTATTTGTGCCAACAGGACTTCGAAATCAAAAGGGCCATTTTATGGTAAGGATGTAAATTATGTTGGTGTTATTTATATGGATATGTATATATATATATATGCATGTGAGCATAGGAAGTATGTTATGTGATTGTTGTTGAAAGATGATTGGGAAATGATGTTGGATTATGTTGAATTGTGAAGGGATTTGGTGTGATGATGTGGTATTGATGATGTGGTATTGAAATGATGATTATATATATATATATATATACACATAAACCTATTGTTCAAGTTGGTTTTTGGAATGTTTTGCAAATATTGATTGTATGGAATTATGGAAGAGAATTGTGGTGTTGGGTTGCTAATACTAGATGCCAAACATTTCATTGTAGATAAGTGATTTGTAAAGGCGGGAAGTTGTGTTGAATTGGTATCCGAATCTATAACGAGGTATGTAAAGCATACTCTAACGATGTTCTTTGGCATGAAAACACCAATGTTCCATCAAGTAAGATTCCGAGGTTGTCCAAAAACATGTATTGTTCTACATTACCAACGAAGTTGTTTCCATTCTATAAAGTGTCAAAATGTTTCATTGATATACCAAAAGGCTCTTATTTCATTATTGTGATATTGATGATTCTGAAACACATTGTTGATGTACCAATGAGTCTTTATGACATTGTTATTGTATAGAAGGTCTATTACTTGATTCATATTGATGTATCATTGTTCCAAAGGTACTATATTGGCATGAACACTAATGTAATAATCTCAAAAGCTTTTGAACTAAGTTATTGGAAAGATCTCTTATATGTGTTACTTGATATACGTGTGGGTGGTATCCCAGGGGCATAAGCCTAGCATGGGTCGATCCCTATTTATGTGTTTATGGGTGGTATCCCAGGGGCATAAGCCTAGCATGGGTCGATCCCAGTTGATATGTACTGGGGGCAGCCTAATGGTCACAGTATGATACAGTATTGATTATTGTTAGGTGGTTGGAGGTTCGGGAGGAGGAGGTAATGGCGAATGATAATTGTAAAGAATGAAATGAACGAATGTATACCGTTCCACAAATGTGTTTGAATTCAAGAACTCAATTCAGATTAATGATAATGTACATGATCCTAAAAGTGTTTATGAAGTGTGGTTCACTTCTATTATGATTTATTCACTTGCGTCTGATTTTCTTGATCCCCTATATCATATATGATTATTTACAGCTTTACATACTCAGTACATATTTCGTACTGACGTCCCTCACGGGGGACCTGCATTTCATGCTGCAGGCACAGGTGCTTCAGCTCATTCACAGCATAGATAGGAGTCAGGTCATACAGCTATTGTTGGTGAGCTCCAATTTGCTTCGGAGCTTTCCGAGCCGGTTCCTTATGTTTTGTTATTGTACAGGAGTCATTTGTGGGCGGGGGTTTGTCCCGACCCTAGTTATGTCATGTATATATCCTAGAGTCTTTGTAGACATAAGGAAGGGTAAAGTCATGGGAGTTTATATAGTGATGTTATATTTGTATATGTGGTGGCCCCGACGGCCAAGTATTATATATAGATATATATTTGTGTGTGTTGTGCTGATACAGGGAATTAGACCCTTCTATATGTAACGAAGTGCTGCCCAAATTTTTGGTGACATGTAAGTGAAAGTACAGGTATTTGAACGGGTTCTCCCGGGCCTTCTCGGCTTCGGGTGCTAGTCCGGCCCGATGGGATTTTGGGGCGTGACAGTTACACTCCTCTTGATTTTCTAAAAAGTTTTATTATACTTCCTCTATTCAAATTTATGTGGCATCATTTTGATTTTAAGATTGAAATAAATTTTTCGTTTGATAAATTAGCAACTTTCGAATTTTGAGATTTAAACAACTCCCTTCTCTAATAATTTTTTGGGAAAATTAACTATATAAACTTATTAGATTAGTTATTACAACTTATAGCAAAACTTTTAAGTTTTCATGTTATAGCAACTTTCATCTTAAAAAAATATATAAAAAGGTTTTTTTTGTTGTTGTTGAAAATACAGAAAAGCAATTACTGAAAAAGAAAAATTAATATTTAATACAATTAATATATAATTTACCTTCCTTAAAAGTAGTTAACCTCAATTACTGATATTTATCCACCCTCAAATCCTTCAAACCGTTATTTATCTTCCTATTTTAATGCTTGCATTAAGAGTTTCCATCTTCATACACTACTTGCCACTTACCACCAAACAAAAAACACATTCTATGTTGATTAGAATTTGATAGAAAAGTAAAAAATAAGTATTTCTTTAGATAAAACATATGAATTCTATTAATTTGCATTCAATCATGATCTGTCATGGAGGGAGATGGGATTCTTTAGGTTTGTTAATTTTTTTACGCCTTCTTTTAAATATTTATTGGCATACCACAAATCGGATGCATGTCATCACAAAGAACACTAAGAGGAGGAGAAGAAAGAGAACGTTTTGATTATTTGAACCAAGCAACACAATTGTTCAACAACAAGTTGGCAGATGACTTAAGTTCT
The DNA here is from genome assembly GCA_030864225.1 of Capsicum baccatum var. pendulum. Classification (NCBI taxonomy): domain Eukaryota; kingdom Viridiplantae; phylum Streptophyta; class Magnoliopsida; order Solanales; family Solanaceae; genus Capsicum; species Capsicum baccatum. Next base: position 51,841,197 of record CM061552.1, on the reverse strand, counting down.
CTGGACAATAAAGTACCTAATTCAAGATTGGTGTATGTATATATATATAATCTTCCACTTGATGTCATCAACAACCTCAGAAATATGGTATAAATATGGCTGCCTTTTTTCTGAATATCGACAAGATCTCTGTTTCTTTCTTTATATGACCGTGCAGGATTTAAAGTTGCAGAAAACAGATGCTGTGGGACAGGGAAAATAGAAGTTGCAGAGTTATGCATATCGGTGTGTTCCGGTGATTCCGATTATATTTTTTGGGATAGCTTTCATCTTACAGAAAAAGCATACAGACTTTTAGTTCATCAAATTCTTGTACACCATTTAAGTAGCTTCTTCTGATAAATTCACATATCAATATGCATATCAATGAATTCTTAGTACTTGTTGCCGAATTATTAGTCATTTATATGTTATTTTCTCACTTAGTGATCATGTCTATCATCCCCGATTTTTATTTCTTTTTATTTTTTCTAGTAAGCATGTACATGATATGGTAGTAACAAAGTTGTATTCATGGATTGTAGCAGTACATACAAACTTGCAAATATTTGATTTTTTTTCTGTATTAAATTGGTATAAAATTGATATTGAATCATTTTTTCTACTCACTGTTTGTTTTTCTAATATAGTTAATAATTTGAATTAACTTTTTGGTGCTCGATTATTACTGTTTGTTTTTATAAGATTGTGGGTATGAAAAAGTTTATTTTTTGTATTTATGTAGTATTTATATAATGTTATGATACACTAACGTTTGTTTCGTATTTTACATCGTTGAATGAAATTGATATAAGCTAAGTCGCATCAGATGGTATTAAATTTGATATCAACTACATCAAATTATATATTTTTCGATTCTGCAATTAGTAACATTTGACATGATTTTTATTGGTGCTCATTACTCTTTGTATAAGATTGTTGGCATGAATAAAGTTTAGTTTTGATATTTAACATAGTATTTATATAATGTTTTTCATCTTGCCAGAAAGCAAACAAAACTATCAATCTTGATTAATATTGATTATTTTTTTATTACAATGAAAAATTATTTGACATTAAACAACTATCAATTAATTTATTTTCAACATTTACGTTGATAGTTTTTCATATAATATCCATTCATACACAAAAAAGGTTATGTAACTTAAAACATATTTTTTCTCATCGATTGTCACATTCATAAAACTCATTCAATACAAATGTGATATATGCGAAACTTCATCGATATCAATTTAATACATTGAGAACTCAAAATAAAAATGCTACTCAAGTATGAAATGAGTATATAAATTGATTTCAACGTATTAAAAGTGAAATTATCCTAGGAAAATGTGTTCATCAAAACTTAGTTAACATCATTACACTAATTGGCAATTAAAATCATTACACTAATTGGAACCATCCCTCGATCGATAAACTGATGGTACAACAATCTTGCAGATTAATCAATACATCTACTAAAGATCTCACATGGAAAAAAACTTAATAAAAGGCATTCTTGTTTGGCTAATGTATCTTAAAAATGAATGTCTTCTTGTTCATTTACCTTCCTCGAGTATATGGACATACATTACAGGTAAAACAATGAAATGTGCTCTAGCTAACTATCTTTCAAATGTTAGCAACGAGCCAAACACGAGTTTGAAGTTCTGGATGAGTGTAAGAACAAGTTTTTTTTTCAAGGTATATATGTGAAATCAAAATTGTGTTGGTGTGTATTTTGATTTCAGTTTTACATATATACTACAATAGCAATGATATTAAAAGGTAATTATGGTATGCATTATATGGACGTAGGAAAACGATGACTAATTAAAATCCAAAATAGAACTATATATATGTTATCATCACTTAACGATTTGACAAAATTGAATCGGCAAGACTGCCTTTTGACTGTAAAAAGGATTTATTTTTTTGAAAGTAGTTAATTTTTTTAGAATGAAATAACTATTAATAATTAAGCACTACCTAAGCATGAAAACAAACTAAAAGTAACAATAATTCAAATGTTAACATTTACTATTTGTTCTTAATTTAATATAAAATTGATCTAAGCAATTATCCAATTTAGAAGAATCACTATTTAGAAGAGTCACTATTTAATGATCGAGAAGATTATTAGTAATTAAAAAAAGGTAATGAATGGAATTTAATGAATGGAAGAGTCACTATTTAGAAGAAATTTAATGAATGAAAATTGAAGAGATAAAGACTCTTATTGATAATTAAAAAAGGTAAAGAGATAAGACTTCTATTGATAATTAAATACTAAAAATATGAAAAAGAGTACACTCAGGTTAATTATTCAAGTTAATAAAAAAGTATAAAATCAGCTCTTAAGTTTAAAAAATATATTTACCATATATAGCTCCTTAAATTGTGGATAAACTTTGATATTTAATTATTATAAAAAAAATATTGATATCTTAACTTGTCATAATTATCCAAAATCTTTAATTAATAGTGATAGATATTAAATGATAAATATAAGGAAATAATACAAATAATAAATATTACAAAATTTATTTTCAAAAATTTAATTAAAATATGTTTTTTCTCAAAAGTTGCTATAACTTGTAACTATTTCTTAAATCTAGTAATTAATGAAAATTTATGCTATAACTTGTAATTAATAATCTAAAAAGTATATTTGGGATAATTTTCATTAATTTTTTTATATAACTTTCGACACATTGAATTATCAATTATTGTTATTTACACTAGTACATTTTACTAGTTTTCAAATTTTGAAGTTTTATTTCAACAAACTCAAAATTTAATTCCCAAATTCACTGTCAACATTAGGGGTGACAATTTCAGCCCATATTAGTGAAAGAAGTCCATTTAATCAAATATTTATTGTAATGACCCTTACAGCTATTTTTCTGTATTTTTATATAATTTTAGTACTAACTAAATGTATCGTGGATTATTTAATTTAATTTGGCATTTGGTAGAAATATAATTTAGTACCCTTATAGAATATTTTCGATATTGATAAAATCCTTTAAGTCATGATATATTTATATTATTTTATAATAAATTTTTTGTGATTTATTAATATTTTATGCAGAGATAGAAAATTTAAATTATTAAAATATTATTATTATATAATATAGGTTTTGTTAAAAATAATTTTCTATTAATTATGATATATTCAAAGTATTATAATTATTTTTATCATGAATTTATGCGATACCCGAATATGTATGCAGTGTAGAAAAAACTATTTGATGAGGCAATACCACCATGCACGTGGGAAATGATGGACCACATGTTGCTACCACTTGTCCAAAACTTAGACCAAATATATCTTATATACTATATATGGTTTATTGACTTTTAGAAGTAGAAAAAAAGAAGAGTGAACTTCTGAGGATATACATATACACGTCTATATCTCTATATTGGCCTTTCTCGGTTTGCTTCTGTTTTTTTCATCCTTCTTTAGAAAATCAATTAAACTTCTTGGCAAGTCTTATAAAATTTCATATAAGTTAATTATTTGAATCCATTATTCAAGTTCGGGTTCTACTAGTATTATTCGGAGGCTTCGCGGACAGATATTCTAGCTTTGGCATCCAGGTAGGCTAGGTTACCTACTTTTAGATTGAGCTTATATACCGAAATTGTGAACTATTATGCTAGCTTTGAATAAATACTTGTAGATGCATATTATTTGATTTATATAAACTGTCTTATTTATTTGGATTAGGGCTCCGTTCTAGTAAATATTGAAAAATTATCTTTTAGCATAATATAGCATCTATTACTTTAGAACGTGAAGCTAAATTGCAAAACCTTGAATTTATCCCTTTTTAATTAAGATTAATGAATAATTATTTAGACATTTATATTGTTATGATATGGATTTTAATATTACTATAAGTTTCGGTTCGAGTTCGGCAATTGATTATTATGATTACTATGAGTTTCGGTTCGAGTCCGGCAATTGATTATTATGATACTATGAGCTCCGATTCGAGTCCGGCATCTGATTATAGTTGGGGTTACTCTGAGTCCTGGTTCGAGTCCAGCATCTGATTATTTATGTTTACTTTCACCACTTGGGTGTCCGACCGGCTTATGGGGTACGGTTGGGTTAATTGTCTTCTTCAGTGTGCCTAGCGGGCTTATGGGGGCGCAGTTAGGTTATGTTTGATTTGTTTGTTATTACTGCATCATTATTTTTTTCGGTATTGCACAAGTTTATTCCTTTACAACCGTTGTATAGCTTGGTAGTTGTTTACCTTTCCATCCCTATTTACTAATAACTCAGATTACGTCCTTGCATTGTAGTTACACCTTTTCTGTATTAAGCTCAGTCGGCCGATGATGCCTACTGAGTACCTATTGTTTTTGGTACTCATACTACACTTCTGCATCTTTTTCCTGATGCAGATCCAGGTACTAGCAGTCGGCATTGACGTGGTTCCTACCTTTCAGTGCTGGTTTAGAGCGGGGTGAGCTTACTGTCGTCCGAGGCTGATCCTCCTCTATCTACTCTAGTTAGTCTTTTTCACTCGAGACTACTTGTGTACATTTTAGATATTTGTCTAGTACTCTTGGTACCTGTTAGTAGTGGATCTAGTACTGACCTTATCAGGTCTTGGGAGAGATTCATTTGTATAACTGGTCCTTTTTCCTCCTCTCGTTTTGATATAATACATATGTTTTCTTCTTAATTTTCACTTATTATTGAGGTTGTTATTATCATACGCGATCTTTTATTTTGTCTCTGCCCAATAGCCTATTACCTATCATCCCGGGCTATGGTTTGGCTTGCCTACTGGTGGGATAAGGCAGGCGCCATCACGATTTGAGAAATTGGGTCGTGACATTTATTGAGTTGAATCACTCATATTTTAAAGGTAAAAGTACATAGAATAGCAAACTTAAGTCCATAATTAAGCTAAATAGCAACACTTTAAAAAAATTAAGTGGGATAGCAAATAGAGCTACTTATCCTCCCTTATTTTTCTCTTTCCATCTGTTATATCTCTAGCCTTTTTTCCTCTTTATTTATGTTTTCTTTTTCGTTTCTTCATCTATTTTTTTTTCTTTTTCATTTTTTCGTTCTTCCTTTTTTTTTCTATTTCTGTTTTCTTTTTCTTTTTTTTTTTTCACTTTTCTTTTCTCTCATTTCTAGCTTATATTTCTCCTTCTCTTTTGTTTTTTTTTCCTTTTCCCTATTTTTTTTTCTTGTTTCTTTCTTTTCACTTTTTATTTACTCTTTTATCTCTAATTTTTATTTCTCTTTCTGTTTTTTCTTTTTCATATTTTCTATTATTTTCTATTTTTGAATTTTTTTTCTTCGTCTTTTCACTTGAAATAAAAAAATAAAATATAAAAAATGAGGAAAAAGGAAAAAAAAAAGAGAAAATGGAAAAAATAAAAATAAACATAGAAACAAAAAAAATATAAAATATAAAAAAAATGAGAAAGAGAAAATATAAAATAAGAGGGTGAAAGATGTGAAAATATAAAATATAAAATGCAGAAACAAAAAAAACAAGAAAGAGAGAGAGTAGTGAAGAAACATAAAATACAATGACAGAGAGATGTGAAAATCTAAAATAAGGTAATTATTTTTTAATTAATTGGTGAAGTGGTATGAGAAAACTGAAATTCTTTTATCTCTTTAACAACAACAACAACAACAAACCCAGTGTATTCCCACCTAGTGGGGTCTGGGGGGGTAAGATGTACGCAGTCCATACCTCTACCTCTGAAGAAGTAGAAAGGCTGTTTCCGATAGACCCCCGGCTCAAGACACGAGACACCACACAAATATAAAGTAACGCACAGAACTTTTATCTCTTTAAACTCAAGTTATTAACTAAAAATAAGATAATTAACTATATTGTAGATGTATTTGATGTTGTCTTGCACATCAAAGACATATATATGTTGCTATTAGGGTAATTAGTAAAACATTGTTATGTTCCTTATAATTAATGAATCTAGTTTGTTCTTTGTGAACTTTTTTTTCTATTTTAAATGGTAAATATGGACTTTCAACTCATTTTAAAAGTTTATACAAATATGAATAAAGTGAGTAAAATATGAGTATTCATTTAAATGTAAAGACCACCCATCTATGTTTAAAATCCTTCATTGCGCTACAAAAATTTAATCTTTTTTTAAGAAATAACAATTATGGGGTAGGGATGGAGTAGTTGTGGTTAGGGTTTGAGGGCGAGAGCAAAAAAATATTTTTTTTTCTTAAAATATTTTGTGGGGGGGGGTGTTTGAGGGCGAGAGCAAAAAAATATTTTTTTTTTATAAAATATTTTGTGGGGGGATGGGGGAGGGGGGTGTGGAGCAGAATTTTATTTTGAATTTTTTATTTTTTTTAAAACATTAGAGGTTGGGGGTAGGGGTCAGACGGTAGGGGTGTTGTGTGTGTTGGGGGGGGGGGGGGTTAAAAAAAAGTGGGGATCGGGCTAAGAAATTATTTTGTTTAAAAAACTAATTCTTTTTGGGGGATTGGGGTTGGGGGTGTGAGGGGTGCATTGGGGGAGGTGGGGGTAGTTTTTGCTTTAAAAAAAAGTCTTTTTATAGGCTAGGGGCAGGAGGGTAGAGTAGGGGATAAAAAAATCAAGTTGATATGCATATAAAAGTTCAAATCTTTTGGCTTTAGAGTTAAATTGGATTGAAATCATTTTTACTCAATTCATATTTGACCAAATTCATTTACTCATATTATATGAGTGGATTGCAATCCAATCCATTTAAGCTCAGTCCGTATTCATATTATTCAAATTCAACATCAAACTATTTAAATCAGAATTATTGGGATATTTACTACATTTTACTAGTTTTCAAACATGTAACTTTCATTTTTAAAAACTCATAAAATTTTATGCCCAAATTCACTGTCAAAATTAAATATTTAAATCAAAATTGTGCCACATAAATTAGTAAGAGTTAGTAGTAATTTTAAAACTTTGCTCCATTGCATGAAATCGTGGATTGATGTTGTACTGTTGCTGTGTTTTTCTTCGTTTAGGTGGAAAATAAAAAGGGCCGCAGAAAAACTGGCAAATGCAGCAAGAAAAAGAATGTTCCCCTGGTCGAAGATGAAGGCGATGAGGAAGCTACAGAGCAAACTGAAATGGTGATACCAATCGATGTTGTAGTTGAATATTCTGAACCATATGAATGTTACTATGTGACTGGGTATTATGGAAAGTGACCTTTGACTGTGCTAATTGGTGAAGGAGACACCTTCCACAATTTTATCAATGAATCCTTGGCAGATAAGCTAGGTTGTGACACAGTTCCTATTAAGCCTCCAACTGTTCAATCCGTTTTTGGGACAATGGTGACATCCAGAGTACGCAAAAAAATTCAACTGTCAATGCAACACACTGTATTTAGCTGAGTTGGGAACCAAAATATGCCATGGAACTAAAAAATATCAAAATATGTCATGTTTTTAAACTGTAACCAAAATAGGCTTAACTTTCTTTTTAAGAGAGTTTATATGCATTATTTTTAATGGTGGTGACCAAACGGTGTTAAGTATCAGAAAATGTGCATAACTCTCTTTTTAAGAGAGTTATGCATTTTCATTAACATAACTCTCTTAAAAAGAGAGTTATGTATTTTCTTTAACATAACTCTCTTTTTAAGAGAGTTATGCATTTTTTTTAACATTTGCATAGCTCACTTTTTAAGTGAGTTATGTAATAGAAGTCACACCTTGAAAAAAGAGTTATGCATTTTTGTATTTTTTAACTCACTCAAAAAGTGAGTTATATAATAATAGTTTAACTTATTTTTCTCTACGTAAATATAATAATAATTATATAACTCACTTTATAAAAACTTACATATTATGTGAACAATTAATTTATCTTTTAAATTTTATTTTTTTAGAAAGAAGGCTAACTATTATGAAACGGAGAGAGTAAAACTCACTGATTATATAAGTCAGGTAGGAATAAAATGCATAACTCACTATTTAAGTGAGTTATCCATTATATGAATATAACTCTACAAATATATGAGTTATGTGTAAATAACTTCTCCTATTTAAACAGAAATATACATTATAGACTTTTATTCTTTATTCACTCCTCTCCTCTTTTGAAACTGCATTTTTCTTCTTTAAATTCAATTCTTCTTTTTCAAACTTGTTCAAATTCGACTCTTCTTTTCAAAACTTAATCAAAGCTTAAAGAATGAATGCTGAACGTGTTAAAGTTGCACTTTTTTGGAATGGCGAAATTATTCGTGAGGGAAATACAATATATTATAGTATCTCCCCCAAGTTCAACGTCAAGTATCCAATTTCAATTGGTTACAAAGACTTTGTAGAATCTATTTTTAGAAGAATGAAAATAAAAAATGATGATTTTGATTTATTTATAGTTGGACAATATCCAAATTCGTTCTCATCACAAGGATTGATAAATTATGGAGAATGGATTATCAGTGACGATGAGTTGTTGACTGAATTTCTGAGGGATCCTTGTGACTGTGCTAGTCAAGTAAAGCTGAACATTCTTCAAATTTATATTAAGAAGGAGTGAAAAAATCGTTTTGCGCACTCTCCGTCAGTACGGAGTCCAAATAATACCTCCACATCCTGTAGTGTAATACTAACCTCTTCAAAAGGTAGATGGAAAGTATGAGTCTCTGGCCTCCACCTCTCAGCCATAACAGTTACTAATGGATGATCAAACTGAATCTTTCCTATTCTAATAATGTCATATAACCCCGTCCTCGATATATAATGTATGATGCGATCGTGAGGTCGGGGGTTATAAAATATGTCCCATGCTGACTCAACCTTCTCCGGACATACAGTCTTAGTGGGATGAATATGTCCATCCCATAAGTACTGTGATCGATGAGCTCGTTGTAATGTAAATAATGAAGAATCAATGGGCCCTGGGTGCAAGTTGTGCGGCATATTGTATCTACACATTTAATGTTAAATATTGGTCAGATAATGAAAAATAATACATATCCAACGAAATAATTGAGGTATGCTCAATTTTTTTCTATGATCAATGAAAATGTTTTTCCTAAACTATTGCAAATCCGCAATGAATAACATCTGATTATGATTGAAATATTAAAGAGAAAATAAGATCCAACTATAGTTTTGAAAATAAAAAGGAGCTAAACTTCATGTGCTCTCCATATAAAGAAAAATGAATATTCGCCGACCTTTTACTACCATTATCCATTTCACTACCTAAATTCAATTACAATATTCGCCGATCATTTAATGACCTTTTGGAGGTTGGCCTACATTTACTATTCTTAATTCTCTTCTCAAATTATTATAATATATATTCCACTTATGCATATACATAACTCAAAATTAAAAATAGTATAAATGATCATGAGTTAATTCATAATGGCGCCACTAGTAAAGAAAATCGTACGTAAAATTCAAGGCGCAAGAAATCTAATAATTCATTTTCTAATCTTTTTTCTCCTTTTTCATACTAAGTTTAGGACATCCCACTCAAAAGTATGAATAATTTATCCCATAAGTATTGCCCATTACACAAGCTACTATAAAATACCACATCAATTCTAAATTCATACTTCAATTCATTATTAAAAAATAAACAAAACTAAAAAAATACCTCACTTGTTTGTTTTATAGGCATATAATATTACCATTTCTACCTCATTCTAGGACCCAAACGAATGTACTACCCGCCACTAGTTTTGCTTCTATTTTCTACTTTTGGAGTCACCAATATTTCACCTTCATAACGCATCTTACCCACAGAATTGCTCATGGTTGTGCAAGTATACTCACATGAAACAAGACAAAAAATCAGTTCATCCTTGTCAAGTAAAAAAACTGAGACATGTAGAAGGAAAATGGGATCTATACTTTTTAAATTAGTCAAGTCGCAAGAAATCTAATAAGTCATTTTCTTTTTTTTCTCTTTTTTCATACTAAGTTTAGAACATCTCATTCAAAAGTATGAATAATTTGTCCCATTAAAAAATATCACAACAATTCTAAAGTCATACTTCAATTAAATAGTATTAAAAAATAAGCAAAATTAAAAAAAAAAACACCTCAATTGCTTGACTTTGAAGTACAAACAAACAAGTAGGACAAACGATTACTACTTAACAAAACTAATGTTGGATGAGGGACCTGTGGAGAATCAATTTTCTAATATTATATGCGTTATTGCATATAAAATCAATGGGGGATCAGTGGGGTTTTTTGGATTCTTGGAAGGTTTTGGTGTTTGGAGTAAAAAGGGTAAAGTGAAAGTGAAGATGAGAGATGGTAAAGGGTAAAGTGAAAGTGAAGATGAGAGATGGTAAAGAGATGTATATTTATTATATATAACTCTCTTATTGAGAGAGTTATGCTAAACAAAATACATAACTCTCTTTTTAAGAGAGTTATGTTAAAAAAACATAACATAACTCTCTTTTATGTTAAAAAAAATGCATAACTCTCTTAAAAAGAGAGTTATGTTAAAGAAAATACATAGTTATGTTAACAAAAAGGCATAACTCTCTTAAAAAGAGAGTTATGTTAAAGAAAATGCATAACTCTCTTAAAAAGAGAGTTATGCACATTTTTTGATACTTAATACCGTTAGGTCACCACCGTTAAAAATAATACATATAACTCTCTTAAAAAGAGAGTTAAGCCTATTTTAGTTACAGTTTAAAAACATGGCATATTTTGATATTTTTTTTAGTTCCATGGCATATTTTGGTTCCCAGCTCTATTTAGCTTGACTGTGTATCTGCTTCCAGTGTCGTCAAATTGTGACCTGGTGTTGGGAGGCGAGTGGATTAGAACCCTCTGTCAAAAATATAAAATACTAGCTAATTACAGTAAGAATATCAAAGAATTAAGTAACTGGTAGCATTCATTTAGAGAGAGAATAAATTGCAATTCTAATTGATTCATATTTCGTTAGCTTACAATAAAAGCAAATGGGAGTATTTATAGACTCCAACTCTAAACTCACTATCACTCAACATGTGCACAACATGTGTTTGTTATAACTAACTCTAACCAACCTCTCACTCCTTTTAGTTTTATTTTCTTTAGCTAGATATTTCCAACACACCCCCTCAAGCTGGAGGGTGAAAGATATCGAGAACTCCCATCTTGGACAACAAAAAATGATGTTGTGATGCTCCTAGAGCCTTTGTAACCATATCTGCAAGTTGGAATTTAGTAGAGAGGCACACTGGCTGAATTAGACCTTCTTTGAGCTTTTCCCTAATAAAATGACAATCGATTTCTATATGCTTGGTTCGTTCATGAAAGATTGGATTAGCAACAATTTGCATAGCAGCCTTGCTATCACAGTAAAGTTGAATTGGAGTAGGTACAACGAAACCAAGATCCTTTAATAAACCAACCATCCAAATGATTTCTGCTATGCTACTGTACTCGGCTTCTGCTGAACTTCGACTTACAGTGCTTTGCTTCTTGGATTTCCAAGAAATAAAAGATGATCCTAATTGTATTATGTAACCTGTAACTGATCTTCTCGTATTTGGACATGATGCCTAATCCGAATCACAATAAGTAACTAATTCTGTAGCTGATCCTTTCTTGAAGAAAATTCCCAGACCAGGTGAACTTTTCACATATTTGATTACCCTTAAAGCAGCCTCCCAGTGCGATTTTTTGGGTTGTTGCATAAACTGGCTTAACAATTGCACTGTGAAAAAAATATCTGGTCGGGTGATGGTCAAATAAATCAGTTTTCCAATTAATTTTTGATAACAAGAAACATCACTGAGAAGAGGATCATCTGTTTTATTGAGCGACTGATCATGCTCAGCAGTATCGAGTTTTATGTTCTGCTCCAGTGGTGTAAAAATAGGTTTAGACCTTCCTAATCCAACATCAGTAATGAGGTCTAAGATGTATTTCCTTTGGTTTAGCAGAATTCCATGAGTTGATCTGAGAAATTCTATCCCCTAGAAGTATTTTATCTCACCTAAATCTTTCACCTTGAATTGACTATGCAAGTAGGTTTTTGCATCCTTAATTAGAGAAAGATTGTTACCTGTAAGCAATATATCATCAACATACATCAATAGAATCACAATATCATCACCCTCTTGTTTGGTGAATAACGAGTGGTCATGGGAGCTTTGAGCATGTCCAGCCTCTAAAATTGCAGTGGTCAATTTAATATTCCACTGTCTAGAAGCTTGTTTAAGACCGTAGAGAGATTCGAGCAACCTACATACCCTAGTCTCCCCTTGGCTGTGAAAACCTTGAGGTAAGGACATGTACACTTCTTCATAAAGATCACCTTGCAAGAAAGCATTGCTCACATCCATATGGAAGAGATCCCAACCTTTGGAAGCAGCCACACTAATCACTGTTCTAACAGTACCCATCTTTGCAACCGGAGAAAAAGTATCATGGTAGTCCAATCCTGCCTGTTGAGTGTATCCTTTTGCAACTAACCGAGCCTTGTGCTTGTCTATAGAACCATCCTCTTTAATTCTGACCTTATAGACCCATTTCGAACCAATGGGACGCTTCCCAGGTGGAAGTGAAACCAGTTCCCAAGTCTTATTTTCCTCAAGGGCACTGATCTCTTGCTGCATAGCCTCAACCCAAACAGGTTGTTGAGAAGTTTCTTGGAAAGATTTTGGCTCTTGAATATCTGAAAAACAACTTAAGTAGGCTTGGTATGATCCAGACAAATGGGAATACGCCAGATAATCTCCAATAGGATAAGTACAATTGCTAGAAGGTTTCACTGAAGTCACATAGTCATTAAGCCAAGCAGGTGGTTTTGTCTTTCTTGCTGGTCTTCTATGATCACGGATATTAGCCGGTGGGAAAACCAGAACCTCCTCAGGATTTCTATTACCCCCAACTATGATTTCATCAGGAGGTAAATGATCAATTAAATCAGGAACTTGTTCCTGCAGATCAGTACCAGAGGGAGTAGATGATACATCTTCAATGACCACAGGGAAAAAAGTAGTGTCAGGAATAGAAAAAACAAGAGGTAAGTGTTGAACCAAATCTGCCGTGTCAATGTTGGGATAATTTTCCTTGTGTTGGAAAGGAAAAACATACTCATGAAAGATCACATCCCTGCTCACAAAGATGGTACCTGTGTAAAGATCATATAATCTGTATCCCTTTTGTGTTTCTGAATATCCCAACATAACTGACTTCTTAGCTCTTGCCTGAAACTTATCACCTTTAGGCAAGTTACTAGCATAGCAGAGATAACCAAACACTCGCAGATGATCAAGTCTTGGTGGTTTGGCATGAAGTAGTTCATAAGGGGATTTGCCACTCAACACCTTTGAAGGTAGCTTATTTATCAAGTACACTGCTGTCTTGACAAAATCACCCCAAAATCTGATTGGCATTCCACTCTGAAATTTTAAAGCTCTTGCTACCTCAAGAATGTGTTTGTGTTTTCTTTCAACTATCCCATTCTGCTAAGGAGTATAAGCACAACTACTCTGGTGAATAATCCCATTAGATTTAAACAAGTCAAGGCATTTAGAATTGAAAAATTTTGTTCCATTGTCTGATTTAAACACTTTAACACAAACAGCAAACTGATTCTTTATTAACAAGAGAAAGTCTTTTAACACAGTAAACACTTCACATTTGGAATAAATGAGACAAATACAAGAATATCTACTATGATCATCAACCAAGGTCACAAAGTAATACTTGTTATCATATGTAGGCGTTTTATATGGTCCCCATAGATCAAGATGAACTAAGTCAAAACAAGAATCAGAAATAGTAGTACTAATAGGAAATTTCAGCCTGTGTTATTTAGCAAAAGGACAAATCTCACAATATCCATGAATTCTTGCCGGTACATGGCCTTTTAGAGATGAAATGTGATTCATAGCTTCACCTGATGGATGTCCCAATCTATAATGCCACAATATACTATCAACACTTGATGCATGAGCTGCCAGTACATTAGATTTAACTTCTTCTTGCAAAATGTATAATCCATCCCTTTCCTTACCAATCCCCAAGACCTTGCCATTGGAGAGAGCCTGAAAGATGCAAAAATCAAGGAAAAAAATACAGCACAAGATATCTCCTTGGTTAAGTTGGAAACTGAGAGCAAGATAAATTTAAAATCTGGAACATGGAGTACATTTTTTATTTCATGTTCTCCTAAAACAAATGTTTTTTCCGCACCAAGAATTTCTGATTTATCACCTGTAGGGACTTGTACTTGACTATTAGGTCCATTCTCCTTTAAATCTTTCAAAGATTTGAGTAATTACTTAAATGGAGTAATATGATATGAGGCACCTGTGTCAATTATCCACTCAAAACCAATGGTTTTAGACAACAAAGAGTGAATAACTGTCATATTAGACACACAATCAGCTTCATTTGCTTTGGTCATCATGTGTTTCATCTGCTCAAATTGTTCATTCGAGAAAAAATACCCCTGACTTTTAAAAAATGAAGCTTCCCCTGCTGTTGCAGTAGCGTGGGAATAGGGTTTGAAGGCTGGTGTTGAAGTAGACTGAGCAGACTTATTAGGAAATTGTTGAGCACTGGTTGACTGTCCAGCATAAGAGGGGTTATGCATAGGAGCCCTAGTATGCTCATATCCATTTTAATACCCTTGATCACCTGGAGGTTTAAAGTTGGAACCAAATTTCTTCTTACTTTTGAAGTCCGGTGGATAGCCTACTACTCTATAACAATCAGCAGCATTGTGATTTCTATATCCACATATTTCACAAAACATCTCAGAGGTCTTATGTGATGGTCTTTGTGCCCTTCCTGTGATTAAAGTTAATGGTTCCTTGTTGCTATCAGTGACTCCTAGAACTCTTTGACTCTCCTCCTGAGTCAAAGTAGCATAAGCTTCATTTACAGTAACTATAGGAGTTTTTGAGAGTATACTACTCTTGATCTGACTATAACTTTCATTCAGTCCCATAAGGAACTGGAGAAGCCTCTGAGATATGAGATGCTCTAGGTATTGTCATGATTCAGCACAATCACAATGAGGTAAAGAAACCATAACATCAAGTTCATCCCAGAAATCTTTCATCTTAGAGTAGTAAGTGGTAACATAATCCATACCTTGTTTCAATGTCGCAATCTCAGTCCAGAGGTGTTAAATTCGAGTCAAGTTTGATCTATCAAATCTCTCTTTAAAATCAATCCATACCTTCTTTGCATTTGACGCAAACACAATACTTGGCATCAACTCCTCTGCCACTGTACTACCAATCCAAGAGAGCACTATTGCATTGTATTTTTCCTAAAGTTCTGCCAATTCACCTCTGTATTGAGATTTGAGACATGAACCATCTACAAAACCTAATTTCCCTTTGCCTCAAAGTGCCAAAGTCATAGATCTGCTCCACAGTGCATAATTTGCATGACCCGTGAGCTTGATAGGAATTAGCACAATACCTGGAATATCGGAAGCTTAAAGATATAAGGGAAGATGGTGGTCAATTGTAACTGCTGTAGTTCCTGATGAGGATACACTAGCACTGGATTCCGCCATGGAAAACCAAAGTCAAGCTTCAAAGTTGTTGAAATACGGCTAGGATGAAGATCACTGCTTTGATACCATTTCAAAAATACAAAATACTAGCTAATTACAGTAAGAATATCAAAGAACTAAGCAACTGGTAGCATTCATTTAGAGAGAGAATAATTGCAATTCTTATTGATTCATATTTTATTAGCTTACAATGAAAGCAAATGGGAGTATTTATAGACTCCAAGTCTCAACTCACTATCACTCAACATGTGCACAACATGTGTTTGTTAGAACTAACTCTAACTAACCCCTCACTCCTTTTAGCTTTATTTTCTTTAGCTAAATATTTCCAACACCCTCGCTCTAGAAACTTGTTATTAGTGCTGAAAGTATTCTGCTATTATGTTTTTTAAGGATAGTAGTGATTATGCTATTGAGTTTCTGTTTTCTGCAATTTTCTATTTCTGTAAAGGAGAACTACTTTCAGTTATCCTTGGTTATATTTATCTACCAACATTATATCCCATTTTGGGAACATCCTTGCAAGTTAATTAGTATGAAATCCGTTGAGTTTTTGCTTTTCTATCCTTCCTGCATCATGAGTTTTGGTGCAATGAATGCGGTATCTCAAAGGAAAAAGGTGTTAAGGGATGTCCCTCTATTGATCCCTTTTTTAATCGTGCTCGCACTTGTTTTTATCTATTGCAATTTATTTCTCAAGTATGATTTGCGAAGTATTATAGAGAAACAAATTTTCCTAGTATGAACCCTTTCTAAATCGAGGTCATCGCATTAGAATTATCTAATGCAATTTATTTCTCCTCTATAATTTGAATTATTATTATAAAGAAACAAAATTATCTGATATGAACCTAAAGTATCACGACTACTATGTTAGGATATACTATAAACTATGCGATTTTGATATAGTAATTTATTGAGCGATTATTGATTTCTTTATTTATTCAGTTCGATAAATCATTACATTAAATAAATCATTGTCATATATGTGTCCTCAACTTATATAGTAGATGGTTTGATGCATAGAGTTTAGCTTATATCCAGAAGATTAAATCATCGGTTCTTAAAAGTTAAAGTTATACTCCCTCCGTCTCATTTTACTTGTCCCAAATTTTCTAATTTTACTTGTCATTTTTTCACAAATCAAGAAGAGACAATTTTTTTTTCTTATTTTACCCTTTGCATTAATTATTTTTTCTTCAAATTAAAATGTAAACATCATTTAATAGGGGTACTATGATAAACTAGTCATGTTATTAATTATTTTTCTTAACCAACGTGTCAAGTTAAATTGGGACAAGTAAAATGAGATGAAGGGAGTAGTTCACAATTGCATATGGAAATTTGGACAAACCATCAGAATGATTGTAGCACGAGATTGAATATAATTTATCTTGATTATGAAAATGGTATAATTCTAACTTCTTGTGCTAGTACGTTTTATATATATTGAACGAGACTGAGTAGAGATAGTTGTTTTGGACTGACTGATAAAAACATAGTCTTTAAACTGTTAAATGTACTTATATTCTCAGTCCTGATATAACTATTATGATCTCTCTCTCTATATATATATATGATTCTGAGATGGGTCAATATTCCTGATAGATTGAATGATAATAATATATATTAGTGAAATAATAAGTTAGTTGATGGAATGCATGTCTCGGTATAGAGATTGATGATATGTCTTTTATGAGAAGCTTATAAGTTTTCATCTGTAAAACCAACCGGTGAATTTATGAATTCGACATATGAAATAAGTTAAGCATTGTTGTAAAGAAAAGTAATCATTATATTAAATTCGTCAGTAATTTAATTTATTGATTAGTATTTATAATCTTAACATGGGGAATTACATAAGTGTTTAATAAGGAATTTCGAAATAAAAATAGAGGAGTGCAATTACGCTTTTTTAGTGGAATAATTTATAATTTATTATGGTAAAACTAATTCAAATTGATATTTTGAATTATTTTCATAATAGTGCTATATTATAGTAGAACTTGGAATCCTATTTTATATGGAAAAAGGAGAAGTCACCGTCTGTCCTTGTTCAAATTGTTGAACTGTTTTGCTATTGTGGTCTATGTTATGTTATTTTACTGATCTGTTTCGCAACAGATGTTTCGATGGTCAAACCTATGATTTTGGTGTTTAGTTTAAACTTATGCTATTATAGAATTGTTGTGGTCTTTTCAGTTGAAGTCTTACAGTTGGATGCTCTATTTAATTATAACCTTTCTTTCCACTCATTACTAATTAACAAGATTTTTCTTCCGAAATGAGACGATGCTGAATGCCCTTTTGATGTAAATTAGTTTGTAAGATATTATATTTATTTTAGAGATAATACCCAATTACCCCTAAATTATATTCAAAAAGATTATGACACACCTCAATTTAAAGAGGATCCTATTATCCTTGAATTAATTAAAAGTGTAATTTTGGCACCCTTAGTGCCTACGTGGCACAACACACTGAAGTGTCCGCGTAAGCACACGTGTGTGCCATGTAGGCACTAAAGGTGTCAAAATTACACTTTTAATTAGTTCAGGGGTAATAGAATACTCTTTAAGTTGAGGTGTATCGTAGCCTTTTTGGATATAGTTGAGGGAGGTAATTGGGTATTTTCTCTTTATTTTACTTTCCACTTTTGCAGAATATGTTGCGAAAACAGTACTAGTAGTTGTAATTATTCAAGAAATGGACAATAACATAATATGAGATAATCCACATACTTGCAACAAATAAATTTTCTAATCAACATAAAAGTATACATTATTAGAGCCAACATAACTGATTCATATTTAAAATTATAGAATTTTTTTGGCAACTATACATTTCTTTTCACTCTTTTTAATCTCCGTATAAACTTAGATTTAAGTAAGGAAAATTCTTATTACAAATATATTGTTTCGCCAGTTTTAATGGTATAGTTAACAATAAGCTTATAGGGACGTTTGGTTTGTGGGACAAGAATAACAGTTTTGAGACAAAATATGAAATTATTTTACCTTGTGTCTGATTATTTTATCTTATGTTTTGAGACATAATTTTTCTTTTTATGTTTTTTATTATATAAAAATCGATCACAAGTGATCGTTTATTGTAAAAAAATAAAAATTGACTACAAGCGGTCGATTTTCATAATTTCTTTTATTATTTTTTAATAAAAAAGCAACCACAAGTAACTGATTTTTGTAAAGAAATAAAAATTGACTACAAGCGGTCGATTTTCATAATATCTTTTTATTATTTTTTAATAAAAAATCGACCACAAGAGGTCGATTGTTATGTAAAAAAAATAGAAAAAAATAATATATTTTGTATAAAAATTTAAAAAGAATTTTGAAATAACTATTTTATTTATTTTTTGTTATAACCGACTACAAGTGGTCGGATTTGGAGAATTATTTTTTGGAACTTTAAAATATAAAACCGACCACTTTGATTAAAAAAAATAAATTTATGAAAACAATCGATTTTTTGCGACCACAAGCTGTGAGTCTATAGTTAGGACAATTATGCAATATTTATTTATTAATAATGCTTATTTAACTTGCCCCACTACTTTACAAAAATGGTTTCTTGTTTTAGTTTTTTTCTCTTCATGTAAACACCTAAATTATATTGCTTTAAAATCTGATTTACAGTGTTAGAAGATGCGCGTGTACCATTTACAGCCCAATTCAGGAAGTTAAGACTCTCAAGAAATTAATTATATGTAAAATCAAAAGAGATAATTTAGGTAGATTATGAGCAAGCACATTCAAATAAATTCCTTGTTAGTGTCACTATGGTTATATATCAGTATTTGACCAATTATACATGGTAAAATTCACAAGGTAATTCATAATACTATATTATTTACTTAATGACTTTTCTATTCCTGTCTACTAATACTCTAATTGGAAATTTAATTAATTGCATAGCCAGCCAAATATTCAACATTGTCTAACATATGTTGAATATTTTAGATTTAAAAAATATCCTTTAAACCTTATGATTTCAAACTTAGAAATTTAAATTATCAACTTAGGATATTTGAATTGACTTTTCAGAAGTAGTTTACATAAGCTAAAATAAAAGTCACAAGTTGAAAATATTCAATTTTTTACTTTTATCTTATTTTTATACTTTTAAATTCTAAATGTACGTGCTTAAAAGTACTTTTTATGTATCCCAAACATCATAAGAAATAAAAAAAAAGAAAATCTTAAACATCAAAAATACTTAAAATAGACCAATCGAAACACACTCTTAATTAAATATCAAAACAGATACTTTTAATAACAAACTAACATTAAAAAATAAGACACTTCAACTAACAGATACTTTTGACAGTTATCACTTGCATTTTTTTTCAGCTTGTAAACTTTACATTAATGCTAAAGTTTGATTAGTGTATTAAATAACCTGATAGTCATAAAAAAGACAAAATCAAGAAAAAATAAAAATTAAAAAGAGGACAGGTAGTACAAATTGCTTTGCACCATTTGAAGAGTCTGCAGACCACTGTCCTTCCTCTTTACCACTACTAATATCACAGTGCAAAATAAAAGCTATACTATACACACAGAGAAAAGATTAATAGGGAAAATGACAGCTTAGGTTGCTTGTGATGGTTAAGTATGTTTGAATTTTGAGAATTTTGTCCAAGCTGTTCTTAGTTTTTTTCAAGAACAAGGTTTGTTTTCTTGGTTTCTTCTCTTTTATTACTAAGGCTAACAAACCCCTATTAAGTATGGCAATGTCTATGGATGGTAGCTAAAAGATACATAAGAAACTTGTTGGGAAGACATATATAAGAAATTTTTTAGTTGCTTGCTTGTTAAAGATTGAAATTTTATCACCAGTGAAATGCATGCCTATTTTCAAGTGAAGGATATAATGAATACAGTGGGGTTTCTTCTTTCTTTCTTTTTTTTGAAAAAAAAAACAAAATCTTTACAACCTCTTTTGTTTTACAATGTTGTTTGCTTGGTTAAACTTTACCTTTTTCAATCTTCTTCAGTTGAGTGATTTGTGGGGTGGGGGGTTATGGGATGAACTGAGCTGGTTTCGTTCGTTATGGGCAAGAGAAATTGCTTTACTTTTACAGAGCTAAGTATTAATCTTTAGTTAACTCTGTCCTTGTACAGAGCTAAGTATTAATCTTTAGTTGTCATTTTCTCCTAAAGAACATGAAACTAAGAAAAAGAAGCAGTTTTGGGCTATGTTGCTTGGACTCTTCAAAAATGCAAATGGGTATGTGTCGGATTCTCCAAAAAGAGCGTATTTTTGGAGAATCTGACACAGTATCGGAAGTGAAGAGTCCGCTCAACTTAGGTTCTGTGTGGGAGCTTAACTAGCATGTGTTACTGGAAAGGGTCTAACTAGTAAGGCTTTTGGTAGCAATGGTGTGGACAGAGTAGAGTAGATACATATTGCTCTTTATGTTTCTTGGTAAGAACGAAGCCCCATTCCCAACCCTTCCAAAAAGGATCTCCATATATGTAAATTGTTAACCGGTGCTCAAAGGATGAAGAACTATACTATCGCGATAATCAAGTTTTGTGCTAGCTAGTATTGATAAGTGATGATGATTGGTATTTGGTACTCTTATCCCAATTTACGTCTGTATGATATTTTATGATGAATACAAGTTGGTCAGATTCTACTTATCATCCTATAGCTTGTGCGTGGTTCTATTGGCAAGTGTAATTATTTGCTATCTGTGCCTCTGAAAATGTTGTGCATTTCTTGCATTGTTGATCATCTCTCTAATATTTATTGCACTTGTCAATCAACTTACTATATAATAGTAGATCTTTCTGTATCCCTCATTATTGTACTTCTCTAACAAAAATTTACGTTTTCCTCTAGTTTGAATTTTTGGGCTGAGTAAGCGTTATTTCTTCTCATTGTTATGTGGATCTTGAGGGATGGCCTTGGCTCAGCGGTAAGCTTGCTTACCGTGGTGTGCCAGGGTCGGGGGTTCGAAACGCCCCTCCAGCGAAGCTGGGGTGAGGGCGCGTAGGTCAGGCCCGGAGTGGTCCCCCCCTCCCCGACACCTACGGAGTAGGTATGAACCGGGTCGTCCCTTATTGTTATGTGGATCTTCATGTTTGAAATAGGGCTTGAGATCTGAATTGTAATTCACGTATTTAGAGGATAAAGAGTTTCGTTTCTTGTGTCAAAATTTCCCTGAACTATTTCCTAGTTTAACAGAGTCTGATTACCTCAGGGTTGTGAAAATGAAGAAGGAACTTTGGTTTCCAAGCAGCGACATGCTACATGAAGTACTACCGAAATTGTCTACTAAGGACTTGTTGAAAGTGAAATGCGTGTCAAAGGGATGGCAAGGTCTTATATCGGACCGCAGTTTCATCAAAGTTCAGTTGAAAAAGATGGAACCTCTCACAGGTTTCTTCTACCAGGGTAGGTACCAGTGGTGTGATGAAGATTATGACTGTGTTGGCTTCATACCTATAGAACGAGTTACCACTGAAGTCCATATTAATGTTCTTGATTTTCTCCCGGAAAGTATTGTCATCCTAGATTCAAGTCATGGGCTTATCTGTTGTCGAAGTAGCTTTCCTTGTCATGTTCCTGCAATCTACATCTGCAATCCTGTGAATAAGGAGTGGAGAAAACTTCAGTGGCCAAATCCTTCCAGAGAAAGCTGCATAACCTTGGTGTTTGATCCATTCAAGAACCCGATTGATTCATTCACAAATTTTAAGGTTGTGATAGCTAGCCAAAATGAAACTAGCACAGAAGGAGATGGATATTTCTCTTTTGACATTTATTCATCAGCAACAGGAGAATGGAGAAGTTCTGGAGAAATTTGTCTTTGCAATCACAACGTGCAGAAAAAGGGATGTGTCTGTGTACAGGGGATTCTATATTGGCTTACTGATGGGGACCAAATCCTTATGTTCGATCCACAAAATGAGATATCTTGGTTGATAATGGTACCACTCCCCACCAGCCAGTTCAATTTAACACCTGAGATGTGCATGGGAGAAGCTGAAGGGAAGCTAACTTATGTGTTGATTTCTGAGCATGGACTTCAGTTGTGGGTGCTAAAGGATCACTTTACTTCTCAGTGGGATCTGACTTTTACAATCTCTTTGGAATTGCTGGAAAAAGAAAACTATCTGTTAAAGGTAGCTGAAAACTTGGCTAGTAACTGTAATTCCGGTATTCCTTGGATCGGGACGCTGGCTTTCAAGGATAACACCTTGCTTATGAGGGTTGCAGCTGATATCTACGTGTATCAGTTTGAGACAAGGAAGATGAGACATCTCTGCAGCCTTTCTGCTCTTGCGCCAAAGCCTTTTTTTTCTGCTACTGTGGTTCCTTATACTATGAGCTTAGTTCCACTTTCTTAGGCATAAAAAAAAAGTCACTTTTTTCTCCTTTTAGTCGTTGGTTTAGCAATGTACGTAGTCCATGATCGATAGATTAACTGTTCTTTCTGAGTATGCTTAGGATATACATCAGTTTTCGTTCCATCCCTGGGGAAAGCATGTCTAGAAAGGCTTAACTACATAGTTTTTGTATGGAAGTTCATATGCTGCTGCGACAGATATCAAACCGGAAAAGTTACAATTACTTTATCTTAGGTTACTATTATGAGTACTGATATCAAGTTACAATGTATATTCTGGCAGTCCTTGCTGAAGGTAGAGATGAAAAATATGACTGATTCTGAGTTATCATGAAACAAAATAAATTAACCTTGTTTTGGCTTTTCCTTATTTAAGATTCTCTTTTGGTTTCTTAATTTGCCTTTCTTTTCTTTAATCTATAGCTTAGTATGCTGTGAAAAGATGTGCATTTCTATTTTTTTCAATACTATGGTCAAGCCTCTCTCTTTTAAAAGAGTTTTGGGAGTCAAATTTTTAGTTGGTTTTATATGAGGCATATATTAGCTACATATATTTCTTGTTTTTCTGTGGATTGATTCTTTCAAAGAATTGCATTGACAAGCCTTATTTAATACTCATAAAATGTGTCATCGGGCTGGGCTGCGTACAATAGATCCTTGTGATCCGGTCCTTCCTCAGACTCGCACATAGCGGGAGCTTTAGTGCATCGGCCTACCCTTTGCCTAAAAATGTGCTACCAACAATTTTTTTTACACTAGTCTTGAAGAACCTATATGAATACAAAATATCCATATGCTTCCTTCTAAACTCAAAAAGCTCACAACTTCACATGAAATACTAACTGGTATTCACAATGTACCATCTTTCTCTAAATTTACAACAAAGAAAAACTATAGAACATGTGTCGTATGGGACAAGAACAAAGAAGAGGAGGAGGAGAGCAAATATTCAAATATACTGCGCGAATGTGTGGCGACATCAAGATTAGATTACGCCAGCGCCATTCACGCGAAAATGCTGAAAAACCCAGGCAGCATGTCTTCGCTATACTTACACAATCATCTTCTAAATGCTTATGTGAAATGTGGTGATACCGCAAATGGACTCAAATTGTTTGATGAAATGACTGAGAAAAATGTGGTGTCTTGGACTGCCCTCATTGCTGGCTTTGTGCAAAAAGGCTTCCCTATTGAAGCTTTCTCTTTGTTTACCAGTATGCACCGGAGTGGGGCGAAGCCTAACGAGTTCACTTTTGTTAGTGCCCTCCACGCTTGCTCTTTTGTGGATAGATTAAGTTTGACTAATGCATACCAAGTATACGGACTAATCACAAGACTTGGGTTCGAGTCTAATGTTTATCTAGTGAATGCTTTTCTAACGACTTTGATAAGGCACGGTAGATTAGATGAAGCATTAATGGTTTTTCAGCGGTGTTCCAATAAAGATATTGTTACTTGGAATGCGATGCTAGGTGGTTGCATGCAATTTTGTTGCTCGGAGGTACCGAGACTCTGGTACAGGATGATCCGTGAAGGAGTTGTACCAGATAACTTCAGTTTTGCTAGTGTTCTTACGGGGTTAGCAGAGGTTTTCGTTCTTGATTTGGGATTGCAAGTACATGCCCAGCTTGTTAAGTCTGGTCACGGAAGTGAGATGTGTGTAGGGAACTCTTTGGTGGATATGTATTTGAAAAATCGAAGCTTGGTTGAGGGGTTTAAAGCATTCGAGGAGATCTGTTTTAAAGACGTTTGTTCCTGGACGCAAATGGCAGCAGGTTGTTTGAATTGTGACGAGCCAATTGAAGCGCTCAGGGTCATTGGAGAAATGAGGAGGGCAGGAGTAATGCCTAATAAGTTTACTCTAGCAACTGCTTTTAGTGCCTGTGCTAATACAGCCTCTTTCAAAGAAGGGGAGAAAGTCCATGGCTTGAGGATCAAACTTGGGGATGACATTGATGTCTGCGTGGATAATGCATTGCTCGACATGTACGCTAAATGTGGTTGCATGGATGGGGCATTCATGGTTTTTCGGTCGATGAGTGAACATACTACTGTTTCATGGACCACAATGATTATGGGCTATGCGCAGAACGGACATCCCAGGATAGCTCTTGAAATCTTCCATCAGATGAGGGAGGAAGGGGGAGAGCCTAACTACATTACCTTCATATGTGTGCTTTATGCTTGCAGCCAAGGAGGACTTATCGACGAAGGATGGAAGTATTTCACTTCAATGAGTGATGACTATGGTATTCTCCCCGGAGAAGATCACTACGCTTGTATGGTGAATCTCCTTGGACGTGGTGGACGCATTAGAGAAGCCGAGGAATTAATCTTGAGCATGCCCTTTCAACCAGGTTTGCTGGTTTGGCAAACGTTGCTTGGGGCATCCCGGCTTCATGGGGATATGGAAACTGCAAAGCGAGCAGCAGAACGCGCATTACAAGTTGACAAAGTTGATCCTTCAATCTATGTGTTACTGTCCAATACATTTGCTGGTTTGCAAAACTGGGATGGTGTTGGAACTGTGAGGGAAATGATGCATAGTAGGGATGTCAAGAAAGTTCCTGGCTCCAGTTGGTTTTAAATGTCAACAAAGAATCCTATGGTGTAACTTGGATTCTTCTAGCTTGAATATTGATGAACCAGTAGCAAAAATACGAAGGGGGCCTTGGAGTAAGTGGTAAAGTTGCTGCTATGTGATTAGGAGGTCACGGGTTCAAGCCTTGGAAACAGCCTCGGAAAGAAATGCAAGACAAGACTGCGTCCGATACACACCCTTATAGTGGGGTCCTTCTCCAGACACCGCGCATAGCGATAGCTTTAGTGCACCGGACTATCTTTTGTTTCAGTAGCAAAAATATCCATTTTATGTCGAGCAATATATGAAGTAAAAATAAAACATGTAGGTTAATTGACTCATCTCCTTTCCTTGAATATGAAATTACTCTTAAAAGAATGATAAAAACAAAACATGTAGGTGAATTGACTCATCAAATTTCCATTGAAACAGGATCCATACGAGGAAAAACATTTTGTCATTCGTTTGATTATAATGTTTTGTCTTGCAAGAATTGTATGAGCTGTATTTGGCCTTTTGTTTCTAGATTTTTTCTATTGGTGCTGTTCTCGGCTCGTGATTGCAAAATAAATCATCTCAAATTTAAGTGACACACTGTACCGCAAATAACTTTTACACCATTAAATTACTTTATTTGCACTAAAAATAGAGAAAAAATATCATTTCACTCGGTGTAATTTCATTCACTATATTTTTCAAAGTATAAAATTTATTATATTTAAATAATAAATATAATAAAATTATTTTTTTATTTATTATTTTTAAATTATGTGTCAAATCAAAAATGAATAAATATTTATAAATGAAGAAAGTATATCTTTTTTTTATCTACAAGTGAGTATTTTAAAAATACTTTTAAACTTTTTCAAACATCATTAAAATTAAAAAATATTTAAAAATAAAAAATACTGGCCCATAAATCAATTCAAACACCTTCCTAATTTTTTTTTTTATAGGTGGGTGGGTGGAGGTGAGGTGGAATAATTGAAAGGGTCATAACCATATACTCCTATAACACACGAAAAAGAGAAAGAAAAAGAATATTTTTTTTTTTCGTTTGGTCCATTTATTTATAGCGGGGGAAAAGGAGATCACGTGAATTCTTGCAACGTGGCTTAAAAAGCAATGCTTACTTAGCCAACTTGCCAAGTTCCTTTTCCTGCATTATTATTTACTATGATAATAATAATAAATTTCTTTATACCTTGAACTTTATATTATGTGGTACTAATTGACAAGGAATATAAAATAAACAATTATAAGGTAGTTCCGTCCTTATTTTTATCACCTTAAACAAAACACTTCTTTTTTGACTATTTCTAATTTATTGATCGCCTAATTTTATTTATACCGAAAGGATTTTTAATATTATAATTATTTATATGTATTTAAGTATTTTTCGTTGTTATTTTTATTACTATTTAATATAAAATATGCAGCAAGGATTTAATAATTAAATTAATTTATTTAAAATCGAAATATAATTGCTACTCCCTTCGTCCCAAATTATGTGTCATCATTTTTTTTTTTGTCCTTTCCAAAATAAGTGTCGCCTTTCGTTATTTGGCAACTTTTTAAAGACACAATTACTCTTTTATCCTTATTGGTCCCACTTAATTAAAAAAAAAATATTGACACATTTTTTGATAAAGGATAATTTGGTAAACTTTACCAAATCTTCCTTAATTTCTTAAACTCCGTGCCCGATTAAATAACAACACATAAAATGGAACGAAGAGAATATTATTTTTGCTTATTTTGAACTTCAAAGCATACTTATTAGTGTAAACAACATAATTCCAAACAGTCCACAATCCACGATTCCTAAATCTACCTACCCGACCTATCATTTGCTTACTAATTTCAATATATCATAATTTTATCACGTTCAACATAGTTAATGCATCAAAATTAATTAATATTCACTTTTTATCGATGTATAACAAGAGTTTAACTCTAGACTTGACATAGAAAACAATTGATTACGTATCCTTCATGACAACCACTATATGGGCTGGACTATTTGAAGGAAATAAATAGGTTGGAAAGGGAATGACATTATTTTTACTTTGTGCAATTACTTTTGCAATTTGATTTGAAACAGTCTTTCTATCTCATCGAAATAATAATAAGATCTGTATACATTTTATAATTTTAGCTTTTTCAAATCTCTTATTGTACTTGTGCAATTTTATTTTTTTTATCTTGAGTCGGGGGTCTATCGAAACAGCCTCTCTACTTCTTCGAAGATAGCGGTATGAATTGTGTACATCTTACCTTCCCAAACCCCACTTTGTGGGAACACACTGAATTTTTTGTTGTTGTTGTATATATATTATTTTATTTTTCATGTTATCATGTCAAGATTGATATGTAAGAGCAAGATAATATAGATAAGTTATATCATACTAAAATATTTTATATTATAAGATAAATAAATTAACATAATGGTTAAACATTTATTCATAGCATGGGTTTATACGAACAAAATAAGTAACATTCAGAACTAACAAATTAAAGTGAAAGTATAGATTGCACAATCATTAATTTAAGTGGTTAAAAATCTATATAGAAAACATGAGTATCATATTCATTGACTTGACGTATATATTAATATTCATAAATATTTATGTGTAAGATATTCTCGATATATTTGTATGGAATGATATATACGTGTATATAATAGACTACAAACTAATAATAGTCATATTAAGTAAAAAGTTTCATGGAGTTCTATTTTAGTCGATTCATTTTCAATATTTATTATATATTGTGTGAATGCACAATTTACGAAAATTTCAAGTAAAAGTTTTTGTGTTCTTTTGCTTCTTTTTTTAGCTAATTTTAATATACATATTTTAGTCTTGTATGATTGAGAACAACATATATGAAAAAGAATATGTTGTTGGTTTGTCAAATTGATGCTTGAACTTTATTTTTTATGATATACGAAACATATGTTTTCAATTGAGCATAAATTTATAGATTTGGATATTTAATTATTAAAATGTGAAGAACAAAAAATAATGGCAAAATAAATTCTAAAATACATGACTAAGATTTAAGTCAATTTTTGCATGCAATTCAATTATGTATGTCTAAAACTAAATTTGGATTGTCAAACTCAATTGTGTATGTTTGAACTGGTCCCGTAATAGATCAGGTTATTTAAAAAAAAAAAAAAAAAAAAAAAAACGACATAAATTAAATGGCGATCCCAAAAATGACTATTTGTGCACCTTGCCCTAAGTGACATGATAGGGAAAATTTTATTTAACTAAGCAAACACAGTTACAAATTTATAATATATAGATATTCTTTTTTTCTTTGTTCAATTATTCATTATAAGAAAGAAAAAATAAGCTCTAACACAAAAGTTGTAGCAACAATTTATATTAGAGAATATGGAGCAAGAACAAGTGTATATCTTAAAGCAGCAGAAGAAGCATTGAATATGCTACAAAAAAGAAATTGCTTCAAATCAGCTTTAATTTGTCTCTTTTGAAAATGGAGTCCTATTTTCTCAAGGTATGAATGAGAAGATGTCCACTTTATATATATATATATATATATATATATATATATATATATATATATATATATATATATATATATATATATATATATATATATATATATATATATATATATATATATATATATATATTTTGAAGGATTGAATTTTTTTAATATGTCTCTGAAAAAAAAACGATCTCTTCTTATTTATACAGAAGAAAAAGAAGAAGAGAGAAGCAAAAATTATTATTTTTCGGATACAAAATCTGTATTTAACCATATGAACTTCAACATTAAGTTTAAAAATAACTTCAAGAACTATAATGAAGTCTCAACAACTTCAAACACAAGTTCAAACGATATATGAACTATCAATATGAAGTTTCTATTATTTCGAAACGAAGAAAGGTACAAATATACTTTGAACTATGAAAAATGGTACATATATACCCCTCGTTATATTTTGAGTATAAATATACTCTTGCCGTTAATAATTTGGACGGTATATATCCCTCACCTTAACGAAAGGACACGTGTCATGATATTATTCGTTCACCTTTTTTAAAATTTTATTTATCTCAAATAATTAAATTAACCCAAATTAAATTCCACAATCCGAACCGTCCCATGGAATGTTTAGGAAACCAAACAAAAAACCATGTATCTCTCTCTCTTTCTTCTCACTCTTTTTGAGATAAATTTGGGTTAATTTAATTATTTGAGATAAATAAAATAAAATAAAAAGTCAACGAATAATATCTTGACACGTGTCCTGCCGTTAAGGTGAGGGGTCTATACAACCCAAATCATTAACGGTAAGGGTATATTTGTACCCAAAGTATAACGAGAGTCGAGGGGTATATATGTATCATTTTTTCATAGTTCAGGATATATTTGTACCTTTTCCGTTTCTGAAAAAAATAACAAAATCAATTTAAAGAAAGTAAGATGAAGACAAAAAAGATACAATGAAGTTCACCAAATTCACATTGTGTCCTTAAGAAATTTATTCCCCTCAATATCTCCTCCTAGAATAAAATAGCATTTGCCACAAACCAATCTATTTCAATCAATCATTTTTCAAAGTCGAAGCTGAAGTCGAGAAAGCGACGCTCAACATAAGTGTAAGAAATTTCTTTTCTCCCATCAATGTGGGAGAACTTTACTTCCTTAAAGTGAATAATCACTCACTTATTTTTGAAAATGGAAAAGGGTCAAAAATACCCCTGAAGTATTCAAAATGGATCAAAAATATCTCTTCGTTAATTTTTTGACTCAAAAATACTCCTCTATTAATTTTTTGGCTCAAAAATACCCTTCTTTCTAACAAGATACCACCAAGCACACCACGTAGATAAAAACAATCACTTAATCAGTCCACGTTAGCATACACGTGAAAAATCACTCCATTTAATTCACCTAACAATCAACTCATTTTATTCTATTTAAAAATTCAATCTGATCCATATTCAAAAAAATCAAACCAAGAGGCACAATTCAATTCTTCAATTCTTTTCCTAACATCATCCCTTTCACCGCCTTATATTTTATTATTTTATATTTTTTAAATTACGAGACTTATTAGAGCAATTCTTAATCTCATCAACTTATGGTTGTCCTACATTGCCACTAAACTTTCACTCTCCAAATTTTAATTTCGTTTCTGAATTACCATTCTTCTCACTACAATCCGGTTCCTCATTAGACAAATTCAGATAGGACATCCAGTAGCAATTCGAACTCTGGAAAATCGGATCAACTATTTGAGGATCCAATTGTTTAGGGTCGACCCGATTAAAATTTGATTCTTTCGGATCAATAATTTAAGGACCTAATTGTTTTCTCATTTTTCGTCTTGATCAGAGGCAAATCTAGGATTTCGAGGTTGCGGATGCCATGTCACTTTTAACGTTAAAGCTACTACTCAAAAAGGATAATTTTTATGGGTGTCCCACTGGAATTTGGCTTATTAGTAAGAGATTTTTGAAGGAAAGTTTCATTGAAACATTGTCAAAGAACCTAATTTTTACGAATTCAGTTAAAAATCGGTTAATTTTTTGCTATACGTTTTGCTATTTACATTGCCCCAAATAAGACAAATATTTTGTCGAGTTTATAGACTTTGGGTTTCGATTTGATTATTTGTCTTTTCAATTTGTATAGACGAATAGATCAAATAATAAAAATATGATTAGTACTATAAATACTATCGAAAATAACCTTTCTATTTCTCCGGAGGTAGTGTATGGACTACATACATTTTAGCCTACCCAGACCTCACTATGTGGGAATATACTGGGTTTGTTGTTGTTGTTGTTGTTACTATAAATTGTGTAAACAAGAGTTAAATTCAACTTATCAGTCAGCTTGAAAGTACAAAATAATTGCCAACATTCAATGGATATTTCCAATTCTATTGTTAAGAAATTATAACATAAAGCCAAGCATCATTATTATGATTTATGAGGAGAGGTTAACTATAAATTTGAAGGAAGAAGGAATCTTCAATTATGTTCTACACTTAAATTAAAATTCCTTAAACAAAGATTACCCAAAAAAGGGAGTCAAACAAAGATTAAGTCAACAAGATTTTTTTTATAGAAAATAGAATAGCGAACAAAAAGTAACAAAATACTGCTAGCGTCTGGATTTGAACTCTGGCATACTACGTGAAATTTCAACGCGTTTGCCACTGGCACTACTTGGTTAACTGCTGTACCGGGTGACACTTAAATAATATACCGATTTTCTTCAAAATATATATATACACACAGTTTTTCAATCGAAGTTTGCAGGTGCCATGCCACCCCTGAACCTCCAGTAGATCCTGTTAGGGTTTTTGTCCTGATTTTCTTACTATATTTAAGTTTTACTTTTTCTTACAAGGAAAATAAAAGTTACCATAATTACTTTTACTTTTCCTGAAAGAAAAAATATAATTCTTTTTCATATTTGGCTAACCTCTTTTTTGGAGAAAAGGTTTTGGACATCTATAAATAAAAAATCCCCTTCTCATGCCATAACATAGTAGCATCCACAATGTAGTCTTTTTAGGAGTCAAGTTTAGGGGGAGATTTTCTCCCAATAATTTTTATGTTTTTTATATTAGTTTTCAATATTTAGGTCACTTGACCAAATTACATCAATAATATGTTTTTTAGTATATTTTTCTTTGTCGTCTTAATTATCACTATGATAGTTTGCAACTAATAGCTTCCGCATGACGCCCTCTCGATTTTGAACCCAACAGATCCGCCCCTGGCCTTGATCAATCTAGAAAATCTAAACCCATCACATGAAAAATAAGCAATCAAATTCTTCAAAAATTTTCTTCTTGGGTCGGATTTTTTTTAATATGGGTGGGATTGATTCTTTTAAATAAAAAAAATGGGTTGATGGTTAAATGGAGTGATTTTTCATTTGTGTATGTTTATGTAGATTGGTCAAGTGACTTTTTTTATTCACGTGGCGTGTTTGGTGACATTTTGTTTGAGAGAAGGATATTTTTGAGCTAAAAAATTAATGAAGGGGTATTTTTGAGCTAAAAAAATAAATAGAAAGATATTTTTTAGCCAAAAAATAAAGGGAAAAGGACACTCTATGACCTTTTTAAAAAATAATAGCCCAATTATAGCTCAAGTTTGACATTTGGACAAATAATATTCAGTCGGCTAAACAAATGTCATTTTATGGCCATTTCCTAATCTTTCCCAATTTGGGTCATTTTGATCCACGTAGTTCATATATAGTCTATATACGATACTGATACAGTCTATATACAATACTGATACAATATTCAACTTGGGCAATTCGGTCCTTTTAAAAATATTTTAATTTTTTTTTTACTATAAATTTTTAAATTGATCAAATATTCTGCTTTTTTTTATTGTTTAAAAATAATAATTAAATTATATAAAAAGATATAATTATTAAATAGAATATGAATCTATATAAGATATATGTATAGAAATTGTATAGTTCTATCAAATATGTACATGTATAATACATAGAAAGTGTATACAAATTATATAATTGTTGTATAAAACATGTAAAAAAAAAGTACAATTATTATATAAATTATGTATTAAAACTGTATAATTTCCATATAGAATATTTACGTATAAGATTTGTATAAAACCTGTATACAAATTGTGTAAAAACGATATAGAACCAGTCAGTAAATTAAAATGGCTACAAAGTGAAATTTAAATTCCATGGTCATTTTCAAGGAAATAGTTTAAGTTGAAGTGCAAATGTACAGTTATTATATAAATTATGTATCAAAATTATATAATTTCTGTATAGAATATTTATGTATAAGATTTGTATAAAACCTGTATAAAAGTTGTATAAAAACGGTATAGAACCAGTCAATAAATTAAATGGCTAGAAAGTAGAATTTAAATTCTATGACCATTTTCAAGGAAATAGTTTAATTTGAAGTGTCGTTTCTGTCCTTTCCTCCCAAAATAAATGGATGATATTTTTGATTCCTTTTGAATAGTTTAGGAATATTTTTTATCCAAATCCGTAAAAAAAAATAATGAGAAGAGAGTATTGAATTATATGTTTTGACTTAGGATTGAAGATACAGATGAACGTAATTAATCAAATATATAATTTCCTCTCCTATTTTATCCGGTTCATTTTTTCAAAAGATTATACCACAATTATTTTTTTCTTTTCTTCACAATATCTGTATCATAAATATACTTGTGCCTTGACGTAGTACCCCATATGATTAGCCATGTGAGTTTCTTTATTCACCCACTAACATGGGACTCGGAAGTTGTTAGCTGCCTTATCACCGACCCCACCTTCCATCATCAGCTATTTATACTCGCGGTTGAATGTTCACGCGCCCCTCTTTTTTTTTTTTTTTTTTTCCTCCCATTTTCTCAATTTCCCCTAACTTGTCTCTCTCACATCAATTCTCCCTCCCTATCTCTCTCTCTCTCTCTAAAAGTTTCAGTTTTCCTTTCATTTTTCTTCGTATAGAAAAAGAAAAAATGTCGTCGGCCGGAGAAGTTGGTGGCGCCGCCGGAAATCGACCGCAGAATTACCACTGTTATCAATGTGAACAGACGGTTACGATTACGACGTTGCCGAATTCGGAGCTTTGTTGTCCGAATTGTAATGGTACGTTTCTAGAAGAATCGGAAACCGCTCCGGTTTCTAACCCTAATGTTGGTAATCATCCGTTTTTCTCCGCTGCTACTACTGATGACCTGCCTTTCGGCGTCGGCGGTGGAGGTGGCGGTGGTTTCCCGATTGTTTTTTCTTCGACTGGGAATACAGGTTCCGATGGTTCTGTTGGTTTTGATGATCTTTCTGCGCTGTTTGGTGGCATGGCTGGTGGTGGTATTGGTGGTGGTTCGGGTGCTTTTACCGGTAGAGGATCGAATCAATTTGACCCGTTTGCTTTTCTAAATAACTATTTTAATTCTATGAGGGCGGGTGGTGCGAATGTTCAGTTAATTTTTGAGAATCATCCGGGAGGAGGTGGAGGAGGAGGCGGTGGTGGTGAATTTAGGTTTCCGGGAAATTTAGGTGATTATTTTCTCGGGCCAGGGCTTGAGCAATTGATTCAACAGCTAGCGGAAAATGATCCGAATCGTTATGGTACACCTCCGGCTGCGAAATCGGCTGTTGCTGGGCTGCCTGATATTAAGATCACTGGGGATTTGTTGGATTCCGATTCATCTCAATGTGCAGTTTGTAAAGATACTTTTGAACTTGGGGAGGAAGGGAAACAGATGCCTTGCAAACATATATACCATAAGGATTGTATAATGCCATGGCTGGAGTTGCACAATTCGTGCCCAGTTTGTCGTTATGAGCTGCCTACCGATGATGCTGATTACGAGAATAGGAAAACATCACAGCAACAGACTGGCAATACGAGTAATAGTAATGCCAATAACACTAATGCTGGTGTGATGTTTGGGGGTTTAGAAGGTGTGGGAAATCAGGAGAATTCTCAGACACCTCGTGCAGGGGAGAGGAGGCTTAGGATACCGTTACAATGGCTTTTCAGGGGACATGGATCACCTGCTGAGACGAGCAACAGTGGAGGAGCCAACAATGATAATAACAATGGCAACAACAACAATACGAGCAACAATGCTCCTCGTGAAGATTCTAATCCAGGTTCTGGAGGGCAAGCGAGGCAGGAGGATCTTGATTGAAGTATGTAGTAGAATTCTGAGGTTTTATCCAAATCTTGCATGTTCATAGTTGTTACATGAAGTTTCTTGTATGCTAGTATTTGAGAATTACAAGTGCCCCATCCTTGTAACATATGGGAATTTCGGGAAATAATGTTTTTGATTGTTGATTTGTTGATCATTTGCTTTAAATTAGCCTCAAAGTAATTTGCTCTTGATAGCGTGTAAAAAATGTCTGAAATCATCCACTTGAAATATGACACAAGGTCTTGAAAAGAAGAATATGAGACAAGGTCAATAGCAAGAACATCTATGTCTTGAGAAGGGTGTTAAGATTTAACTGAAGATGTGATGTTGGATTTTTCACTAGACAAGCCTTCCTTCAACATCAATTTTGTTTGGCTTTAGCACCTTGTCCTTTTGCATCTTTAAGTGGTGAACTATCTATTATTCAATCTCTTGAAAATGAAGGAAACAGGAACAAGAAGTTGTTAACAAGGAGGGTATGGATCCATATGGTTAGTTTGGTTAATTCTTACCAACTGAAATTCTTAATGTTCAGCTTGTATAGAGTAACTATTTAGTTGCTACATCCTTCCTACAAGCACTCTTAACCTATTTATGGTGAAATCAGCGACTGTTCTTCACTGTCTATTACCGTAGTTTTGGAAACAAGTATAGTCAATAAACATCTAGATTCAAGAATGATCTATTCCTTTTCAGTCTCTTATGTCCTTGCTGTAGGAAGTAGACATATATTCTACTGAATAAAATGTGTATCTAAACTCTAGTGTGATATTCAACACTTCACTTGGCTGACATTTTTCTTTCCATGTATATATGGCTCGTTCCCTTTAGTTTGCGACTTTTTTTTTTTGTGGGCTTGTTTTTTCAAGAGGTAGGTTGTGTGTGTCTCTTTGCTCCCATCTCTCTTATATTGCCACTAGAATAAAGCCTTAAAGGATCTTGCATAGTAATGTTATCTTTGTTCCATGCTCTGTAGCGTTCATTCACTATTTGTGTAGCTGCATTTTCATTTGCTCTAGTTCAGGGATTACCATGTAACGTGACTTAGGATCAATATGCAAGGTAAGGTTGTGTACAATAGACTTAGGATCATGTTTGTGGTGTTTGAGTGATGTCTATGATTTCGGATATATAGTTTATAGTATTATCTTGGAGTTTATAGTTTCCTTATTAGCTAGCAGTGTTGGCTTAATTTGCTTATTGTATTTGTGTTATTTGCTTTTATGGTTTTGTGTTTGTTATACTGTTATTTATCCTGAGCCGAGGGTCTATCGGAAACAACCTCGCTACTTCACCTGTAGTAGTGGTATGGTCTGCGTACACTTTACCCTCCCCAGACCCCACTATGTGGGCCGAATACACTGGGTATGTTGTTGTTGTTATTTTTGCCTTCACATCATAAATTTAAACGTAGAAGGGGAGCCTTGAAGTTATGGATAAAGTTGCTCCTATATCTGACCAGGAGGTCAAGGGTTCAAGCCTTGGAAACAATCCCCTGCAGAAATGTAAGGTGAGGTTGCGTACAATAGATCCTTGTGGTCGGGCTCCTCCCGGACCCTGTGCATATCGGGAGCTTAGTGCACCGGGCTGCCCTTCACAATAAATTTAAACGTACTTTGGATTAGTTTTTCTGAAAATATTGTCGCACGTTTGCTTTTACCGGATTCTTACTTTTATAAACAGCCTCCTCATGTCATGGTGACTTTTTTAACCTCCCCAGGAGTCCTCACTTTGCTTCCTTGGATGTCGGGGTGACTTAATTCAGCAAAAAACAAGCTTAAAGATATGAGAGCCCCCTTCTCAAGAGACACGAGTGCGGATAGAGGGTAGATAGATTGGGGAAATGCTTGTGTAGATTTCCATTTCTGCATCCCTCTGTGGTTACTGATTTCATTTTTTTTTTTTTACATTACTGTATACTTGCATGCTCAGCTTTGCGATTCAGCTATGTGGATATGTCGTATTTCCTGACTGAGGTGACAGTCGTTTATGTGTTGTCTCTATCATGTTTCAAATTGGTGCCAAAGAGGCTATTTAGCAGTCATGTCAATATTTTAGTTGTTCTGCAGTATCATGCCTTCTTTGATGGGAGCATGGCTTGCTTATTGGGGTTTTCCATCTTCATCTTCTGGCGGGAGAGCTGAGGTTTCTCAAGTTGTCAAGTGTGTACCGAGTTGTAAAAGAACATAATACAGAAAGTAGTAGTAGGGATCAATGATTTGATAGTGTTTCAATTTTGATTTCAAAAAAATGATTCGGTAGTGTGCCCGTTATAATGATTACTGATAAAACTTAATCTCAAAATTTCCACACATTAATTGTACATTTTTCAAAATGCAAATTTGTAGATCTCATCTCAGTCCATCCTTGAATATAGAGTTTTACTCTTCTTCTCTCCTTTACAATTTTATTATCAGTTGGTCTTTAAGGTATTTATGGTTGCGCTAAATCAACTAGATATTGGAGCTCGTTATCTGAATCTCTTCCTAAAATAAACTAATGTTACCAATGTTGCTCGGACACTTGAAAAAGGAGACAATTTAAAAATTTGTTTGCTGCATCTGCTCTGAAATTTCATGATCAAATGCACAATTTAAAGTTGCTTGAAATTTGTGGATGATTGGTTCGTATGCTTCTTTGATTTCAGTCTTAGGGGGCCTGATCAAAATAGAAAGATCACAATTTGTTAAACGATAGATTCTATCGAGATAACATTGACATCTGACTGCTCAAACGTGATATTTCTCCTCTGTGCAAAACTATCGGTGTTTAATTTTTGGGAACTCAAAACATTATAGCCTTTATTAACGTATTAGTACCTGCTTTGTGGAGGTAAATTGGAAGTCGTAATTCGTAATTTAAAGTGTCAAATATTCAAAATTTTCATATCAAGATGTTCTCTATCATTACTTTACGTTTGTTGGTCCATCGTGTTGTCAAACAAACGGCTATGGTCGTATGGAGAATGATAGCATACTATTTACACTCCCACCCAAAAGAAAGAAGAAATAACCTCCAAGTAATTTCGGTTGTCCCGTTATTTTCTTAAGTTGATGTCTTGTCTATTCTTCTTCTCTATGGTCACAAAGATTCTCAGCTAGTGTTGTATGGATTACCCTACAAATAATATAACTTTTCCTCCTAATAACAAAAAAGAGACTTCGTTTCTGTAGAAATAGCTATTGCTCATCAATAGAAGGGGAGAGGTGAACAAGGCTGGTGACAATTTTCCCTTTCACTTTCATACATAACATAGCAACAGCCAAACCAGCTTTTTGATCTCTACTCCGTTTCCACTTTGGAAGTAGAGACACCAAATTGGCTAACTAATCACAGACTTGCTTTGCTACTCCATTACACTGGTCATATTAGTGAGAGAAGTCATGCTACAAAAAGAACATCCCCAGGCAATTGGAGCTACAAATTCACCCCCAAAATAAAAGATAAGGAAGAAAGCAGTACTCTATATCTATTTAGTACTTTCAAAATTTGTCCTCATTACACCTAGTCCCGCACGGAGATAGAAAAGACACCCAGTTTACCACCTGTTCTTGGGTGGTTTGACTTTATAAATTCTGACTATCCAATTAGATGTCGTGAACGCCTCTTCCAAGTATTCCAGTTTGATGTCCTTGTTTCCTATTTCAACTCCTCTGGCTCTATCATATCTGGGCCATAAAAAAACATTGAGAAAAGGCATCAGCAAATCACTGAGATTCCAATAGTGTCTCTAAAAGTATATATGATCAAATAACACAAGCCCACAACACTTTCAAAACCAATTGGTTTACCATGAAAAGAAAACATGTTTCTGGAAACCAATTTGATTTCCAAAAGCAACAAAAAGGCTGTTCTCAATGCAAAATCAGCATGTCTTAACACACATCCAAAATGTAAGAGTGTTTTCAAGCTTCAGTGATATTATTCACATAAAACTTTTTCTCTAAAACTAATTTTCGAAACCAAATCCTGTTGTGCAGAATTCTTTTTCCAAAGACTCAAACCCAGATCAGATCTAACAAAAGAAATAAGAATCTCTGTGGAAACAGTAAAGTTTGCAACTTCATGTTAACCACGGTCAGAAAGTCAGGAATCATAATTTGATAACCCATTTATTCTATGAATATCTTTTGCCAGTCCACACCCTACCACTTGTTCCCAAATACGTGAAAAAGGAGGGCTTAATAGTTCTGATTGGAAGTATACATGAGACCAATAAGGGTCTAAATAATCCATCACATAACCAGCAAGCACAATGATGCCTTCAATAATCATGAGGAATAGTGAGGTTGGTAACTTACCCAGGAGGCTGGCCATATTCTGTTGTCAGTTCACCAAAGCGATAATAAGATAGCTTGTACCTAATCATGAAACATCAGTGGTATAAAATCAGTCTTATGTGTCAGGACCAAATTTAGACAAAATAAACTTCAAGAACCAAAATATTGTCGAAAGTTGCAATAAAATGTGAAAGGCTGCCCCCTCAAGTGACCAAAATACTGTTGGGCAAGGATGAATCAATATACACAATGAGCCATGAGGTCAAGGGGAACTCACATCAGACAGTTCAACATCTTAGGCGCAGCACCTTTGTCAACACGATACTCGCCATTGACAAGGTAATCTGGTTCTTTGATGACAGGAAAAACTCCGCCACCTATTCTCACCATCCACAAGAATCTAGCACGAAAAGGATGATAACAATTAAATTAGAATGAAGTCACAACAAGACAAGACCACCATTAAAGAAAGAAAACAAGGAGACGAAACCCTATACAAAAAATATTTATAAACATACTAGAGTATGTGAAATTTGATAAGACAAGGTTAACCGCTAACAAAAAGAAAGGTGAAAAGGATTTCACTGTAAGCCTGACATTGACATGTAGTAGTATTTTCTGGATTAGTTAATTAGAGAAAATAAGATACAACACATGAGGAGAAATATTAGCAAACATGCTTTTTAAATTACCAACTCCTTACTTGTTTATGTCATCAGATGAATAACCAGTCACACCTCCAAACACAACCAATACATAATCCACATCCAGTGATCTCATTATCTCGTATGCTTCATCCTCATAAGATGACATCGCTCTTCCTACTGTAGCTATATGTGTGTTGTTCCAGGTATTATTATCTACAATCACAGTCCTGTTACCCATGGCAGTGATCTGATAACCATAATCCCACCAAGACATCACCTTAGCATCCTGAGGAGTGTTTTGTCTCAACCAATAATACGCTTCACGGTAGTCATCGAAGATAACCCTATTCCCATGGGCACCCCTGGCAGCTAGGACAATGGAGGGAGATGAGTACGCCTCTGATGTCACCCAGGTACAATGGATTGCATATCTAGTCAACAAATAGAAAGCACCAACAAGCAATGCAATTGCTCCATTTCTTTGGTAGGGCAAAGAATGATCAAGCGCACCCTGTTTTAGTCACAATCATTTACAAAAGCAAGTTAGTTACAGGCCACGTTTGGAAACTAGTTCCAAAAATCAATTATGGTTGGTGCACCTCATTTTGAAAGAAAATGCGGGAATTAACAAGTTAAATCATGCATTTAATACAGTTAATTGCATCCAAAAAGATCAAAGATCATTTCGCTTCATGTCTGATTTACTATATTCCAAGAACAAAAAAATACTAGTACTTTTGCTTTTTATTTTTTGGTAACTAGAACAAAAAAAATACTTGAGCAAATATATGATTCTATTTTTTATTCATTTCACATAACCTTTTTTAGTGCAATTCAATGTAGCTTTCTTTTCCGAAATAAAGGCACCTTCACGTTGTTAATATTATAACAAAGAGACAATCCAATGTAGCAGATACAAATCTTGAACTCTAGCCTCATCCCATCATCCATACCAATCAGCGCACTGACAACTTTCCAGACAAAAATGCAGAAAGATAAGGAGAATCGCACAGCTAGAATAACCAAATCAGCTCGGACAACATGGTGATTAAAGGTAACATGACTTGCTTCATGAATAAATATAAAATGAAAACGGGTCTGATAATCGTATCATATTGCCTCTTGGATAATAGATAACTTTGCCAATGAATTGGTATTCAGTAATACATGGAGTAAAATTTTGTTGTACTTATTTGCACTAGAGTATTTGGTCAGACATAGCCCAACCTGAAAAGGTATTTGCACAGAAGCAGACAACAACAGAACTAGAGTAGGTCTAAATTGAAATAATTGGCTACTGTTTGCTAAATTCATAAACATTAAACTCCTTACTAGTCGGTAGATATCAATTCTGTCACTAGATATCAATTGAGTTGCTTTCACATATTAAGACCTCTTGGAACATACACACATTACATAAGAAAGTTAAATACTAAAATTACCAAACACCGTTTGTTGACCATTTAGAGAAATTGAATTAAGAGACTAATCCAAAAGAAGGGGTAAAAAGAATGTGTTAAATGATTCTGTGAAGGCAGCTTATTTCAAACTTGAAGGACGTTGAAGAAACAAAAACATCAAAAGTTACCATTCCCTATAGGTTATCTTCCAGACGCGTCCAGACAGACAAATACATCACATATCTTTGTTTCTCCATTTGCTTCTAGAAGCGCTATAAAAGTTTCTAAAAAAAAAAAAAAATTGGGTAAAAACAAAGGACTCAAACTATTTAACACCAAAGATTTGGTTCCTGCAAATAAGTCTTTCAAGTTGCTTGAATTAGTAGCTGCAAGAAGTCTGCACCAACTAGCTTCTTGTTAAGAAGACATAGGCTAAAAATGTAATTGAGGTATTAGGAAAAAACTATAAATAATCATACTCAGTGATGCTACCTTTGAGGAAGCCTTTGTGCTAGTTGTTCCTTTACCAGAGCCACCTTGAGTAGGCTTTGCTTTTGTCCTCACCAACTGACTTAAATTCTTGATAGTTGCCGAGACAGCAATAGCACTGATGAGGCATACCGCGGGTGTAGCAACAAGAATCAATCGAAC
This sequence comes from Capsicum baccatum var. pendulum, assembly GCA_030864225.1. Lineage (NCBI taxonomy): Eukaryota > Viridiplantae > Streptophyta > Magnoliopsida > Solanales > Solanaceae > Capsicum > Capsicum baccatum. The sequence continues at coordinate 51,799,038 of CM061552.1, read as the reverse complement.
CATGACCCCAGCAAAGTACATGCTGGTAAGCCCGTACATCACGATAAATATAGTAGCATCCGACAGTCGTTTGAAGCAGAAATACAGACCCGCCGGGAAAAGGATTAGCAATATATGAAAATCAAACATGAAAGACGACCATGCAGTTGGCTGATGCTCAGAAACAGAAGCAATAATGGGAATGTGGTCTTTCGCATAAGTTGGATCCAGAAGTGAGTAAAACCGACCAGTCCAGGGAGAGATATAACCAGAAGCAGTGCCAACTCCGAGAGCAATGGCACCCACACTTATAGCACAAGTCAATGTTATCCTTAAGAAAGCTTGAAACAACTTCTGATCATTCAGTAGATGTTTCAACCAATCCAAGAAATAAAACACCTGCAACAAGATCAAAATTTAGTATTGAGAACAAGCTGTACGGTTTCTAAAAGCATCAGCAAAATTCTACACCAATTATAAGTAATGAGCAAAGAATAAAAAGAAAAGCTTGAAGGAGATAAAATGTCCCATTAAACAAATATCCATCTTCTAGGCTACGTTCTCATGGGAAAAATTATCAAATGTAGAGGAAAAAGTCTACAAGCTGAGGAGAAGAAATCCTCAGGGAGAAGAGTTAAGTAAAATGATATGAACTCCCGCAAACGACCACAAAAAAAATTGGGACTTGTATCCTTAAAAAATACAATCGCATAAAGCTACGGACTATACAGGAAATGAGAATGACTACTTCACAGTTATATAAAACGATTAAAAGAAACACAACTCGTTTTCATTCATCTATTTCCATTGAAACAGCACAAGGGACAAAAGAATACCTGCATCAAGAAAAATACTCCCATTGCTGCCATATGTTCTCCTGACTGTACATGCTGAAAACCCACAAAACGAATTTGCATTGCAAGCAACATTCCTAAAATATACATGCAGTTGTAAGCCACATATAGCCTCATCGAATATCTTCCGACAACCAAGAGTACCAGCACATACAGTGGGATAAGATTAATGATAAAGACATAACCACCCCAAGCTGAAACCATGTAGAAGTACCCAAAAGCTGAGGCCAGAGACCAAGCAAGTGAACCTGTTTTCACAGCCTTAACGAATAAATAGAAAGTAAGCAACAGAGCAAATATTGCGACCCCCTCATTGTCATATGATCCTGCCACCGACCTTGAGATGTAACCAGGGCAGATAGCAATTAATGCTGCAGCCACAAGCCCGGCACCAGAATCCCATAACTCTTTCCCAAAGAAGTAAGCAACAAGGGTTGTGTTGGAAGCAAAAAAGGGCGCTGTGAGCACACAAACCTCACGTATATGGACAGCAAACCTAAAAGAGAAAGTAACTTTTTTAGCTCTCGGAGAAGAATTCGGTATTTCCAGTAAAGCAATGCATATCTTTCAGGTTATAGATCCTATTAGCACAAGGATGAACCACTTCTGAAATTTTATCTTCACAAACTTGACCAAAAAGTACTCACTCCGCAATTTATATGACATGGTTCGGATTTCGAGAGTCAAATTTCTTTTATTTTGACCGTGCATTTGGATAGACAATCTTTAAAGTTTTTGAAAATGAATTTATATATTTTGAAACTACATAAAAAGTAATATAAGTCACAAGAATTAACAATTTAAAATATTTAAAGGGCATATGATTGATTAAGTCGCGGTCAGAGATTTTTTTCCTTTTTATAACCTTTAAAAGTACTATAAGTCACAGGAATTACCAATTTAAGATATTTAAAGGGCATACGAATAAATTGCGGTCAAAGATTTCTTTTTTCCTTTTTTATGACCGTGGTATCCAGACCAGCTTGCGCACACCTCAACTAATTCTATCTGCTACTTCCCAAATCCCACCAGCAGACAAAGATTTTCTTGTTTGACTCTCAAACTTCTATCTATATCACATAAATTGGAACAAAGGGAGTAAGTAGTATACTTAATCTTGGCTAATTTAGTAAATATAAGTAGGAGGGCCACGGATGCTCCAGTTCGTAGGTGTGAGAGATTAGCGTTAGATGGCTTCAGGAGAAGGAGAGGTAGGCCGAAGAAGTACTGGAGGGAACTGATTAGACATGATATGAAGCAGCTTTTGCTTACCGAGGACATGACCCTAGATAGGAAGGTGTGGAGGTCGCAGATAAGGGTAGAAGGCTAGGTTGTGTGCGTGGATTTAGTAAGTAGTTAGAAGAGCTCAAGTTGAGTCGGGCTAGTAACCCTAGGATTGGGTCCAGAGATAGGAGCCCGATCAGGCGGGCTTGGGTCTCTTTTTCCTATTGCGCTTATTTATTTTATTTCTTATTGCTCTGAATTCTATTTTTATTGTGTCTTATCCCTTTTCATGTTATGCCATCCATCTTGCTTCTTCTTTAATTACGCTTTGGTCTACTTTTCTCTATCTTGAGCCGGGGGTCTATCGGAAACAGCCTCTCTACTTCTCTGGAGGTAGCGGTATGGACTGCGTACATTCTACCCTCTCCAGACCCCACTTGGTGGGAATACACTGGGTTTGTTGTTGTTGTTGTATAAATATACTTAACCTTGATTAGTAGCTTAAAGGTAAGTTATTTTACTTAGCAACTAAAATTTGCTCTATACGTCTCTTCTTCCATTAGAAAAATAAATTCTTTCACAATGAATCCCATTCGACTTGATATTCCCTAAATTCTTTAAAAATTTATACTTTTAAGTCCTATAATCTGAACTCATTTGTTTTTTCGCAAAAATTACACAGCCAAGGGACACGTGACAAGTAAAAGTGCATGGATTGGGTATTTCTCATTGATTCAATCTGATATTCCCTAAGTTCTTTAAGAATTTACACTTTTAAGTCCTTTAATCTGAACTCATTTGTTTCTTCGCAAAAATTATAAGACAAGTGACACGTGACAAGTAAAAGTGCACGGCTTGAGTATTTCTCCGTGATCCACTACTCAATTTGATGTTTCCTAAATTTCTCTAAGTTAGTCTTCTACTACACACACACTAAAGTGCTTCCTCTTGCACATTTTTCTTCTACTACATAATCTGAACTCATTTGTTTTTATACACAGCCAAGGGACACGTGACAAGTAAAAGTGCACGGATGGAGTACTTCTCAGTGATTCATCACTCAATTTGACGTTTCCTAAATTACTCTTAGTTATTCTTCTACTACATACATACTACAGTGCTTCCTCTTCACATTTTTCCTACAACAAATTACACCTTAATTCCTCATTTTGCGCAGTAACCGGAATTCGTTCATTTTCGGTAACAAAAAAAAGGCAGAATAACAAAATGATACCTGAGGAATCTGAGTGTCCAGTAGATAAAAGCAGCAGTAACCATAAGTCCAGGATAAAGCGTACCACCAATGATACGTCCAAGTGGATACCAGCTCTCCGAATCAAACCAATTCCAGAAGTCATAAAAACCTTTCTGAGTCAAATATAACGTCGTCCTGTAATTGAAATACGGATCGAATTCATGGATCATGCTCTCATATCTCAACACACTGAATAACCGCGTTATAAATGCGAGAATGTATACGAGTCCGAGGATCGAAATCCGTAGGAGAAGCTCCTGTTGCTTCGTTTTCAGCTTAAGTGACTTCAGTGAAAATAGATCCGTTGCTTTCTCCATTAGATCTAAATTGATTTAGCTCAAAATGTAAACCCTACTGAAACGTAGTAGCAGTGTCTGAATTCATGGAAGGATCGGATCCTCAGAGGGAGAAGCGTTTGAGGAATTATACAAAACGTGGAGAAAATGAAATAAAACGGAAGACTTTTACGAGTATTTACTCAATGGGCTTTACCCTTTTCCTTTTAGGCCCAATTAAGATCCATATAAGGCAGGGGCCGATTCAGAGGAACTCTCGCTTAAAAGTTTCGCTAAAAAGTTACACTCTATATGCAAAGTACTTGAATTGAGATCGCATATTGATTAAGAAAAATAATTAATAATATGATTAGTTTATCATAGTTCCAACATTTTAATTTGAAAAAAAAATAATTAGTGCAAATGGTAAAACATGAAAAACTTTTTTGTCTCTTTGATTAATGAAAAAAAAAAAAGTAAAATAAAAAATCAAATTAGGAAATTTGAGATAGATAATTTAGGACGGAGCGAGTATTTTGAACAGTTTAAATGTAAGATTGGAGGATGGATTAATGATTGAGGAGGTTCTAAATTTATCTTGACGTTGCAAGTGATCCAAAACGGATGCAAACATTAATACAGCGGTATGAGTATGGGTATGCATGTATTTTAATCATCTAAAATGTTTTAATTTATGAGCAAACAATATAAATTTCTATAGTTTGACTTTGATTGCAGAAATTTTAATATTTTTGCATAATTACTGAAAATCTCAATTTTGAGTTTGTCGAGATACATAATTAACTCTCGATACATCCAACGAAGATACATTTTTTCTTTATAAAGATGCCTAATTAGATTTCGCTGTATTTTTTTCGATTTTGAGTCTGTCGAGATACATAATACATTCAATAAAGATACATTTTTCCATTGTAAAGTACATAATTAGCTCCCTTTACATTTTTTTCGATTTTGCATTTGTCGAGATACATAATTAGCTCCCGATACATCCAATGAAAACACATAATTAGTTTGCATTTTTATAATTACTTTAAAAGGATGAGAATTTGTGTAAGGATGATAAGTTACTGTGTATGTTCATGTTATTTTTTCTTAATTTTTAGGGCATTTAATAATAATTATTAAATAATATAAGCAAGTCATGTGGACCATTTAATACGATGGGTGAAGTGAAACAATACTAAATTTTGTTCATTGGGTGCAACTTATGAACGCTTGAACAGCATAGACTACTTTTGTCAATCTACTAACATAACTTGGGAAAGCGTAACTTCCTTCTTTTTTTCTGAATGGCGCCGAGGAAACTTTTGCACAAGTTCCTTAGACATCGTAGAACTCCAACTAGTAGGTAGTATAATGGGACTGATGGTGGGATTTTGTTCAATATTCTCTTTGCAACTGATCTTAGACCTCTTTTGAAAATTCAAAATGGTTTCACAAATGGACCATTTTTCTTTTTCTTTTCCTGTTTTTTTGGTCATTACATGTGCGGAAACAACCTCTCTACTTCTTCGGAGGTAGCGGTATGGACTGTGTATATTTTACCCTCCCCAGACCCCACTGTGTGGAAATACACTGGGCTTCTTCTTGTTGTTGATGTGCGGAATCTTGCATATACTTTTTTTTTCCCCACGTGTACTCGCACAAAATGGACTCTTATCCAAAGGTGTTCTTTCCACAAGCACTCTACATTTCAGTAGCCTGTGGTGAGTAATCGTAGCAATAGCGCTGGGGGCTGCAGATTAGGGAACAAATAACGATTGATTTTCCACGTTATTTTTCAGGCCGTCGAACTCGAGAAGTCTACCAGAAAACACTGGAGAAGTACATTTTATAACAAAGTTCGATACAGATAAAAACGATAGAGAGTATGAACTCACTGATGTTTGCTCAAATTCTCTTAACAAGCACATATACCGTAACACAATCATAAAGGTATTGGATACTGACAACAAAATTCGTCAGAAATCAGTTTAAAAACTCAGATTTGACTTCCATAGTCTAATTTACCTCGCTACAATAGATTAGCCACTCCCTTCCAACTGAAAAAAGGAAAAAAAAGAAAGAAAGAAAGAAAGAATACACCAACTAATGATGCCAGAAATTACCTGCCAAAATTGACAAGGACAAACTAAGAAAGGCATTATTCTAAAGAAGAAGAAACAAACTAAACAACCACTATCTCCTTGACTGCAGTCAATGTCAGCTTGAATATCTCATATACAGGTAAGCTGTGGTTTTATATACTGAGAGTTCTACTATCACTATGCTAGAAGTCATGACTCTGTTAGAATATGTCCTTCACTAAACCTCCAAGCACCATCATCTTGCCTCTTCAGAATGTAACGAATTTTGTAAGTGCTGCAACATGATCACCAAGGAACTTTTAGTGGTTTTATATGAAAATAAGCACTAATTCATTTTGAGCCACAGATAGATGGAACTCTAAATACATGGAGGAATAATTCGAGGAAATGATGCCAAAATTGCTCGTTACAAGATGCAATACTAGAAATGGATACAATATCTAACAGGCAACTGAAGTGATCAACAAATCCTGAAGTTACAGATCAAATTTGCATGACAAGGTAAACACCATCATATCATAATCCAAAAGAATGAAATAACATGGTCAAACTGACGTACACGACCAGCTTCCAAACAATTTCTGTTTACCTGTAATAATTTGGGTTCTTAAGCTGTGATTCATCCACAAGTTCAGCTGCTTCCTCCAGGATTGCCTCTATTTCTGCCATCTCCAGACCAATCCCATCGGTCAAAATCTCTGCTCGTAAAACTGAAAGTTGGAGCAAAACAAATCTCCAGAAACACGACCTGGTTTTTGCTGCTTCAGACAAGGCTTGCCACTGTTGTACAATTAGAAAGAAAAGGGATCAGCAGTACACACTTAAGGGGGAGGGACATTAGTTTAAGTTTTTGACATTCTGTGAAATCAATGAGGTTCAACCTTTCTCCAGAATCACAACATATTAGGAAAACAGACTTACTTCATTAGTTCATCATAAATTGTGCAGATACATAACCAGTCTGCTCAATGAATTTCACACAACCAACATATTCACTTTCTTTTTCTTCGTTCTTTTACCCCTCCCTAGGAGCTCCCACCCTTTTTCTCCCTTGGTGACTCGAACAGTTGGACCCACACCCCAGGGGTTGGAATTGGAGGGTGCTTAGCCCAACTATATCAATTTGAGCAAAACTGATAAGAAATTGTGTTTGACAATCTGAAATTTAATATTTTTCACTTTTATTCAAGTCCAAGTATCACCCATGGTGCTACAAGTTATTGCACCATATAAGTGAACATGTACTCTTATGGCATGCAAATGGGGTTTATAATGAACATATGCTAGTAAAATAATTGATGTTGAACACCACAATTTCCAGCAACACCTATAGGCACATCATGCATTAATAACCAATGCAGCTACCTGAACAAGCATTGGCTCATCAAGAACTTCAAAAAGACCATCAATATTATGGTCAGGCCCTAGTGCTTCTGCCTTAATGGTTTGCCATTTTTTGATAAGGGTCTCAGCTTCTTCTATAGGCATTGGTGTCTTGTAAGCTGCTGTTGCGGGGGGTGATAAACCAGTAGCAAAGAAAGAATTTTGGAGACCAGAAGCTTGTGGGCGCAGCCCTATTTGCATTGTGAACTTTGGATGCAACTTCTTCAACTTCTCAATGATGCCACTTCTATTCCTTGCATGCCTATAATTAGGATCTTGAGGAAAATCCGTTTTCCAGGAATGGGAGCTTGTCATCCTTGGCGTGTTTAGCCACCACCAACCAGATCCATTTTTCATTCTCCACAACTGCATGTTCATTAGCTTGAAGGAAACAAAGATAATGCATCCAACTGACACAACAAAAATAATCTTCTCAACTATGCTATTCAGGCCCAACCAAATTTCCCAAACCTTACGTCCAGCACCCAAATTTCTTTTTAACTGAACTGATGGCATCCCAGCAGCATTGCCCACATTGACCTTGTCCACGGTCAATTGAGCTTGCAAATTAGGTGGAGCTAACTGCTTTACAGCTGACCCGAGATGTCGTGAAGTATCACAGTATGGAAGTGGTTCATCAAAAGCTCTTTGGTCCCGTGAAATAGCAGGTGCAAGTGGTCTATGACTAATATGAGATACCGTCTGCAGACCTCTTCTGTTTCCCCTGCTCGCAGAAGTTCGTTTTTCGCCGCGAAAGAAGTTCACCTGTTGCAAATCTTTAGAGTTAGTTTAGCTCTCTACAATGAGGTACTTCTCGGATAAAACATTTTGTAACATGACTCACTAATGACGGAGAACAATCCCTCGTATCCGGGAACAAGCTAAGCACAACATCCTTCAACCAGGTCTCCTGAAAATCCACAAGATGTTCTGATGAGAAACATTTGACTTCAACTCAACTCAACAAAAGACTTACCCCAGATATAAGTATCACCCTTAGATAAAAGAATGCAGATTAAGCGTTCGAAAATTAGCAGAAGAAAGAACAGTATAGAAAAGGATCACAATAGGTAATAGAATATATGTGTGTGTGCGCGCGCATAAGTAAGTTAGAAATAGATTAAAGCAAGGTCAAATGGAAAATGTCCATATAACACTGACTTGGTAAGTGTGTGCGCCAAAAAACTCAGTAGGGTGCCTTCAACTCAGCTGAACTTTTCTGAAGGAAAAAATAGAAACTAGTTTTGCTTTTTCATTATCTATGGTCAGGATATCCTAGTGTTGTTTAAAAAAAGGTGGACTCTGCAAAAGAGCAACAATATGTCAACAAATATAAGTTGGTGCTACAGAGTTGGGGTAACGGAGAACTGCATTTACATTTTAAAAGAGAGAAAAGTAATGGCCTCTAAAGAAAATAAAATGAAATAACTGCAGAGGAAGAAACCAGGAAATCAGTCCTATACGAACCACATAATTTCAGAGTCTGATTAACAGCATGTAAAGCAATACATACCAGCGGTTTTGAAACAGTTGAAACTTCTTTCATTTCTTTGACCGATGCTAAATTACGTGAAGCTGTATCTGAGTTCAGCTCAAGCTGCCGAAGCTTTTCAGTAGCGGCAGCCTCATCACCCTGTATTACAAGAATTTACTTTTTCCATAAACACTTAAGGCAGAGTAAATACATAGCCAGTGACAGAGGAAACTACGGATTTACCTGCCCGAGAAGGAACAACAAGAAGGCTTCCTCAAATTTCAAATCAACTCCTTCTGAAGCAATCAAACACTCACAAATTATTTTGGATTTGTTAATCTGCAATAAGCAATTGAATTTTTTTGTCAACGTGTTACTGCATCCGGTGTCCTGACATTCTTAGGTAAAACATCTTGCAAGATATTGGAATAGTCTTATACACATGCACACAGAGTTGATGCAATTCAACCTTATATTTTAACAGAGAGAAAGCACTTTATTGTGTTCAACTTCAGCAAGTGAAAATCAAAGTACAAATAACAGATCAACATCGTAATTACCAGATCAATCTGCTTGCTGGAAAATCCAAGGGCAATATAAGCTAATAAAACCACGTAGAAACAGTTGAAATCAATTACAACTCTTTGGTTTTGCGACTCAATGGATTTTTTGTTCTTCCTTGTGAGAGCCAAATTATCCCATTGAAGGAGTTCAACAGTCTCTGAAGCCATAAGCTTGTTGAGAGCTTGATTTAAGAAGCATTGCCAATCCTGAACTTGGCAGGAAGCTTCTACATCAAGACCCTGTCTGAGCAATTCACGTAATGCTGCAATGGCCCCCAACCTCCGTTCAGCATTTTCAGGAGTACGAGGCATGCCTAATAACTCCAAGGTGCAGGCAGGAGCAAGCTCTTCCAATGATTCTTCTATCTAAGAGCAAGGTTAAATGTAATCCCGATGAGAAACAAGAAACAGCACATCAGAAAAGTAAAAAAAAAAAAAAAGAGGGCAGCCCGGTGCAATAAAGCTCCCGTTATGCGCAAGGTCCAGGGAAGGGCCCCACCGCAAGGGTGTATTATACGCAGCCTTACCTCGCATTTCCGCAGGAGGTTGTTTCCAAGGCTTGAACCCGTGACCTCCTGGTCACATGGCAACAATTTTACCAGTTACTCCAAGGCTACCCTTCTAAAGGGCAGCCCGGTGCACTAAACTCCTGTTATGCACAGGGTCCGGGAAGGGCCTGATCACAAGGATCTATCGTACGCGGCCTCACCTTACATTTCTGCAAGGGGCTGTTGCCAAGGCTTGAATTAGTGACCTCCGGGTCACGTGGCAGCAACTTTATCAGTTGCTCCAAGACTCCCCTTCAAAACAGCACATCAGAAAAGTATTTGCACTAAATGATGCAGAGACTGAAATCACCTACAACTCCCAAGTTTCCAACTATAGCCATAACATCATAGCTACTTATTTCTACAGAGAACCACCTTTTATATCTAACTCGTGCTAGATTTTTAGTTGACTGCAATTACTTTTAGAATGATGAAGGATGTACTGATGATGAGATGGAAGTAGTAAAATTGATGCACATTCACATAGCACAGCCTTAAATATCTAACACTAGGTTCCCATCTTGTTCCACTTCTAAACTACAGCACTACAGCACTTCCATGTAAAATGAAAAATAAGATGAAGAGCAAATATAACTTAGCCTTCACAAAATAAATTCTGGATATAAGACAGTAGAACTAAAACAAGCTAACCTGAGATAACAATGTCATCTTCCCAAGAGAAACTTTGCTTCTTAAAAGACATTGAGCACGAGCAAGAGCTTCAAATCCTTGTGAAATTTTGTTCTTCTCGAATCCAACTTTTGCAATTGCACACTTCAAGAAAGCACCTAGAATAAGAAACCCAAGCATACACAGATCCCAAGTAAAAGACAGCGTAGAGTTAAGATAGTTTCTCTCTTTGCCTAACCTCAGCAAGTGCCATGGACAAAAGAATATCATGTACATAAGGCTTAGAGTCTGGATGTTGAAGAGCTTTTTGTCCAATATTTAGCACAAGCTTCTCTTCCCCAACCTGAATGAAAACTGTAAATAATCAGCACAAACTTGCAAAGCAGTAATCCACTTGCTCAATCTAAGAGATTATTACAATTCTATAGAGCAAGATGTGAACATAGTGTGTATACCGAAATAAAGCTAAACATAAAGAAAAGAGGACAAGCACCAGTCCATAACTACAAACTTAACTTGGCATCTGCCTTCACTTATATGTCTTATGAATTATGATACTATTTCTTTTAATTTACTTCACAACTTTTTTCCACAAATGTATTGTATATTGTATCTTACCTCTTGAAGAAGACAAAGAGCGCTAGATAGCCAAGGCCATGGTATTCTAAGAGAAGACCTTGGTGGAATCTTTTCTTTAATATTTCCAGCATATTCTGGCTCAAACAAAAGCTTATCCCTCACATCCATTAGAAGATTCTGAAAACATAAAGCCAAGCATGAGAATACAGATAGCTCTATAAGAAAGTTGAATATGTAGGATTGCAGCGACCACCTGGCGAGAAACAACAGCATCCATGGTGTACCCATCTTCAACCTCAGCATTCTTGAGATGCATTACCGACTTGACAATTTCATCCTTCTCAGCTCGGTCTGAGACACCGAGGATCTGCAAGTTTATACAAAAATTGTGGATCATTTCATGGAAATAGAAAGGTTCTTCCTCCCCTTACCTCCAGCTTTAGTACCACTTTCCTGGACACCAAATCAACTTTGCTAGATTTAGTACTCAACGATATATTCCCACTTGAAAGCACTGGCCCAGTAAGGAAAGGCACATTAACAACAACAACAACAACATACCCAGTATATTCCCACCTAGTGGGGTCTGGGGAGGGTAAAATGTACGCAGTCCATAACACCACCTCCAAAGAAGTAGAGAGGAAGGACAGGCACATTAAGAGGAAATAAAAAGAAAAGAGATTGTTTTACTTATAATATAGCATCCAAGAAGTGCAAATAACTACAAAAAGGATCCGTGCTCCTCTCACTAACATAAAGAGTCCATAGGTATAGTGTCTCCATATTATTAACGTTGTTCATCATATACTTTGTAATGTATACAGACTCATTTTTCCCTTCACTAGACCTAAAACCTTTTTTTTTTTTTTTGAAAATTAGACTTAAAACCTTTATTGGAGCACGCTTCCTACCAGCAAATTATCGAATGTGTAGAATGGAAACAAGTAAATGAATATACTAACTCTATCCCATTATTTGGGTCTATGCTGACTTTCCAATAGCTAACCTATATTTTGGTCAAACGTCTTCGTCAATGCATTAATGTAGTATCGGGATATTATAAACCTACTATTTGATACATTGCCACTAAGTTTTAAATGCTAAACCAAAAATATGTACCTCCTCCCTCCAATTTACATGGTAGTGTTTGACTGGGAGTTTAAAAAAGAAAGACTTTTGGAACTTGTGATTTTAAACAAGTTCATCTCATTAAGGGTAAAATGGTAAGTCTTGAGTGAAATTTATAAATATAGAAATGTGCTCAATGGACAAAGGGAGTATTATATTTCTATAAGGGAAAAGGAGGTACTCCCTTCGTTTCGAAATAGTTGGCATGTCTACTAAAAATACTTGTTTCAAAATAGTTGTCAGTTTAAAAGAACAAAGCATTAATTATTCCTTTCCAACTTTACCCTTAGCATTAATTATTCTAGAATAAAGAGGCACGTAAATAGATAATGATTAAAGAATTAATAATGGATATATTAGTCAAATCACACTCCTAATTAATTTTTTCTTAAGGGTTGTGCAAAACCTAAACCTGCCAACTATTTTGAAACGAAGGGAGTACCATTTTAATTCTTTCGTTAAGAATAAGGGCATTACAATTTATAATTCACAATTAGAATTCAGAATGGATGTTTGGGGTCACCATATTAGTGAAAGGACAACTAAAGCGGTTTGAATTTTTTAACTAAGGAATGCGCGACGCAAATTTTGTGTGCCGCAGGCTGAACGCATAGCTCAAAACAATAACAACAATGCTTCGATTCCAAACTAGTTACAATTAGGTATTAATTTTCTACATCCATTCCGCTCTATTGGTCATGTTTTGTTCCGATGTCCAATAACTTGCCTTTAACGACAACTCCAGGTTTCTCTTAAGCTAGAGATTCTCAAAATCTCATACTTGTTTCCACATTAACATAGAAATCTCTAACCAAACTAAAGAGACTCATGACAAGCACCTTACCTAATGTATGTATGTGAATCAACAACATCGAAACCTAAGCTCCAATTAGTTGTATTGCTTATGTAGATCCTTTCCTCACACAGTATTTTGTTCTCCTCTAAGTCCGCATAAATTTTGAGACACTACGGTGTTTCAAGACAGCTTCTTCTCCATGTGGTTTCAAGCCTACCTCCTCCCATTTCAACACCATTGGTCACCATCAATCATCACATTGGCGAATTTATGAACCACTGGCATTTGAACCTAGACATGTCTATGTTGCTCGGACTCTTCAACAAATGTTAATGGATGTGTGTCTGATTCTCCAAAAGTAGTGTATTTTTGGAGAATCCGACACAAATGCAACATCTAGTCTAACTTCAATTCCATTCCTTTTATAGGGGCTAAACTTGCAAAGGACTGTTAGCAGAAACAAGTTGCAAATATTATATTATCATTACATATTTAAGATTAGCATATTTGTTTGAGTAAATCAACAAACCTACCCTCCCTTTTCACCAACAATAGTAACTGCATGGCTCCATCTTTTTTACCATTAGCACAAGTGCACAGCAAGCATGCAGCATGATATTTCGTAGCAAGTTTAGCTGGACTCATTCTCAAAGATTTCATTGCTTGACAGTGCTGAAACTCATGAATTCCAAATGCATAATTTGACAGCTACCTATGAGGACTTATTCCAGCAATTTAAGCATTACTTGTACAGTCAAGTAAAAATGGTAATGTGAGGAAGTTGTTTAAGCTACATATATTTGGTACTCGTATTATTTCATTCACTGGCCCTAAATGTTTGTGAGCGTATAATATATTGTAAGAAATTCTATCATTGGTCAAATAAGGATGTTTCCTCAATATAAAAAAATAGTTCTCCCAGAAAATGGAAGCCTAAAGTCAAAAGATGAAGAACCAAGCAAGTTATCTCATTCGCACATGCAAAAAAATAAAAGGAAAATGATCAACTCTCCATGAACCAAAACAATAGTTGATATCTAGGTTTCTGCTCCATTCATTAGGCATCTATTTGTTTCTCTGAGATATAAGCAATTGAACAATGTTACAAGTTTCAAGAAAAAGACATAAATAATTGAACAACAGTCTATTTGCACCAGGTATCTTCTAAATTCTATCAATTAGTATAGGCATAACCAGTACAGCTTCCATTTGCTTCTAACTCATGCAAATTGCACAATGACTTTGGAAGTCTTACAACGGTGAAGCCAACAAAATCTTAAGCCTGTTCAAGATTTAATATATCTTGTTTCAAAAATTATTCTTTACCTATATACTTCGTATAATTTTCTACATACATGTATAATTTTTCGACGAAAGTTGTTCAACTAGCCACCCTTCACTACATCTGGCTACACCACTTTAATTAACCACAAAATAATTATGTACCTTCAAATTGCTACAGGAATATCAACACTAGCTCTTTCCCACAAAAATTACATAAAAAGTCAAACTCGCTTAGCATTCTCCAAATTTTCCCAAAACATATAAAGCAAAAAATCAAATTCATTTTTACTAAACACAATGCAACTAAAATCCGCACCTGGTAACAAGTGACTGGAATTTCAATAAACGGAACCATCGGAGCCTGAGCATTAGCATTACTCCTATCCACCGTACCACTTTCCAAAACACGAGTATCAGTAGCATACAATCTCCACCGTCGATTACCTCTCTTCCTAGAACCACAACATCCAACCGTAACCCTAGCTCTGAATTTCCCCCATTTCTTATCAATTTTCCCTCTGATTGGAACATCTAAAGCAGCATTGTACAAATACAGCTTGTCTAGGTCATTCTCAATGCAACAAAAGTAAAGTGCACTCGGCACTTGATGAAATACTGCCGTCATATACACTGTTATATATTTCTCCGTCCTGTTTTACCACATGCTTTACTGGCATTACCCTCGAATCACCAAAATCAACATTGCAAAAATTACAGTGTGATTTTTTATTTTTATTTTTCTTTTGGCTGAGCAATTTGAGCTTTGCTTGCAGGAGGTAAAAGATTGGGTTATATGCTTTGCAGTATTTGGAATGAAGGAATCGTTAGGATTACCGTTGCTTTAATGCTTTTTTGCCCTTTTTGTGATTAACATGTGAAGAATTTTGGAGTATAATAAGATGGAAATACAAAAGGAAATAGAAGGAGAAAATGATGGCAATGGTGTTTATGTGATTGTAATGTTTGGAACTATGGAAACAATGGCCCAGTGGGCTAAATTAAAGAGTAAAAATATGGTAAGATATGTATGGGATGGCCAATTTTTAGCATTGGAGTTTGACCATGGGTTTTGAAAATTTATATGCAAATCTTTATTTGATCATAAAATTTAATTAGATGTTGAAAAGTTAATCTTTAAATAATTTTAAGTTACCAAAAGTTGGCTCTCAAGTAGTTTTTAGTTTTTTTTTGAGTTCCGCTTATGAAACCTTACAAAAATAAATTTAAGTAAAATATATGTTCAAATAAAACTTTAGATTTTAAATATTACAATTTCAAAAATATAAATTTTCAAGTTTCAACATATATCAAAATTTCTAAACCAAACGGGAGCTTATTATATGCTAATATTTTGTTAAAATTTACTTTCCTTCTATATTATATTTTATATTAATGGTAGATTATTTACTAACTTTTAGTTTCCGGTCTTGTTTTAGAATAATTATTTTTCTTCCTACATTTGTTACAGAATATTTAGTTTTCTTTTAGTTTGGCATCTATAAGAAAAATAATATATTTTATTTTATTTTATTCCCTTTAATTTTCTATAAGTAGCTATGTAGTCTTTTATTTTTTCCATGCAAGAAATTATGTGATAAATCAATGCAGTGAGAGTTTTCTTTATTCTCTCTTGACTTTCCTGTCTGTTTCTTCTATTCAATAATACATTTAGGCTTTAACACATCAACAAATTCTACGATTTACTGAATTTTTTATATTCAAACACAAACTATGACTTATTTCAATAGAGCGCTCGAACACTTGATAAAGTGTTTCTATTAAACATTTCTTGTTTAGTTTTTGAAAAATAGTTCGCGCATACTTTTAAGTTTCATTGCATAGATAAGTTAACCCACATAAAGCATTATGATCTCTATTAATTATATACACCATCTCAATTGAAACATACATAAAGTTTATGACTTATTGAGACCAACTCATATAATGATGAATATGACACATTTTAAGTGATTAACTTATCCACATAATTGACATTGGAAATATATTATGCAAAAAATTGAACAAAAAGTATATGATAAAAACATTACATCACGTGTTCATGCAATTGATCGGAATAAACTATGATTGAAGTGTAAATAAAATTTATCAACAAGCTTGAAGGATTATGATGTATCAAGCCTAATGTTTGATTATCCTTTAAAATATAATTCAGAAATAAATGCTTTTAAGGTTGAAATAGCATTTGGATGAAAGAACCACTAGCTAAAATACCCAAGAAGATTCAGAAAATTTTACTTTTGTTCATTTAATTTGCCTGACAAAAAAATCTCAATGTTACTTTAGAATTTAAAATATTCTTCTCCATTAATAATTGCCCAACATAAAATAACTATGACAATTTTCCATGTAAATGCCAAAACATATCTTCTTTTTGTGTGTGTAATAATAGAACAGCAACATAATAGTTGTAGTTTCATCACGCATCAAGTTTAAAGTTTCTATCTCATCAAGTTTGTCTATCTTCTACTTTTTCACTGTTTTGCGGAAAAAAATATTCCCTCCGTCTCAAATTATGTGTCATCATTTCTTTTTTAGTCCGTCCCAAAATAAGTGTCGGAGGGAATAGTAATTAGAAGCCCATCACTTTGAAAACTCATTTTTTTTTCCTATGTAAGTACAAAAAAGAAATAATTATAGTCTATGATTTATTTCCCACATTGTGACTGATCTTTCAAATATATTTTTATTTTATTATGAAAATAGGTTTCATTTATTTGCTATATTCTTATGTTTTTCATGATAACGTACGGACGTGATAGGGAATAATGTTTCTTCTTTTGTTCTGTTTGTTGAATATATTTATGATGAAGTCCCATCAAAATGACATGGTTTGTATTGTCAATTGTATTCATTTTCTTTTGTGATTGTAGTTTTAATGTTATAACCATCTTATATGATTAGTTGCTTTTGGTATTTTGTTTAATGTATCATGGGTATTAATTTGTAGTTAATAAATGTATTGTTATGTTTTAGATGCAGTACTATGAATAAAAATTAATGTAACTATGACAGCCGTTAAAATAAACGGAATAAGTTTATATGAGAGAAAACTAAAAATAGCGACAAAATGGTAGACCAAATTATAAATTAAATTTGTTTAAGATAACATGAGCGAAAAATAACAATCATGACATATGCATGGTAGAGTACGTGAAATGAATTTATATAAAGTACCATGAATGAAAATCATAACATATGGTAGAGAAAATGAAATAAATTTATATAAAGTATCATGAATGATACTACTAATTTTTCTTCATGGAAGTTAAAAGAGTTTTTCTGGTTAATCACGACGAATTAGTATTTTGAATTAAAGAGATTTTAGATTCTCTCCATATATGTTTTATCATCACAAAGTTGAAAATAAATAAATAGGGAGGTTTATGATGAGTACATGCATAGAAAAGAGAATTAGAAAAGAACTGTTACTAAGAATATAAAAAAATATATTTGTAGATGTCAATTGTAGATTATGTGGTAATGGCGATAGTTTTGGATAGTAATTATCTAGAGGTGGTCATTAATTGGTGATTAGACATCATGATTGTAAATAGTAGCGAATGGTCGTGATAAGTGATAATTGAATGTGGAGTTGATGGTAATATGATGGTGATTGTTGTGGTCGATGATGACCGTTATAGATATAATAGAAGATGATCGTAGCAGCGGTGAAATGTAAAAAATAAATGAAGTTATAGATGTATAATGTATGTCAAGATCTTCAATATGATGAAGAAACATTATAAACTGTATACCTAAAGCGTCAAACATTATCAAATATAAAAAACATAACTGAAATTAGTTTCTACTTTTTTACCCTAATTTTACTTTACTACAATCGATAATAATAAAAAAATACATGGAGAATATGTGGTAAGCAGTAATCTTCTACAGTGATTACTAACACATATCATAGCATGATAAATCATTAATGTCGGTAGAATTTTTATTAAGTAAACTATATTTAATTTTAATATTATGATAAAGGTGATAGAAAAAATATATCATCAAGCTTCAGTTAACACCAATATCATATAGAATCTCTCGTAAATTAAAGTATTCATTTCCAAATTTTAAAAATATAACACACAAACATCAAGTCTTGAAAGGAAAATCAGATTCCTAAAAACTAAAAGAAAATATGAAAATTAGTAATTGATTAATATAAATTTACTTTTTTCAATTCAATAAACAATTGAGTAGTTACACTAGAATTAAGTAAAAGTTACATAAATTTTAATTTTTTAAAGATAATTACTTTTTTATCTCAATTATTTTTCAAAATTACCAAGACTCTCCGATTTAGTTCACACGAGTACATCATTCTTCCAGATACAATATAATAAAATTTCTTTTAGTTTTATAATTATGTACCTGTTACACTGAAAAATTAGAATTAAAAAATTGCTAAAAAAAAATAATCACACTTTATGAAATGACCAAAAAAGGGAAGTAACAGAGGAAGTGATTTTGTTAATTTTTATATTCTAAATTTCATTCTGAACTAACGTAAGAAGAAACGGGAATAATAAAATTGTGCGACTACTTTCGTCTCAATTTGCTTCACCTAATTTTTTAATCTGTTTTTATTTTTAGAAAAATAATGTTGTTACTTTTATAACAATATCCACATAACAGGAAGACTAGAAGATTAAAAATACTTAAGATATTTAATATATTTTAATTTTAGATCATAAAATATAATTTTTATTTTTTATTTTTAGACGTCACGTCAAATCAAAATAACCCAAACTAAAGGGTCGTTTGGTAGAGTGTATTGAAAAGTTAATGCATGCATTAGTTTAATATATACTACTAATATTTTATTTGGTATATTTTTTCACCCTTTGTAAAACACTTTATTGTGTATTAAGGTGTGTATTACTAATATCTCAAATTCATGATATTAGCAATGCAATGGATCTAATGCATGCATTAACATGATTAAAGACACTATTATTCCTAAAAAAATTTCGTATCATTTTTCAACATATATATGTAGAATATTTTTGTAAAAAAAGAATAATTAAAATAATTTAATTTGTGTTATTTTCAATACATCAAACCAAACGCTATATAAAAAATAATACAAATATCACTGATGCAAGCATAACTAACACAAATATTAATAATGAAAGCATTACTAATACACCATATTTTAACTTGTTAGTATACACTTTACCAAACGAACCCTTAGAAACAGGAGTACTTCTGTTCGGAGTGCGAATTTCCCCCTATTTTTTCTTTCTTTATTTTCCTTTTCATAAACTGCTTCTCCCACTGCTAAGAAGCTTACTACGATTTCCATCTGCTGTTCCGACTCAGTTAGGCTATGGCTAAAGGTGGTAAGAAGCAATCAGCAACAAATGGAGAACCCAATCCAGATATGGAAGAGAAAAAGAGGTTAAAAAGACTTGCTATTTCTAAGCAAATGCTCTCAGAGAATTCATCAAGGGCTAACCAGTGTCTAGGTCCATCAAAAACAGTGATTAAACATCACGGTGCAGATATTTTGCGCAAGTCTCAAAGGAAGAATCGGTTTCTATTCTCTTTTCCTGGTTTGCTTGCTCCGGTTTCGGGAGGTAAAATTGGTGAGCTGAAAAACCTTGGTACTAAAAACCCTATTCTCTACCTCGATTTCCCTCAGGTATAATGATTTTTGACTTAATTAATCTACTTTTGCTACTACCTTTCGTCAATTTTACTTTATCATATTTCGCTTCACCAGAGTTAATTTGACTAGTTTTCGGAACTAAATTAAATTAGACTGATTTAATATTTACTATTTAGATGTTCGAAAAATACAAGTTAAAATGTTGGTCTAAGTTCGTACCTTTTGACTGCAACAACAACAATATACTTTGTATTCCCACAAAGTGAGTTCTGGGGAGGGTAAAGTGTATGCAGTCCATACCACTATTTTAGATGAAGTAGAGAGGCTGTTTCCGATAGACCCCGACTCATGACAAATAACATTATAACAATCAGAAAACATAAAAACAAAAAAAAAAAATGGAGAAAGTTCGTACCTTTTGACTCTTGTGAAGCAATGTGACAAGTAAATGGGGAAGGAGGGAGTACTTGATATTCTTGAGTATTTCTCTAGTACTTGACAGTCTAATGTTCCGAAACCAGCTAATGAAGAAACAAAGGACAGTTATTTTGACTTTATTTGGTAAATTTGCCTACTTAGTTAGAGATTGATTGCTTAGAAATTATTAGTAATTATGGGAATCTAGTGTAGTTAATTTTTCCTTTTTTTTTTTTGGTTTTTAGTGTGGATGATCATTTTCTTTATATTTATTTTTAAAATTTTCTGTTGCCTATTATATTTCATAAGTTGAAGGTAGTTGGTATGAATGCACTTGCTACCTTTCAAGAGTCCCACATCGGAAAAAGGATGGGTACTTCGTCTCCTTATATGGACTTGAACAATCTCCCCTCAATGGTCTAGCTTTTGAGTTTGAGTTAGGCCCAAGATCCATTCTTTATACTACCCATAGCGTGGATGCATTCGTGCTGATTGGGAATCATGATATTCTTTTATTAAGTCAATTTTCTTTTTCCAATTGGATCTGCAGGGTCAAATGAAGTTGTTTGGGACAATTGTATATCCGAAGAATGGTTATCTGACTATGCAGTTCTCCAGAGGTGGGAAGAATGTAGTGTGCGAAGATTACTTTGACAATATGGTTGGTAGTTCTCTCTCTATGTTCTGTATTTTAATCTATTTATCTTAGTATCAATTTAAATCGCAGGAGCTTCGTTTTGCAAAGAATTGCCTCTTTTAGGTAATGACTTTTGTTTCAATGAACAATGTAATAGACATCGTCAAGGCATCATATTTAGAAGTAATAGAATGGTAGAACTTTCCTTCTCATTCACCCTTGCAAGCTGTAGAATTATATTGTCTTTAGAAACAAGTATACTTCAGATGATTGAAAAGAAAGTGTGCAAGAGCCACCCTCCAAGGAAGTGGAAGAAACCAAGAGGAACTATTTATCTTTTCTCTAACAGATATGTTTCATGACAATGAAAAATAGAACCAAAATGTCTCTTTAGTTAAGTTTGACAAAGACCATATTTGTGATATGTTTTATGTTTTGTCATATTTCTGATATGTTTTATGATTTGGCAATATCCATATTATAAATGGTTCTGTTCTTTGCTAAGGAGCTTGCTGATGGAGTCTTGAATGGGGATGTGTATGATCAATGTTTTGATTTATAGAGCTTATTGGGTTAAAGTTTGCAGCGCATCTAGATTTTCATTTGAGTCAAGCATGGATATTGTTCTTTCAAGTTTCCTTCTCAAGTTATAAGTTTTTTTAATTCCAAATAAGTGCTATTATTTGTTACCTTATGGCTTACACTTCATCTGTTGGTTGTACCTTTTCATTCTTTCTGCAAAACCTTCGTCTCTTGGGCTAATATTTCAGTTTACATTCCAAAAGTTTGATTAGAAAAAGTTGTTTTAATACAATTAACTTACCCATCTTGAAGACATATTCCGTTATTAAGTATGTTCCCCATGACATCATCGATTTTCTCTGAACAAAATTTGTTATTTTGAGATATTATAAACGTGGTGAATATACACTCTACTTCCCCTGACCCCATTTGTGGGATTACACTGGGTATGTTGTTGTATAAACATGTGTACTATCAAGTGCCAATAACCATTGCAAATGTTTGTCTTGGATCTGCTTTGTTTATTGACTCTGTTTGACATATTGGGATTTGTTTACTTCTGTTACAGTTCAACTTATTATAAGGCTCTGATGAAAATTAAAAGGATTTATTGTAGCACTTGGTTGCATTTACTTGTCTCCTCTCTACTTCTTCGGAGGTAGCGGTATGGACTGAGTACATCTTACCCTCTTCAGACCCCATTTTATGGGATTACACTGGGTTTGTTGTTGTTGCATTTACTTGTCCTGTTTTATTTTTCCTGATTTTTGGCGTATTTCTTTTCCAGATTGTGTTTTCTGATGCATGGTGGATAGGGAAGAAAGATGAGAATCCTGAAGAAGCACGACTCGAGTATCCAAAGGAGCTGAATGTGGTTAGTTCTTTTGTTGAGTTGTTCCTTATTTAATTGGTTAAAGCATTAAGTAGTAGTGTATATTAAATTTGCTGATTGTTGGCCAATGTTTTCAAAGAATTGCTGACACCGCATTGGGTATCTTATTTGGTTACAGCAGCAAGAGAAATTGGAGTGTGATTTTAAAGGTGGAGCCGGTGCTACATGCGTTCAAAAACGAAGTATTAGCGAATTTAGGGACAAGCATGTGGAAGAACAGTCTCCTGAGCATGAGCAGGAGGAGTTATTATCAGAAAGTCAGAATGATTCAAAAGAGTTCATGGAATTAACTCCTTCTCGTCGTTCAGCAAGGGCAGCAGGAAAAAAATTCAAGTATATTCTTTGACTTGTATAATATGTAGTTTTCCTTATTATTGATCCCTTGCTGTGACTGTATTGTATTAGATGCAACTAACTGTATGTAGTATAACATAGCTTTTATCAGTATGGTGAAAGGCAACTTCAGGATTACTGAATCTGCATATGAAGGCATTTAAAATTAAATTCATTCATTCATAATATGCGCCCTTACTGTTAGGAGATAAGAGAATCAGTTAGCACTTATCTTTTGTCTTAACTTTATATGCCTATGATTTTTTTCTTTGAAGCTTTCCATTGTATTTGCTTGCATTAATTTCTCGAGGGATATTTCCTTTAATAACTAAGATGTAATTGACTCTGATGCCTGCTTAATACATGAACATGATTTTTATGTTCAATAATTCAGTTTTGCAGAACCTTCTTCCGGGGATGATTTGGTTGACAGTGAAGCGGAAACTTCTGAGGAAGAAGAAAAAACTGGTATGGTTTGTTCAACAAAAAATTGTGCTTCTGGGAACATCGCGTAAATATTTTCTTATATCCATTTATTATTTTTTTTCCAAACTTCTTCAAAGAAGCCATTAGAGTGAGAGTCCCTCAAGTCTTGTCTCTTGTCTCTGGTCTTTGAGCTTGTTCTGTTGTTCATATCCCTTCACCTGCTATCTCCCAGTTCCTTTAAGTAGTTTAATGGATTGGAAAATCTGTGGTGCAGGCAGTGACATTCTTTGTAATGATACTGTAGTACAAAGTCAAGTTGCTGAAAAAATTACTGCTGCTGCTGAATCTGCTTCCAAGTCTAAGAAATCCACCCGTACTAAGCAAAGTTCTCTTGTTCAGGCTACTATTTCAACAATGTTTAAGAAAGTTGACAAGGTACGGACTCTATCTTACTTCATCAAAAAAAAAATTGTAGACAGGGTATTGACTTGTAGCTCTGTCATGACTCATGAGGCAACAAGTTAATTTTAGAAGCTGTTGAACACTTTGTCTGTCTAACGACATTAATGCGTACTTGTTGAAAAGGAAGGGAGGGAGGGAGACCAAGTGCTTTTTATGATCTCCCTTCATGGGCGACCACAACTCTTCATCCCTTAAATTTCCTAAAGCTTGTATCCTAAAAAAGTAGAATCACCTGCATTCAGAATTTGTATATGGTGATGCCATCCTGTTATCTCCAACAATGATGCTAAACTACATGATATTCTATAGACATGGTTATGAAGGTATTTGATAGCCACGGTAGGATATGGTTATTGGGAGCAAAAGTTTTGTGGTCCTGCATTACCAGCGTTCCGTAAAAGAGGGTAGAGATGGTAAAGAGAGGTAATGCAAGAATCGTGGGTGGAGTGAAGAGGAAAGATAGGAAGTAGATGAAAAATTTGAGGGTCAGTTTGACAAATAGGAGCAATAACTTAATTCATTTGCAGAGGAAAATGAGAAATCTAGTATAATGGTGTTTGCTGAATTAGCTTGCCTTGCGGAAATTTTCTGAGCTTCCCTTCATGAACTCCGTTTTAGTTATCCTTGCACTTTGCCTAAATTTTCTTGCAGGATATTACTTTAGCGGTCGAGTTGTACGCTCAAAGTGATAACTGAGGGGCTATAGTTGGGGATTAACCACATAATAGTTCATCTAGTAGATGGAATCTCATGGCTAGTAACTATCAATTTTGTGTTTAGGTTTTACCTTAACAAGAAAGAAAAAGAAAAAAAGTGTGTTTGGGTAAAAGTGATTTTTTTGGTCAACTTCTCCTCATATTTTATTGGGTCATACTCATGCTTATTCTGTTGATGCACAAATAATTATGTTTGTATTTCTCCACAAACTTTGAAGCTTGTCACTCCAGTTAGAGCTTCTCCGAGGAAAACAAGAAAATCAACAAATAAAGGTGAGTCCAACACAGAATGTGGTGCGACCACGTCTGATCGTGTTGGTACTTCTCAGGTAAAATTCAGACTATGTTCTGCAATTTATCCATTTGCCATGCTCAGTCCAACTGGGCAACTCTATTTCTTGCATAGTCTTTGTTTCTTCGTAAGTGGCAGTGTTGACTAGCTACCAAAGATGATGAAAGGAATTCCAGCAGTCTCTTTTTAAGACTTGAAGAGATATATTTGAAAATAATTGAATTGGTTCATAGTCTATAATTCAGTGAAATACATAGTAACTAACTTTCTGTCTGAATCTTTGTTAAGTTCGACAATAGGATATCTTCTCACCCCCCGAATGATGTTGATTTCCAATTTTGGGAAGCAGTTTACTTAGTTCGGGTTAAACTATACATATTGCTATTTTTAGCTGGAAGCTTTGGCAAACTTCTTATACCGCCTTCATCTGCTTAGGGAAGTTTGGGGGTGGAGGACTTCTCCTTTTCTGTGCTTGTGATACACATCTCAAGATTATGGCCGTTCATTGTGGTAATTAAGTATATCAAACATGTCAAACAGTTCCAACTTGAAGTTATGCAGATCCCTTGTATGTGCAGTTTTGACTTTGGCTCTCTAAAACTTATCTCATGTTATCTGAAACTGATGATAAATTTGTTTAAACCAGATATTAATGAAAACTTTTTCCTGTGTAAATTAGAAAAAAGAAAAGGGCTTGTTCCGATGAGTGCATTCATTTTCTATCCATTCATGTCATAAAAAGAAAATATACAACTGTTTCATGGATAGGAATTAGGGTAGCCAATTCTTCTCATGCTCAGCTGACAAGATCTATATTCATTTGATTTACCAAACCGAAAAAAGATCTGTACTGGTTGTGCTAGTCTCTTATTTCTAAATTCAGTTAATATAACTGCTGTTCCTTGTGTTTTGACGTACTTCGTAGGGTGAAGATGACATTGAAGAGTTCTCTAGTTCATCTAAGGTTTGAATTCTGAAACACCTCGAATTTTTTTTCCTTGATTAATTTTGTGTCTGTTAATTTAACTGTTTCTGTGTTGTTTTCTGAAGCTTTATGCTCTGCTGTTAAGCCCTTGACTCTCATATTTTGGGTTATTCTTCAATTCTCAAATATATTCAGGATACAGAAGCTAGTGATGAAGATTGGGCTACTTGAGTTATTGTCTTTTTATATTTTAATCGATACAATATGACAACCATTCTCAATGGATCTGTAAATTACTCTCGTGGACAAATGATGTGAATTCAATTGAAGAAGCTGCTAACCTGGATGCCAAGGAGGACACTACGAGTGACGGAGTGACCATCACATGGGCATGCCATGTTGGGACTCTAGAAGACGGTTCCTCCTAAAATACTCGAAGATTACATTTGGGAGGATGATGATAACGTGAAGGCGGCCACAGTTAGCTATGGAAGAATATGTATAAAGCCATGAGGATGTGAAATGTGACTGACAGGCTGAAGTTGTTAGTTTTTTCAGATTTCTCATCTCTTCTGAAATCCGATTTTCCTTGGTCATTTGGTGTTGAATTGTTTCCTTTACAGTTTAAAATCCAGTTATCGTGTTATCAATAATCATACAATATCAGTGTTGGGTTGAGATTTTTGTTATAACAAACCTTGCTACGAATATTAAGGCAAAATGAAGTGTTTTGTTTTTTCCTTTGTTTCCTTTCTGCTGAAACTACACACACATATTCTTGAAGTCTTCGATTGTAGAGGGACTCTTGAATCTCCATACTATAATATGATGTAATATTGAAAGTTTTAGTTCCAAAATGCAAAAGGTTTGTGCTTTACTTGTGAGATAAACTTCTGCTTCATTGGTCTATCTTATTCACCAATGCAGTTAGATTGGGTTATATAATCCTTTCTATCAATCCTGCTCTATTCAATTTAGTTGCACTGAACGTGTATTGTGCGAATACACGGACATAACAGCTACACCTCAGTGCCAAGTGAGTTGTAATCGACTATATGAATACTCTTATGTTTCTAACACACTCGATATTCAGGAGTGAGTTCTCTGACTATCAACTTCATGCTACCATATGCGATTCGGGTTTCAAACCAAGTACACTCGGTAAAAACCAATACACGCATAACTATCAAGACTTCAACGTTAAAAACTAGTTTTCATTTTTTGCTTACTGAAAGTCAGTCAGCACACTAGACGAATGGAAAGAGGCTTACATAGCGAAAACACACAAATAAATTGGATACTGACTTCATATCTGGAAAAATCATTTCATAACAAGCTGCATTCTTTGATTTCAACTACACAAAAGTCTCAATATGTACAACAGCTGAATTACGACCCTCTAAGCTACAAATATCAACCAATTTGGAACTTACAAAAAGCAGCAGATAAAATTCCAACTGTAACCAGTAAGTACTACTTTAAATCCTGAAAATGGAGATCCTATCAGTACGCTAAGCAATGTACAGAGAGTACTAACTTACAAACAGAAAATACAAGGATCAGAAACAATTAGCCTCGCCTGGACAGGAAAAACTCATAATCAGGATGTATGTTCACGAGCGTATCACTTCCAATCTTTCTCACAGCTCGTGACATAATTGATGCTGTCTGCTCTAATGTTCTTAGTCGCTCTCTCAGAACTGTATGAAGGTCCAAATCCGAGAATTCTTCTGTCAGGTCATCAGCAGAGTGCCTTGGCTGAAACCAGCATTCACCCTATTTGTTTTGCCATTCAGACAAGTAATGTTACTCCATATTTACATGCAGGGATAATAAAATGTCTACTTTTACTGCATAATTACATGCAGGGATAATAAAATGTCTATTTTTACTGCATAATTACATGCAGGGATAATAAAATGTCTATTTTTACTGCATTATTTACATGCAGGGATAACAAAATGTCAGTTGACTAGTATTAGCTCGTAACAGGAACTTCTACAGCTATACAGATAGTTTATGTTGTGAAATAGATGAATTCAATGGGACTGGCTTACATCGGGGGTGCCAAGTATACTATCGAAGAGGCGAATACATAAACAGTTCTCTTAGTCGTAAATGACAAATATTGCATGCTCATTTTGCCTAGGACATACTTCTTAAAGTCATTTTATGCTCTACAGTTTGCACTACCAAATATATACATATATATATATATATATATCCAAAATTACGCATTTGTTACAGATAGATATTCATTTTAAGAATAATTCTTATCATGACATTTATAATTTTTACCATGTTATTAACTCTACCATAGTTCAATAAACTTTGGCAATTTTACCTGAGCATTGTAGCTTTGGAGGCCTACGATTGGAGAAACCATAGAGGCATTCACAATGATGTCTTTAAGTGACTGCTCTGTGTGAACAAAATGGCCAAGCGAGTGATAAGTCAAGAAAGCAGCACGGAAATTGCCATCGGGTATCCTATAAATGGGGTACCATGCAACTGAAAACCTGTAAATAACCAGAATATTCAGATCTATCAGAATCCTGCTCTGGAACTAGATGATGGTTTTTCACATGCGTATTTCCTTCTGTTTCCTTTTCCCCGAACAGGTATATAGATATGTATTGCACCTCACATATTTGAGAACTCTAACATCATACTAGCTACGCATTTTCACTACTAACCAGGAATGAGGATGCAGGTCATGTAAGCTCACTGTATGTAGAATGGATGGATCTCCATACAATCTACAGTTTGAGGGGGGTCCATCACCAGAGACAAGTTCCTTTATTCTGCAATAGAGATTTTGAAGAAAGATCAGCAGAGTGCTATCGCCAAAAAAAAAAAGCACTTCCTGGCAACGAGCTGCATACAACTCACGCAGAACTCAAGATAACAAATCAATCAAACTAGAGTTTCCCTGCTTAGAGAGCATGTGAAATAATAATAAATATGCATACCGAAAATTGAACACCAGAGAACAGGGAAACAGGAGTTGGTTCTTCACCAGAAGCAAAGTAAGGGTAATCATGGAGTATATAAATCAATATTGAAGATAACGATGTGCTGACAGTAACTTGCTCAACAAAGGGCTAATGTTGCATTGCAAGAAGACATGAAAGGGTCAGTATATATTTTGTTCCCTGAGGTCGCAAAATCACTAAGAATTGAAGTCTGATTATACAAGAAATCAATCGAAACCTTTTGCATATCTTGACCCACTTGCATTTTAATTTTCCACAAGAAATTCAACACACTAGGAAAACGCTTAACAAAAGACAAAATATATGTGGTCAGTATATATTTTGTTCCCCGTGGTCGTAAGATCACTAAGAATTAAAGTCTGATTATACAAGAAATCAATCGAAACCTTTTGCATATCTTGACCCACTTGCATTTTAATTTTCCACAAGAAATTCAACACTCTATGGAAACGCTTAAAAAAAGATAAAATATATGCTAGAAGAAACAGCTTAGGTATGACATACGTTTCAAACAATGGTCGCCGCCTTTGAGGCTGCTCAGATTCAAAATATTCAAAGAGAAGCTCCACATCGTCAGACAACTTAAATTCATCTGGTAGATGATGTAAATCACTATTACTGCACTCTGAAGATGACCCCGAGTCAGAGAGACCACCTTTTTGTAGTGAAGTGCTTGAATGCTCAACACGAGGTTGAGGTACAAGTACAGAAAAAACTGAGCGCAGTTCTACATTAGGTGAACTCTCAGATATTTTATTCATCTTACAGTCCACCTCCATGGACCCCGGAGTCCTATTATCATTATGGATTGGATGAGTCCTATCGTCCTTGAAAAGCTGAATGGCTGACAAATATGGAACAAAATATGCACGAAACTCCAGATGATCCATCCCACTCTGTCTTGCATTTCTTTTGTCCTCTGCTTTTACTTCTAAACCATAGCTCCCGTGTTTCTCATACCACCGCCACAAGTTTTTCAAAGGGACATTGGGTATCTCATGTCTGCATAGAGGTGCATTTGTAGCTCGATTGGGGAAGCAAGCCCGACAAGTCTGAATACTAGCAGACGGGCATATAATTGGACAGGCAGAACGAAGAAGCTTCTCAAATTCCGCAGCAGGATACCTATTACCTATCTCAATGGCTTTAGAGGCTAGCTGTGCCCTATGGGCGTCGTTCACTGCCTGAGCAATGTTTCTCCAATCATTTTCAAGACTCTGAAAGGTTTTGCTTTTAGCTTCAGGATTGAAAAACTTTGCAATAGCAGCATTGTTGCAGCCCTGCTCTAGAGTGCACATGTTATGATTTCTCAACTTCCCAAACTGAGTATCACCAGGTGATGCTTTTATATTTTCTACATTTTGACCTGCTTTATTCGCTCTAACATTCACTAAGGAAAACACAGGAGCTAGACATTTAGAAGCCAATTTCTCCTGTGTAGCATTTTTGGAGGTCCATGTTTCTGGTTCAACAAGCTTTCCCACTGACAAACAATTTGGTAGCTCCGAATCTGTAAGCTCTTGGTGCACCCAGGATTCTGAGATAGCTTGAGGGGCAGCCTCATGTTCATGCTTAATTTGACCACAAGGAGAAACTTCTTTGTCCATTTTGTCACCCTCTCCATCCGCAGCAAGAAGCTCCCCCTGCTGCTCTGTTAGGCTATTGAACTTACCTGATCTAGGTAACAAGAATTGATGTTCAACCATTTGATAATCCATGTTGGATACAGCAATTGGGACATTTTCTTTTGCATCCAAGTTACGAGAACAAGCTTTGGGATTCAGGATTGGTTTTAGGACATATTGAACGTTTTTTTTCTTGTATTTAGGCCTAAAAGAACTTGTTTTAGTTTGAGCATCTGTCACATTTATTGATCTTTTTGCCATAGCTATTTGGCTAGGTGAACCAAGTATACCATCTGATTGCATGTTAGTCTTCAAACAAGCATTTGAACAGGCTCCATTAACTGGCGATCCTTTTCCACATTGACTTTCATTCTCCTGCAGGGTGCCTGGATATTTGTGTCCTCTGGGATTTTTAGGAACTTTAAGTTTTTCCTGATTTTGATAGGCTGATTGTGATAATATAACAGAATCAACAGGATTAGGAAACATTTTCTTCAATGTATTCTTTCTCGACCTATCATCAAACTGTGAGAAACCTAAGTTTAACTTTTCCGAGTCACAGTTGCTTACATCAGCATCGCTCTTCTGAACCCTTTTCCAAATACACTGATAATTTTCCTTCCTCGCATGGCTATTCTGGCTCCCATTACTATTTGCATAGACATTTGAGTCACTGGGAACTTTTCTGAAGTACTTATCCTTCTTTTCTGTTCCATAAAGATTTCCGGCATGCTGCTTTGAACACTTTTTCCTCTCACTAAGCTCCTCAATTTGACCTGGTCCATCTTGCTTCACTCTGTTTAAGATGTCTCCATTAGAAGAAATCTCTGTTCTGGCAATAGGATGGGGTGATTTACATCCACGACGACTACATCTTTCATCACTGCTTGAACCAAGAGAAATATTGGCAGAAGAACTAAATGAACTATGCTGTATATTTTGTATCACAGCTTGAGTTATTGAACATCCAACTGCAGATTGCAGCTCATTTAGATCATTACTGCACTTGAGATTTCTGTTCCGCTTCCCCTTCTTTCTAGGTTTCTTCTTTGAGTATTTGTCTGTGGATTTTTCTTCTTTAAAGTCACGAGTGTACATATCTTCTGAACTAATATCATCAGATCCATGGGAGATGGTTCCAGGAAATTCACATTCGGTGATTGGATTTTGACCAGAAGAAGTGATTGATAACACGTTGCATTCATTTTGATTGCTCAAAGCACCGTCATGGTGTAGAGAGCTGCTAGACAATATCGATTCAAGAGTAGAGTCAATATATGTAACTCTTTGAATCCTCTGTCTAGCAAATAAGAGAGAAGTTAATGGCAACAATGAACCAACTTGCAAGCTATTTACATTTGATTGAGGTGATTTCCAACAGATCTCACGGTAGAGATATTGATGTGGAAGAACAAGAACTCGCAATCGCCCATTGGGTTCCAAAGCAAAGAACGTCACACCTGTCGAGCTGCGAAATGATTCATTTATGAGATACGAACATTATAAAAGCTAAAAGAAAAATCTGCAAGAAACTACTGCATGAAGTACCACAATACATGTCAGAATTTCCCAGATGAATGTTGAAGTGTTAGCATACCACTGTGATTTGCTGCAACGAATATACACAACCGTAGGAGATGAACTAAACTTTAGCAACTCTAGAGATTTCCTAGACAAGGTACTGTCATCTATGTCTGGATCATTCTGAATATCACTACCTGATCTCCTAAGGACACCATCCATTTTTCTGCAACAACCAAGTGTAAATAGCAGTTAGAGAACACCATATGTGCAACCTCAGCATTCTTCAACTTACGAAAATGTAAATATCAAAGAATACTAATCAGGGTACAAGGTTCCCTAAAGTTTGTAGAACTTATTACTTCTTGGAAAAGCTATACTTACTATTTTGTATGTCTATCCCAAAAACTTGTTTCACAATTTAAATAAGAATTTCCCTTTAAAAGTAGGACTTCAAAGTAACTAAGTTGCACGGACTCTTCACTTTTGATGACGCACCAGTGTCGGATTCTTCCACACTACTTCGGGAGAATCTGGCACACACCCGTTTACATCTTTGAAGAGTCTAAGCAACATACCAAATTAATATAAACTAGCACCATTATCATATTAATCTGATGTAATATCTGAACAATTTATTCAAACTTTATTTACTTAAACTCCATGCTCATCAAAGTAGGTATGTACTCGAATTCAGTTTGTTTCAATTGAACTTGCATATACCACATGAACCAATATAACGTGAACTCCATTTAGCAAGAACATGCTCAAGCAAAGCAAGAAGGAGAAGGCTCAAGCAGAAAGAAAAACGCGGTTCAGCGAACCAGCAGTACAGGTTGATTGTTGGATGAATACAATCATGCAAACTTACATTAGAGCTGCTTACGGTCTAATGTTAGAAAAGAAAAAAACAAAGACCATGGGTAGAAGAAGACACTGACAAGGTAAAGAAATTTCACATGGTTTTTATAGGTAATTGACTTTTGAAAAGTTATATTGTGATAGATGCTCAATTCTATAGGAGAAAAGCTAATTACATTACAGCAAAGAAAAGTTTATTTTAAGAATATCACCTATCTAATACTTCCTCCGTTTCAATTTGATTATCTGGTTTTGACTTGGCATGGAGTTTAAGAAAGTAAAGAATCTTTTGAATCTTGTGGTCTTAAACTAACAGATACGTAGAATGTACCAAAATGTCCTTTAATCTTGTGGTCTTAAACATGCCATATAGAAAGTTGAAAGTTGAGATTAAAGAGTTGCCAAACGAGGAAAGAGACATCCTTTCTTTTGTAACGTACTAAAAATGAAAAGTAAGATGAACAAATTGATACGAAGGGCGCAGTAAATAGACAGGACGGCCTGAATCAAGAAAGTCAGAGATTTAAACAACACCTAAATTTCTAGTCAAAAACAACAACAACAACATACTCAGTGAATTCCCACCTGGTGCGGTCTGGGGAGGGTAAAATGTATGCAGTCCATACCACTACCTCAAAAGAAGTAGAGAGGCTGTTTCCGATAGACCCTGACTCAAGACACAGAGACGGTAAATAAGGTCGTAATAAAACATGAAACAAGATGAAATAATAGAAATAAGGCACCCACAAAGTAGTACGATACACTAACAAACCGCAAGCACCCACCTCCCCCAACCCACCTAACTAGAGAGTCCATCCTATGTGCAAAGTCCTACAACTACAATCAAGGCTATCCCAAAGCACACCTAAGTGACGTAACTACTGGCTATGACTCACCCACATGCACTAACCTTCTAACCTAATTCGTGTTCTCCATACTTTCCTATCTAGAGTCCTGTCCTCACTAAGCTATAACTGCACCATGTGATGCCTAATCACCTTGGTCCAGTATTTCTTCGGCCTACCTCTACCCTTCCTGAAACCATCCAGAGCTAACTTCTCGCACCTCCGAACCGGGGCATCCGTGCCCCTCCTCATCACATGCCTAAACCATCTCAACCTCGCTTCCCGCATCTTGTCCTCCACCGAGGCCACTCCCATCTTCGTCCGAATAATCTCATTCCTAACTCTTATCTCCCCTAGTAAGCTCACACATCCAACGCAACATTCTCATTTCCGCCACCTTCAACTTTTGAATGTGAGAGTTCTTTACTGGCCAGCCAACAACCCGCGCCATACAACTTGGCCGGACGGACAACCACTTTATAGAATTTGCCTTTAAGCTTGAAAGACACCTTCTTATCAAACAAAACTCCCGAGGCCAGCCTCCATATCAACCACCCCGCCCCAATATGGTGCGTGACACCCTCATCAATCTCTCAAAATTTATAATCAAATAGTATCCGAAATATTAGCTGACAAGGCACATATACTATTAGGTCTTACAGCGCAAAATGGCGGATGGACGAATAATCAGAGAGAGTTCAAAGGATCACGTCGAACCTCAGAATCCCACTTACAATGAAATTTATCTTTACTACTTAAAACATGAACCTGCAGATTAACAACAGTGGCATACCTGACCTGAAGACCTGAGCAATTATCTCTGCAGGAAAAATGGATGCACATTATATAATTAAAAATTCATTTAATCATTGAACATTACAACAGGAAAAAGGAGGCAAAAAGATTTACCAGACAACAATTGAAAATCAAAATAACATTATCCAAAAAGGATTGAAAAATCTATAGGCAAAACAAAAAATGAAAAAAAAAAAAAAAAAAAAAGAAGAGAAGAACCCTATGAGCCTGTGAAACTCAAGTTGGGCACTTCCCTGGTGTAGAAAGTGAAATTCAAAGAAGCCACACAAATTTATACAAACCCAATTTAAGTCAAATCTTAATCACTACTTTTTTTTGGATAACCAAAAAAGAAAACAAAAACAAAAACAAAACACAACCACAAAAACAGGAGCAACCAAACAACCAAGAAAGAGAAACACAGACAAAACATTAGATTATTACCAATCTACATGTAAATACCTTAATCAATATGAACCCCCAAAATCACAAAGTTAACATAAAAAAAAAATATTATATATATATAACAAAAAAAAAAGAACAATTCAAGATTCCTGAAATTTAGGAAATGAGTTCTATATTTTGTAAGTCAAGAATAGTCCTTTTTTTCCCCTCAAATCTCAACCATTCAACACATGCGCAAGACCACAAGACCAAAACTTTTTATTATATTAAATCACCTAAGAAAAATAGAGCTATGAACAAATTAAACTTTTTTTTTTTTTCAAAATTTCCTTTATGGGTTTTTGTGGCTAATAAACACATAAATAATTATTAATTCAAGAAAAGATTGAAAAAACTTGCCTTACAGAATCAAGAACAGCTAAAGTTGAAAGATGATTAATGCATGAAGTAGCAATAAAGGTGGGGTCTTTGTTTCTTTTTCTTCCTTGGGGGTAGGGCGTGGGGGGTCAGAGACAAGAGAGCTAGTGATGGTGTGACAGGTGTATGTGTTTCAATGAGATAAGGACTCACAATCACTGCCTCTTTTTCCCTTATTTTCTTGAAAATGTGATGTCAATAGCTAAGGAGACTACAATTTTGCCCAAGTGTGTGTGAACATGGCTATTCTTGGGAAGTACTTCTCCGTTGTTTCTTAGAAATAAATAAATTATTTAGATATTTATTGATATTTTAAAATAAGTGAATTATTAATTATTTTTTTAAATTTATTCTTATGATTTGACAATTAATTAACTTTTGAAAAGGTATTATCAAGGTTAACATTTTCTTTTTTGGGATAAAAATAGAAAATTATGTTAAATATATGTCTTTAATATTTTTTTCTTAATCTGTGTATCAAAATTTAACAATTCATTTATTATGAAATGGAGGAAGTACTATTTAAGTTATAGCCTAAGTTGGCCATTTTCATTTTACTCACTACTCCCTCTTTGTCATATTAATTGATTCATCTTATTAAAAATAATTATTTCATACTAATTAACAGTGACGGGGGCATAATTTCTATCAAGAGAGTTCAAACATAGAAAGCAAAAAAATAAATTAAAAATCCATCGTGAATAGATCTCAAACTCGAGCCCGTGAGGCCCTTTGCATGAAAATTTGCACCTCTTTGCCACTGAACGAAGCTTTTTACTTGTGTCAAGAGGATTCAATTTAATATATATACATAGAAAAAAAAACTTAATATACATACAATATAATTTTTCGACGAAGGGGGTTCAATACCCCGTGAAGTCCATGTAGCTCCGTCCCTGTTGGTTGGTTACTTTATTAAATTAAACTCTTACAACTAATTTTTTTTAAAAGTATTCATACTTATTTGTTAAGTTCAAAAAGTTTTTTAAGGGGTGAATTAGTAAAATTACTTTCTTATTAATGATTTCTTAATCACCGTATAAAATGAAATACGTCCAACTAATATGATACGGAGAAAATACATAATAAATCATAAATAAGATTGTTAATTTTAATAATTTATCCTTTATTCATATGGATGGATATTAAAATTATTTATGAAAAATATGCTCACGTTAATGAAATAGCATAGGACCTACCAATTATCTGGAACTTACAAATTTGCTTTGTCTTTCAAAGAATATTAATTTTAAGGAAAAAATAGAAATTTTTTAATTATATTAATTTTATTTTGATTTAATAAGTGGACAAGTAATTTAAGATATATATTTATAGTAAGGTGGTCAATTAAAATGAAATTGAAGAGTAAAGAAGTTGTTAACTTAGCTATTTCAGGGCGGTCGAAGTTGTAAAGTCATACTAAGAGTTTTTAGGCTTACTTACACTTTTGTATGCCGCTTACTTTCTATCTTTAAGTTTAGTTTACTTTTTATCTTAAGTTTAGCTTGGTAAGGCCAAATTTTTGGGAATTATGTCTAAGTTTGGCGTGCCAAGACAAATAATTTTTCGACAATATCAATAATTTAAATTCAAAATGTAGGACCAATTTCCCCAAGCTTGTAAGTTGCAACTATGGTAATTTTAATGCTGAAAGTCCTTAACTATTATTAAAAAAGTTTTGACAAATAACCATACCTTAAACAATATCATACCATAAAAGTATTGTGCACATAGGCAACGACGTGAAATGACTTTCTAAAATTTGACTTGGACGGTGACAAGGGCCATGGAGTTATAATTATAGCACTACCATACTATGTACTAATATTTCCCATTTTTACTGGACAAATATTATGTATCTGGTAGAGTACTTTTGGGAAACTTCGTCAACTTCCCACATATTTTGCATTTCTTCTTGCATTAATCTTTTCAATTGATATGGTACATTATTATCGTTTTAGTTTACACCAATTCAATAAATATAAGCATCATAAACTAATAATACATTTTGAATGTGATGGTATCATCTGAAGAGAACGATGATGATAAGACCAATATAATTTTTATTTCTTAGGACTTGGGAGGACCAAAACAAATTTTTATATTCAAAGAACCAGCATAAATTTTACAAGAAATGAGTTCGAACTTTACTACAAACTAACCAAAAGAAGAGGTTATTTCAACAGTTTTTTTTAGGTAATTTTGCATATGCCTGAGAGTTACTGATAAAATTGATGTCATGTGACCATGAGGTAACAGGTTCAAGACTTGAAAATTGCATCTGACAAAAATGCAAGGTAAGACTGCGTACTATAGACCCACCCCATCCAAGCTGTATGAGGCAAGAACTCATCCCACATACGGTTCAGAGACAGATGCCAATTCCAAGCAGCGAGGGTGCGACTTACAGTTGGTGATATTCGCGCATGCTGCAAACAATATCACTTTTCTGGACAGGAAGACAATCAAACAAACATGTTTGAATTCAAAATTGTGAAACAAGTCCTATACTAATGTATGAATATGTATTCAACCAGTATTTTTCACTCCAAAATGAGAATCAATACATGCTATGTAATTGAAGTACGTTGGACGACAGACCCAAAAAAAATAAACATGAATGAATCACCTTGATCTCACTGAGTACGTTATCATTGGGATCTTCATTCGTTCAGCTCTTACTCGATCCAAAGTTTGTCTCGGAGTATGTATTCTTGCAGAATAATGAACTCAAATTCTATTCACAAACAGATAAATGGATGCAGTTTGTATTAATTAGGGTATGCATTTTCCTTGCTGCATTATTTTAGTTAATCTTAGTTCAGTCCCTTCATTATTTGCGTTTGCAAATTTAACCTTCAATCTTCAGACAAACTCGGTATGAGAAAGAAGAGAAAAAATTGGGAGGACTCGCACAATAGTTTCCATCTCTTCTATATATGAGAGGAACACCTGACAGTACAAAAGCTATGGTTGTTTTAAGTAATTACTTAATTTGATTGATCCAGTTTGTAGAGGGATTTAACATATCCCATCTCGGACAGATGCGTTAAAAGTGATAAAACGAGGACTATCACCACAAATTGCAATTTAGCCATGTAAAGCTTCCTGGGGAATACATGCCTACTAAATTCAGTTCAGGGGAATGAGGAAAATGGAAACACCTCACCATATAACTACCAAAAAGGAAGAGCGGGGGAAGATTGTAAGCTTCTTTCTACCTGTGGGGGTAGTCAACAACTATGCCTCCAGAAAAAACCCAGTATCAACTCCCGCGGAGCAATATTTTCAGGATAAACTTGAAGTACTGCTCTTGCGCCCCTTCCCAAACATCCATACAAGGAACCAAAGGATGCCCTACAGAAATATGAGTTTGTTTAACACTGCTGATATAATAAATGAATCTAAGGCAGATCAATATGCACCAACCATAAATTTAAGATACGAATTAACTCTGGCACTTACTTCAACCTTAACCGCGATTCATGAGAAGATTTGTCAGCATTGCATAGCCACTGCCTGAGAAAATCAAAAACATTAGTAGTAAGTAACAGACAAGGATAGCAAGTATTATCGAGATGGCAAGAAGACCAAGTGTTGAGATGTGAGAAAAGATCAGTCCAAGCTAACGTACATAGTCAACTGAACTTTCCCTCTAGATGCCCTACACTCTTGACTTGTACATGCCAAAAGGACTACAATCAACTCAAGTCACCTCTTGCTTAAATAGGAACGACTAAAGTGCATGCAAGCTAACTGTTATTTCGAAAAAGAAAAGAGATGCCTAACTCACGGGGATGTACAATTCAATACACACACATATATGTGTGCATGTGTGTTGAGTATGATAAAAGAAGTATTTCTTCCTTTTGCCCTTTTTCTAAAAGAAATTCTCTGTACTTTATCTGGCATAAAAATCTATACTGTGGCTAAAAGACTCCTAAAAAGCATAGGATCTAACGTAAACATGCTAGCAACTAAAACATAATCTCAATTATAAGATCGGGCCTATATAGATCTTTTTCTTCCTTTGTATCATTTTATTTCTTTAAGTCTGAAGGGATTCCAAGAGATTGTAGGTCTTTTGGGACAACTTTCTTTCACATGTTTTAGGCCTACCTCGTTCCTTTTCGTTCCTTCACCCACCATAATTTCACACCTATGGACTGTTGCATCTGGAGATAGACTCAGACAATGATCAAACCATTTCAAGCGACCTGTTTTCATTTTTTCCTCAATGTCTGCGACTTGCGCCTTCTGGGCTGTCCGTTTTAATCTTCTCATAAACATCTTTAAATTTTATCCCAATTAAGAGTGTGATAGGACAGTAACCTGATACCTACATTAAATTGGGTGCACGCATGTCCCACTTCTTTGATAGGAAAACAATTGACACCTCCAACCATACAGTTTGTGATTCAAGTAACAAAAAGGGCAAAGTGAGACATGACCATTATTGGGCTCTTCAGGAGAGAGTTGGGAAGGGCAGCTTACACTAGAGTAGAGTGTATGGTTTGCGTACACTACCCTCTCCAGATCCCACTATGTGGGAATATTCTGGGTATGTTGTAGTTGTTGTCGTTGTTGTATTCTTTGATAAATAGTAGCAACATTTTCATCAACAAGTGTTATGTGTTGATCAGAGAAAGTCTTTCCAAAGACATTTAATTTTCAGAGAAATGCTATGATAAAGCTCCAGAGCAATGCGAATATACACAAAGATATATAACCAAGGCAGGCCCCTCAAATTGAACTTACAAAACAAACTGCAGACTGAGATTTGGGTACCTACCTGACCCATGTCACTAAGTATTAGATCACCATCAACCTTGTGCTCCAATGCAATGTCTACAACATGAAAGCCACTAGCTATCAAAAATAGTTAAACAGAAAAGAAAAATGCATGATAATAAGAAAAATACAATTGTTTCAAGAGGACATCATCAGTTAGGAGCCACGAGGACGAGAATTCTGAAAGGTTACATCGAACAAGACAACCTTCTGATACAAATATAGACCTCCAATTAGGTATCACCTTCTCAGAAAATTTCTCAACTCAGACCCATTATATATATTGCAAAGTAGTTTTCTTACGGTTAAAGAAAAAATAATTTTATGAGTAATCAACCATATATATTTATCTACTGTGTGTCTTTTCGACAACTTAATTAAGAAGGCAACTGATCGATCTTTTGCGTTTACAATATAATCATATAATAATTATCCTCTCATTTGGTTTATATAATAAACTACTATTTTTTACACAGCTCGCCCGATCCATTACAGTAATCGCGTAATGCTATCACAAACTTACATTATATTCGGCAATCAAAATTCACATTCATGACCAATAAGTAAATACACTATTAACAAGTTCTATTTGAATGCAGAATGATTATCTTATAGTATCTGATCAGCCTACTAAACACTTATGTCTC
The DNA here is from genome assembly GCA_030864225.1 of Capsicum baccatum var. pendulum. NCBI lineage: Eukaryota > Viridiplantae > Streptophyta > Magnoliopsida > Solanales > Solanaceae > Capsicum > Capsicum baccatum. The sequence continues at coordinate 51,758,798 of CM061552.1, read as the reverse complement.
ATAATAATTTTTAATATAGAAAGGATGGTTTCTACTGGAGAACCACATATCTCTGTCAAAATCAAGCAAAAAGAGCAAGAATAAGTTGTTTCACTTTTGCCTCTTTCTGTGTGCTGTTGTTGAATACATGAATGAACTATGTCTCATTCTCCATTTCTATGTATTATAGAGAATTTTTCATTTTCCTTTTCTGATAATTTGACAATAAATAATAATAAATGATTTGTTAGAATAATGTTAAACTGTATCAAAGGGTCTAGAATTTTACAATAAACCAACCATCCTCTTGAAAAAAAAATATAGTAGTAACCATTTTCCAGTATAACATTTTTTTAAATTGAGTTAAAGTACTATTGTGAATCAAATCTAAAAATGAATTATTTTGAGAAATATACGAAAATCAATTGTAACCAAGATTAAATTGTCCTTTAATTTCATAACCACAAGTTTATAGCTTATTATGATTTTCGAATCAAAATGTCTTTTTATTATGAGGCAATTAATTAATACTGCAGTTTGTCCACATTAATCCAACTTCTAAAAGTTTATCTATATATTCCATCGTGCGTAATGCATAAGTTATAGTGGCTATGTGTTGTATTCTTAACTCAAGGGAAGTTACTCGTCAAAAACTAAAAGCTCTTAACAAACAAAAATAAATGGAAAAGGACCAAATTCGTCTTCAAATTATTTGAAATAGCTCACATTTACTCTCTTTATTTTTGTACCCTTCCCATCTATATTTTGGACTATACAACCCAGTGTATTCCCACAAAGTGAGGTATATGGGGAGAGTAAAATGTACGCAGTCCATACCACTACCTCCGAAGAAGTAGAGAGATTGTTTCCGATAGACCCTCGGCTCAGGCTAGTCTAGAGGGATGCAACACGAGGAATAGTTTAAATTATGTTCGAATTATCGAAATAGCTTAATTATACCCTCCATTTACTTTTAGTATAAAAAAGATACCCTTGTTGTCAAGTTTTTGATGAATGTAGTCGAATCATTTTTTTCAAATGCAATCTTTTTTCTTTTTTGTGAGTTCAACGAAATTATTTCCTTCTAATGCTAATGTTGAATTATTTGTTTTAAAATTATAGTTTTGACTATTTTTTTTTCAAGTTTACATGAGTATAAGTATTTAAAAAAGAAAGAATTACCTAATATTTAATATACATTAATTATTTCAAATCATCACAAGTTAAGTTCGAGTTTAAGATTATTTGAAATTTTGTGAAACGAACTTTTGCATGCAAATGAAATAAGATGGTTTAATTTGCACGTTGCTAAACAATGAGCCCTTGCGTTAAGTTACTACAATAAAGTATAAATAAACGATGAAGCTTACTTAATTTTTTTTGTTAAATCAAATAATTAAGAGACGTAAATTAAAACTGAGTTGTTTAAAAAGATTTTTATCGCTTGTCAAAGATAATACTAATGAAATACGTAGCATAATAAAAAAATATCACATAAATTTGAAACGGAATAATTACTGATTAATTGTCAGAGATAAGACTGAAATAGCCCAAATAATATATACTTTGAAGGAAAGCATGGATATTGCATATGAAGCGATCAGTGCTGGTACATATTGTACCTGGCACAACCTCATGAGCCATGCTTATTGCTTAATCACTACTATTATATTAATATATTAATTATAGAAAGAAAGCTAAGTTATTCTTATTTACTCAACTTTATTTTATTTTATACTTTTAAATGTATATTAATATATTAGTTATATAAAGAAAGCTAAGTTATTCTTATTTACTCAACTTTATTTTATTTTATACTTTTAAATGTATATTTTTCTACCGTTCTTTAGTAGAATCTTGTTTTCCATTCTCTTGACAATCTTTAATTTGCTTTTTTATTTTCATATTTGACATCTCCAATTGAAAGAAACAAAAATCGTAATATAACACTATATGTGTTTGTTAGAGTTTGTGATCCGAAACTGAAAAGTTCGTGGTGCGATTCATATTTGAGATTGTTGGTGTAATATACCATAAATTACAATAATTAGTACAGTTGAAAATAAAATGAACAAAAGTGAAGAAAATAAAATAATCTTCTTCTTGGCTGAGGTGCGGATATCTCTCTTTCTTTAAGGAGATTCAAGTCCACTGTGGCATAATCTACACCGATCCAGCAGTATATCTCTTGATTTGTCCCCTCCAGGATATAACAGTCCATCAATGATGTACAACTCAAATAACTCTGGATTAGTTGAAGAGTTCAAAGCTCCACCATAAGAACACCTTCCTTCAATATATATTTACTCTCTTTGTATAGTGAATATATATAGTTAAAGATTTAGAATATTTTCTGTCTCAACTCTCTCTTTCACTAATATATTTATTCTTTTTTGCATAGTGAATATAGTTGAAGACTTAGAACATTTTCTACGTCTCAACTCTCGCTTTCACTTCACATCTTTTTCTTCAACACATCAAATGAGTAACACCACTATTTATAGGTGGCGAATTCTTCTCTGTATTGAATAGGATGATTAGGGGTAGATGAATAGTTTTGATGTTACATAAGTTACAGGAACTAATGGTCATGGAGTTATAAGAACTAATGACCAAGAGAGTTACAAGAACTAATAGCCATGAGAGTTACAAGAACTAATGACAATATGAGTTACAAGAACTAATTGTCATCTTAACCACAATTTGTACCCACTAAATTGTCATCTTAACCACAATTTGTACCCACTAACTCAAAAATATAATATGTGAGTTACAAGAATAATTACACCACTTTCTCCACTTTATGTTTACAAATGTCATGCACTTTGATTTATTTTAATAATAAAATGCACCAACATAGATTTTTTGGGGGTATGTGATGGTAGCGGAGGGTTATTTTTCTTTCGTTTTGTGGTATTGCTTATTCCTGTCCGTTTCGATAATAGTGTTGACTCCTGTCTGTTTCGATAACACGTATTATATAAGTGCGATTTAGTGGGTTGTTTTTGAACGGTTTTCATATACGTCATTGAGACTTTCGTCTCCTCATTGTATTCCTCTCCATTATAGTAAATTTCTTCCTCCCATGTCCATGGTTTTTTCTGTCAAAAATTTAATGTAAAATCTGTGTGTTCTTCTTATTTTCTTTCGTTTTCTGGTATTGCTTATTCCTGTCTGTTTCGATAACACTATTAATATTAAATTAAAATAGAAGAGTTATAAATTCATATGTGCACCATGATCTACTTTATTTAGATAGGAATATATTAAGTAAGAATTGTTAGAGTATTTTGCTTTGATTTTCTTACAAGATTGAATTTTTTTTTTTTAATGTAAAATTTAAGTAATAAGATAATTAAACTTACTTTTACTAAAAAAATATATATATATTTTTTCATATTTGCTTAACCTCTTACTTGAAGGAAAGATTTTATATTTGTATAAATTGAAATTTCTCTTTTAACATCACAACACAATAACATTTACAGTCACAATTAGAGGAGATTTTTCTCTGTATAGTTTTAAGATTTCTTTTATATTAATTTTATGTATAAATCAATAATTAAATTATATAATAATATTATATTTTTTAATATTTTATATTATGTCTCTGCTTTGATTTATAATTTTAAGCTTTCACGTGATATTATCTATCTCAATTTCGAATCTAACAAAAATGACTTGTTGATAAAGATAAAAGTAAAAAGTAAGCAATTTTCAAAGGAAAAATTATATAAGTCAACACCTTAACTTTTCTATATTACTTTAAATACCATCCTATTAAATATATTACAAAAATCTCTTCTAAGACGCAACACACACTTTTGCTGATACATTCTAACCTACACCTCAACACAATACCCAACTTCGATTTTATAGCCTAAAATCACGACATTACTTGCGAAGATTATGCCAAAATCCGATCTTGATGCTACAACCGCTATCCTCCATTATCATTGTTTCATTAACTTATTTTTTTAAAATTAATTGGAGGTTAGGTGTTTCTAGTTAATGATTTTGTTTATTAGTTTAGAAATTGAACAAATCCTTTATCAATTTTATGTTCTTTAAATATTATATCATTATTAATGGATTCAGGACCATCTTTTAGTTTGGATCTTACTCAATTTCAATCAGATTCTAATAAAATTGATATATCTAAATTTGTACCTGGTGACTTCGATTATAAAGACGTTGATTTTCGTGAAAATATATCTAAGTATCGGAACGATCCGACAATCATGAAGAATTTACGGCTTGTTGCTAGTGCTAAAGGGAAGAAGCTTGCTATTGCTATTTCAGAAGAAAAAAAAAAGAAAGTTGTGAAAAGAGATCCATTGCCAAAGGTATGTTATTTATGTATTTGATTGAAAAAATTCTCCAAAATAAGTTTTTGTTATTAACAAATATTAGTGTTGTCAATTAGTACGAAGATTATGTTTGTGCATGCGTTATGATACATCACAAGTTTTCTTATTATGATACATAAGTAAGAAATTTATCATGATGTCCGGTACATATGTTATCGTTATGTATCAATACACAATATGAAACAAATGTTAAAACTAATTTTTAATATGATACATTATTTATTTATATAAGGTAAGTGAATGGGTTATGATACATCACAGTTTAGCACTAAGTTAGAATTTTACCAGAATGTCTGATACATCCTGATTCATAAGTATGAATTTAATCAGGATGTCTGATACATATGTTATAGTTATGTATCATAATTCAATATGTATCAAATGTTAAAGTTAATTATTAATCTGATACATTAATTATGTAAATAAGGTCAGCGATTGCATTATGATACATCACTATTTTTTTAATGCTGGAGGTGAAATACGTGATCAAAATTATTCCACAATATCCATTGAGGTTTGACATTTCATGCAACCGTAACTTTGAGACCAATGTTGAGTACTTTGTGAATAAAAAAGTGCTCAATATGTTTAAGGAGACATGCTTTGGTGTGTTTGTTAATATGCCTAAATCAAATTTTCAAGGTCAAATAACCAAATGTTTGTTGATGCTTGAGTGTAAACAAGATAACCTAAATGAATTCCATGTTTATGTTAAGGGAACAGTACTAAAATTTTCTATATATGAATTTGCTCTCATTAGTGGTCTTAATTGCACCTCAAACATTGAGGACTTTCAATATCCGACTTCAGAAGGATCTGTGTTAATAACAAAGTATTTCCCAGAGGCAAGAAATGGAATTTTCAAAAAAAAAATTGTTGAACGGTATAAGATGAGAAATTTTGACAGTGAGCAGGATGCATTGTGGATGACCATATTGTTTTTCATTATATATTTTTGTTATCTGAAACTGATGATGATGTTGTTAGTTTTATAGAATTCAATATGGTAGAGGATGGTCGATATGAACAATATCTGTGGGGTAAGATTGCTTTTAACAAGTTGATGAACTCGTTGATACAGGACTTTTTCATTGAAAAGCAGCTTTATCGTTTAGGAGAAATACCACACGTTCTCAACGCCTGGATCTACGAATGTTATTCTGAAGTAGATAAAGACATTGCTTGCCGTATTGATAATCGTATTTCGAGGATATATAACTGGTTTGTTATTGAAACAAAGCTTAAATTTGAGAAGTTCGTGAATGAAATGTTTAGCAAGGTAATTTCTAGTTATTTTCATATCTCTTTTTGTAATTTATGTTGCACACATTGAATTTTCTTTTATATATTATGAATCATGTAACTCATTCATACTGTAATATATTTGTTGATCAAATAACTCCATATCAATTACTGCAACAAAATAATTGTTTCACTGTTGAATGATACATTACAGTAATCATCTGATAAATTTTGATACATAACTGTACAGTTTATGTATTATCACTATATGTTATGTAATATATTGATACATTATTGCCCTAACATTCATTTAACTTAATTTGTTGTGTTTTTTAATCTTAATTACAGTATGTGTATACCAACATAAGTCCTACAGTTGATGAGCTAAAATATTTTTAATTGTCAAATCATGTTGGAATGGATTCGAAAGATTCTGTCAATTCAACTTTGTCGTCCGCATCTTGTAGACAGCAGGCAAAAGTTGATTACAAAGCTAAAATCAAAGCTGGTTCATTACCTTTGGATGATTTTGATAATTTTACTACCCTACCACCGCTCGAACTGTTAACTAAGTCAAAGGCTAGATTCGATACATCTTTGGCATCGCATTCAAAAAAAAGAAAGACAGACGATGAGCAAAAAGAATCAGTGACAGGTCATGAAAAGATAAAAGCTCACACCTCTATTAAAGAAGTCAATGAATTACCTTCTGGCACATCAAACTCGAATGCTGACCAAGCTCCACATGAACTATTTTTAATGGACTTCGACAAACAAACACCACTAGCAGAACAAACACCACCAACTGTCGAAAGTATGTGTGCGTCCACACAGAAAATTAATGTGTCTAGAGGAACTAATCACGAGAAAGTTTTGCTGAAAGTTGATATGAATGAAATTGAATCATTAGTCAAGACATATGTAAGTGTAACATGAATTTTTATTTTTAGAATTGGCTCTCTTGACATATCTAATTTTCTCAATTAAACTTATGCAGGTTGATAAAAGATTTGATGACATTGAAACATTAATGAAAAACATCATGAAGAAATAAAAAACTAACATGAAGAGATGATGTTAGCTGTGAAGGAGTATCATAATGCTCCACAAAAAGCAAATTTTAATATAATCTCATCAAATTTTATTAAATTTTATATATATATATCTTTTTAAAAATTATATGTTTTTTAGGTTGTTATTGACATCGACAGTTCACATAGAGATGTGGAAAAGAACAAAAAAGATGGTAATGATTTGAGAACTTCGAATGAACAACTAAATGATATTTCAGAAAAGGTAAATTAGTAGAAATGTTAAAAATCTGTATCGTATGTTATTTTTATAATGTAATGATTTTTTTGTGATTCAGAATGATGATGGAAATGCTGGATCTACTGGAGATCACACGCTGGATGAAAAATCATCAACTGAGTCTTTTTTGATATTAAATTTTGATGATCCGGTTATTCCAAGAGAGACAACTGAAGTTCAAAATATACAGGAGGTACTGATAAAAAACTATTAGATCGAGTGTATATTATTAATGTGGAAAATTATTATGTTTATTAGATTTTGCAATACATGTAGTACACCTGATACATTCAATGCACATAAATTTGCTATATTTGTCAATTATTTCTCAACAATGTTATTAATTCAGCCTATATAAGTCTTACATGTTCTTTATCGTCCAACTAATTTTCAAATATTTTTTTAGCTTTATCTAACCTATTTCATAATTCAGGAGAGTGGAACTGAGATTAAGAACATTGCATTTCAACAATCTATTGATAACACAATAGCTAAGATTTCCTCACCAGTTAGTGCAATACAGTCTGATGAGCTTTTGCAGAAAGAAAATGTCCTTGACCTCATTTTACCAACAGATAATATTGAAGTTCGAAATGAACCGCAGGTATATATAACACAAGGTTGTGGATTATATGTAATTTAGGAATATCCTTTTCTAAAAGAGGATATGCATGATATCATTAATGTTATTATAATGTTATAACAGTTGGTAGCTGTATCTAACAATTTAAATTTTTCAGGTATCCAGCATTGAGATATCGTCGAATGCATTTCAAGAATCGATGGATAATATCATGGTTGGCATGTCCACACCAGTTGTTGCGATGGCACTAAATTCAGATGATCTTTCAGAGAAAGTCAATCTTCCTGATCCATTCTTACAAACAGACAATGTGGAAGTTTCAAATGATCCCCAGATACGGATAACACACAAGGTGTGGAATATATATGTTATTAATTAGAAATATCTTTGTGTACAAGAAGGTTATGCATGTTATAAAAAATACCTGGTACATTTTAATTAACAAATGTAATGTTTTATGAAATGTATCAGACCCATATTATATATTATGATACATAACTGTTTCTTCAAAATGTATGAGTTATTTTTTATAAATTATGCCACATAGATATAATTTTAATTTATATATAATAATTTTACTTTTTCAGGAGTCTACCAATGAGATTTCAACTGATGCGTTTCAAAAATCGATGGATAACATTATAGCTGAAATTTTCACACCAGTTGTTGCCATGAAAATGAAGTCTGTTAGTCCCAAAGAAATCAACGACAGTGAATGTCACATTCATGATAGTCGATTTCCATCAGTTCTTCCAGAAACGGATATAGGTAAACAAGATGCCAATAAAACACGTGCACCAAGAAATAGAAAACGAACTAAAATATTCATGTCACCATTTACAACTGAATTTAGTTCAAGGTGTAAAGACAAAGAATCTGCAGTAGTTGATTTTCCTCGATAGCATCCGTTTCATGGTTATTTTACTTTCCCATGATATGCCGACTGGACTAATCGAACAGTACTGTGAATGAATTGTCGAAGGATTATTAAAGTTTCATAAAAAGAAGTAAATTATTTTTACCTTTTTCATTATTATTTTATAATTTTAATATCTTAAAGATTTATATCATTTCATTATAATCATGTAGGAATTTGAAGGACAACCACTACAAAGTTAATAAATCATGACTTGATTTTAGTCCGTTGGAATTTTGTTTTTGCACAACCAGTTTCAAAGAACTGATTTTACACAATGTCTCAGCCCAACACTTGCTGGAATGATGAGGTATTACAAAAAATATTACTTATATATTAAACATCTTCTGATACATATATATACTTTATTATACATTCTGATACATAACATATACATAAAGAAGCAAGCAGTCATGCTCAAATTTTATTTGCCAAATGAATTTCATTCTCAAACTAATTTATTTTGTTATTTTAAGCAGTATGTAGATGTTATATTCTACTACCTTGAGAATAAATCAAAGCAACAAAAGGATCAAGAATACCGATACACCACTGTTAATTGCTTGTTCAAAACATACATCAATGCAATATACAAACGTTACTTTGAGGATGCCGCGGATGATTCCCTCTCAACTCAAGATGATTATAAAAGGTCATGTCTTGTTGCAAGTAATGAAGAATCACTGATAAATATCATCAAAGGGTTCAACCAGTTGCTTTGCCTTGGCACATGATTGATGATGTATACGTTCATGTAAATTGCGATAAAAATTTTCATTGGGTGCTCGCTGTGATATCTTTAAAGAAAAGATGTATCCGGGTGTATGACTCAATGTTGTCATCACATCATAGTGAGACATCACATGAGATCCACAAGTTGTCCGTGATGCTGTCAACATACATTAATGACAGTGGATTTCTAAAAAACACTCAAAGAACTATATGGTCAAGTCTCGAAAAGCATACACAGATAAGATGAGTCAAGGATTCGGTGCTTTGAACCTAAACCCATTTGATGTTGAATGCGTTGAAGATATTGCACAACAACTCAGTGAAAATTTGTAAGTATATCGTCACAATTTTATATATCTAGAAATAATTCATCTCCTTTTTTATTGTTGAAAATTTTCTAAATATACATAATTTAAGCTGACACATTATGTCCATGTGCATATGTACTGATACAACATAAATTCACTCATTATTAAGCAACTAAATGATTCGTCATGCTTAGGGACTGTAGAGTTTTTGTGGAAGCTTATGATGAATTTCTTAGCGATCAGATGCAGATTCTTTCATCAAATGTTGATGTCGAATATCTTCGAAAGAGATATGCAACACTTTTAAGAAATTATGGAGTTAAAAAGGCTAAAAATATTTATACTAGTGACCATGACGATCCACCACGACCACGTTCATTTTATGTTCCTCTGACTGATGAGTCTAATATTGTACCCACGGAATAGATGGTAGGTTGTTCCATAGCTACGTTCTTAACATTATTTTTGTTGCTATCTTAGTGGCCTCTATTAATGTAATTTCAGACACTAATTTTAATAGTGATGTTTCTATTGCAGAAAATTTTCATAAATTTTTTGAATCAATTAAGATTTAGTCTATGATATGTTAACATCAATATTATTTTTATTTTGTTCGATACATGAAGATCGATGAATTATATATATAAAAATTCTTGACAAGGTCTGCAATAAGTTAGTTACTATTACAAAATGTGTCTTATACAATTTTTTTTATAAAGTGCATGCAATATATCATGCTATTTCAAAGTGTCTCAGTTCAAATTTGACACATTTTTAAAGATACTTAATAGGTATAACAATTATTTTAAAAAAATAAAAAATCAGCTTTGATACATCACATATTCATGTTTCATATATTCTGCTGTTACAATACAAATCTCAATAAATAAATTATAATTAACGTCAACACCATACACAATTTTCATTTCTTCAATAATGTCTGCTGGAGTGTGTTTTCTCTTATAGTTTACTAACTTTGGCTTTGTAAAGTTACTAACAAAGGTAAGTGTAGCCTGCAACTGCTTTAACACCCTATCACTCATTGAACATGTATGTTCATCATTGAATTTTCGAATTTGAAAAAGATCCGAATCCATAAAGCAAGATACTTTCATGTACCAACCACAATTTTCATTACGACATTCCAACCAATAGTTACATATATTAATAAATAATCATAAGTTTTTATAAAAGAAAAATAACTATTATGACAAAAAAAAGTAATGTATCGAGTACTAAGCAATGGTAAACAGTTGATATTCTTAAAACAACATTTCAACAAATCTACAACAAAACCTACTGCAAATTCTTATATGATATTCTTTATGAAGAAAACAATCAAAAAATATTTTATAATGTATCATACGAAGAATCTAAACACCAAACACACACTAAAAAGCAACAACATAGATTATAATACTTTTTTTATCAAATCTTGATGCTTGGAAATTAAAACTTTGATCTAACTCATACTTTTCCATTACAGCTTTAAGAGTTTTCTTATCCTTATACAACTGCTTGAACTTAACATCAGTGTTTTGACAATCGGTGATGAATTTAATTGTTTCAATTTCTAGTACATACAAAGCGTACTGATTATTCGACTCAACAACGGCAGGTGCAGATGCATCTGATTTTGTTCCTTCGACACACATAATCGCACCAGTTTCAACATCAAATTCTCGATCTTCTATCATTTTATCGCTTGTTATAATGCATAGATAATCCTTAACACCGTTATCGTTTCGTCGTCTTTCCGTTAACAATATAACGAACATCTATATTTTTCTTCGCTTAATCTATGTCAAGTTCTGACGCAATAACTGAAATCAACCTAAAATACGAAACACTTTCGCTGACTACAATTCCATCACTTTTGTAATTATCATAAATTATTTCGTTTTACCATATAACAGAATGTCTCAGCAAAATTGAAATATTCATGATGTTAATTTGTATGAAAGATTTGATAAAAAATTATTTTTTGAAGCAATGAGCTGAAACAAAAATGAAATCGGAATTCAAAATTCGAAAAAAAAAATTATGTTACATGATTTAAATATTACAAAACGGCAGCTCCTATATTTTAGAAATTTGATTAAACAATCTTCTACTTAATTAACGCTTCTTAAAGATTTTACCGCATTAAATAGGATACTAACGTATCTTAACAACATGTATCATACATAATTGAGTAATTTATCAGAAATGGAATTTTCAGTAATGTTTACACAATCATTATCTCAGTTTCTTGTTCATATTATAGTTTAGTGCTTTCATCCTTTTGTTTTGAAATACTAGAAATAAAAAGGATGAAGTATGAATGAAATAACAGGGATGAGAAAAAAAAATTAAAAATTAATCTTTTTTTGTGGCTTTACCGTAATTCATTTTTTTGTATATGCGAAAAAATGTCGGGGCATTTATTGTAGACTTCATAAAAATAAGAATGAAAAAAAGGTCACCAAGATAATAAATCCAAATTAGTCTTTGAATTAAAGAATGAAAAAATAATGTTACACGGAAAGGATGAAATATAGCTCTGTACTTTACGAGAATAGTTAAATATACTCCCTAAATGGATTTTATTTAAAAAAAAAAAAAAAAAGTTGTAAAATCATTTTTTCACTTCCATATTACCTCTAAATTGCAATGTAGTAGAAGCATAAACCTTTCCATTCGTATATCCACTTTTATCCGTTTCCTATTTGTCACATCACCAAGATTCCTATTTCCTACATACCTAAAGAGTATTTCAATCCAGATGCGAATATAGACCTGAGATACACTACTTATTCACGAATATTTTCCTTGGGCAGGATCGGATCACCATTGACAACTTTGATTGTCCCTGTTTTTTTTTTTCGTTCAGAGAAGCAAATTGTTTAGCACAACAGCAATTAAACAGAGGAAATGGACCACCAGAACAAGGCTGCAAGTCCACAGCAGGGTAAAATATTCAAGGATCAAGAATGGGTGCTCTAGATCAATTATACAACTTGGCCGTCCATTGTCACCCACAAATAGATGTGCTCATTTGAGAAATGGCAAAACAAGGAAAGAAGGGAAGCTGATTATACTTAGGAGAAATACCCACTTCTCAAACTCTGCAGTAGCCTTAGGTACCCAAACTCTTCTGGTCTGATGTGCCTGGTATTATTTCAAATGGAAATGTGGGATTAGAGTCGGAAGGAACCACCATGAGATCATAAAATATGCATATAGAGGGAGAACAACAAGGAATCAAAATAGTTAAATTTGGAGGTTGCTTATATGAGACTACAGATATTTCAAGCTACCTTCAGATGCAGTTAAACAACACAACAACATACCCAATGTAGTCTCACAAAGTTAGGTTTGGGGAAGGTAGTGTGTACGCTTTAAAAATGTATTAGACTACCAAATATCGTTTTTTAAAAGCAAACTGGGAAAGAGTGAAAAAATTACAAGGCTATGCAAAATAACGTGCTGATTCAAAATTAAAGACTCAACTCCAATTGATTCAGTGTTTTGAGTTTCTTTGGAGATTTCAGCCAATAACCACAACATAGCCATGATGTCAAATCTTGGTAGGAGGGATTTGCACCCTAAACCTTGCACTTATCAAGTAACTCTAGACACCATTATGTAATAAGGTTTGGTGGTTCAGTCAATTATGCAAGATAAACCAAATTTTTGCAATAGCTATATGTGTCCTGCGATTATGAAGAGAATGTGCTCTAACAGAGATGCAACGGCTGAGGGCCACTGAGTCTTGGGCTCTCCCTCTCTACCTTACAGAAAGAGTAAGTTTTGTGCATTGTCCGGGTACAAAATATTCTACCCTATAGGTAAACTTGACCTGCCATTGCAAGTTACCCAACTTTTTACACAAAAATTGAAAAAAAAAAATTGCGTAACCTACAATAGCAGGTAAAGTTTACCTAAAGGTTGTAAACTGACAGTGCACAAAACTTAAATTCTTACAGAAATGTAACTTTGTGGCTGTGAAAATCTTTTGCAGCAAAATTTGATAATTCAGAACTGGTTCAAATAGTTTAGATCCTTGTTCACTTACAACAAGAACGTTAACTAAAGTGGTGTTTAATGCGGCAAGACAGAAATAAAAAGAATAAATGGCTTACAAGTTGGATGGAAATATTAAAGTAAATGGTAAGATATTCCTACCCATGCCGTACAAGGAAATCAATAATGACAAGATTGCAGTTTGCTTTGAAGAATGATGTTTTTCGGATGATATTTGCTACTTGTGTGACTGGGACCAATTGAAAGCTTTCTACCTCCCCATCTGTCACAAAACACAAAGAGCAGAGATCAAGTAAAATTCAATTGAACATCTGAAAATAGAAAGAAGCCATTCACCTAGAACAATGCTTGTTCCATGTGAAGATCGAAATCAGAAATACAGCATTTTTAATAGCTTAGCTGGGAAACTTAAATGCATCTAATGCTTTGGCTTAGTGCTCGGATACATATTGAAAATTTAGTAGGCTTACCCTCATTATGAGGAATGAAGCCATCAGGAAGCTTAAGATCATAACAAAAGAGGACATCTCTCTTCATCCTATACCCTTCTATGTCAATGTAGGACACAGCTCCAACTGGTATAGCTCTGATCATGCCAAGAAAATTCATAAGTTGCATGAACAAGCATAACATTAAAAGAGACATTTATACCATATATAACATCAAGCAGACAGTAGAGCCCTGGGTTGATGGTTATTATTTCAAAATGGAAAATTATTCTTACTTAAGAGAAATAGATCTTGGTATCCCTGCCTCCTCTTCACATTCCTTAATAAGATTTTCTCCACAAGAAATATCATGTGGCTGCAGCCAAAACCGCATAAATGAACATAAAATCAACCAAGAAATAATCATGTTTACATAAAATGGACTACTATACCACAGTATGTTCCGCACCAAAGAACTTCTCCACAATAAATAGTTGATTAGGATTGTTTCTAGGTTTCTTTAATAAGGAATGAACAAAATACTGTTTTTTGATAAAAGGTAACTTTGAAAATACTGTTTATGAAGTAGCAATAGAATTTTCAACTGAAGCATGTTTAGATCCAAGGGAGTAACTAAATCCAGGATACCAGTAAGGCTAGAGGGACATACATAAAGGTAATCTGTGAAAAAACAATAACCGCAAGGTGTTACATACCAATCCCCCAGCGGCTAATTGATCCAGCATTCCAGGATAGGTAGATTTTTGTTCGCTTCTCTTTCCTATCCATAGAAATTTCTGTTCATCTTTTTCAAGATAGCCATTCATCTGAACTCCATAAGCCTGCTATCAACAATGAGTCATAAAAATTAAAATAGAAAGCATGAGTGAGAAAGTCAAAAGAAGTATCGCATGCCCAACCGGTTAGCAGATGGCCCCTAGAAAGAAATGTTTGGATGGACGCTGGAAAAAAATGTTAGGGCTTATAATATTTGGGTCTCAACTATCTCTCTCTCTCTCGTAAACAGACATCAAATGATGGAAAAATGTGTTAGAAATGTAAAAAACAATCTAGACATCAGCTCAGGAAGTTCAAAGGATTTCAAGGATTGAAAATTCAACGTGAAAGTTGATTAATGACCTTATCTCGATGTTCCAGACAAAATAAAAATGATAACTGCCAGAAACCTCCATCACTTACCACCATGAAGATCTGATAGAGAGATAGCCAAAAGTTACATGATTAGAATTGTTAACAGGTTGCGGGCCTCATTAGAAAAGAAAATGGGCCTTCTAAAGCTATCAAAGTAACAATAAGTAGTAGGTATGAATATCCATCATAAGCTGAGAAAATAAGCCTATAATGACATTCATATAAGTGATCGTATCTAAACAAAGACTAAAATCAATTTAGAAAAATTTAACGGTTTATAGGCACATTATTAAGAGATGATGCAATTTGTTTAAGTGGAAAAACTGAATACCGCACCTTTATCCCAAAGTATGGTGCAGCAGCCCGTTCAAGTGAGAAAAATATTGGTTCCCCGAAAGCTGAAGCAACTGGATATAACTACCCGTGATCAACGTAGCAAAGATGTTATCATGAAGGAACCAAGCTTTACTCTTAGGACTTTTAGGTAAAAGATTTCAGAAGTTGTAAATGAAGGAAATTTATAGACAAAAGGTATGAATGCTTTGACATACCTCATTTCTTATGCCGGGGATTAGTTCGCCCAAAGACATAATGACATTGGCTACAGCTTTAGTTCGATCATTGGGTGTACTCAGGTTTGGATGTAAAGTGCAATGACATCCAAGATGACTACCAAAGGTATTATCTTGTGGGAAAATGAATACATTGTCAAATGGCTTCAGAAAATCAGCAAACCTAAATAACCAAATGTATTAACCTTCTCATCAAACAAAAACACAGAATTGTAATATCACTAAGAATAGCTATCTGATTTTAATCGCCACACAAAAAGGGCAAGGCAGACTGGTGCACTAAAGCTCCCGCTATGCGTGGTCCGGGGAAAGGGACAGACCACAAGGATCTACTGACCCATCTGTACCTTGCATTTCTGCAAGAGGCCATTTCCACGGCTTGAACATGTGACCAGGATGAAAGCAACTTTACCAGTTACTCCAAGGCTCCCCTTCAAATAATAAACCAAATTCCATTTTGAATGGGCAACATTATCTAATAAACTCTAACTTGACATAGTCTCCCTCCGCGCACTTTTACTTTGCTGTTTGGACTTTGCATGTATTTAAGAAACAATAATTGATATGAGAATTTTACTATAATTCTTATATTAATTAATATTTAGTATTAGGTCTTGAAAAATGATTTAAAATAAATAATTAATGTTAAGAATAAAACATGAAGTAAATAGTTGTCTTTTTTTGATATATCAAAAGTGACAAGTAAAAGTGAAAAATCTATTAAGGAATTGTGGATAAGTAAACGTAAATGGAGGGAATAAAAGAGAAAATAAAGGTGCATTATAAATCAACAAGAACAACATACCAATGTAGTCCCACAAAGTGGGATCTGGAGAGGTAGAGTGTACACAGTCCTTACTCCTACCTCAAAGGTGTTAAGAGTTTTTGCCTTGATTTTCTTACCAAATTTGAGTATTGATTTTCTACTGAAGAAAAATAAAAGTAGTACCATAATTACTTTATTTTTCCTAAAAAGAAAATATAAAACTCTTTCATATTTGGCTAATCTCTTTCTAAAAGAAAAGATTTTGGACCTGGATAAATAGAAAACCCCTCTTCTCGTACCGTAACACAATAACATCCACAATGTAGTCGTTTAAGAATTTTGCTTAGGGGAGATTTCCCTCTAATAGTTTTTATGCTTTCTTTTATATTAGATTTTCATATATAGGTCAATTGGCCAAATCATATAATAATTATGCTTTTAGTATATTTTCTTTGTCATCTAATTTATCGTCTCATATTTTGCCAACTATTAGCATCCACATGACGCCCTTAGGTAGAGAATTGTTTCTAATAGACCCAAGAAAAAACAATCTAGAAAAGCAAAATACTACTACAATCAAAGTACAAGTAGCAACAAATGGTAACCAAAATCAAAGAAGAAGAAACTACACAAGCAATACTACGAATACTAGTATGGACAAATACTAAGACCCATCCGCATGCTAATCCACTACCCCTTATGAATAAAAACATTAAGAAAAAAAGAATGAAATTACCCATGGTGAATGTAGCCGATTATTTGGTCCTCAATGACGAAAGGCATGAACTCACATTGCTTCTCCTGTTAAAACTTCTTACTATTACTACTTCCCATAAAAAGCACAAGGCTTATTTTTTAAGTAGAGTGAAAAAAGAGGCTGTGGAGATACCAAATCGCGATTACAGAGCTTGATTTTATCGAAAAAACCCGAGAGGGCTGAAGGGTCATTATGAGGAGATTCAGGTACTAGAAAAACGTCGTCCCAGGTGAACCTATTGCCGGCTGAAATGGCAAATGTATGCAATTGCCGCCGCCGGGAAGGGTAAAATAAAGATTTAAGACTGGCAATGGAAGGAGCAATTGGGGTATAATAAGAAGAAGAAATGAAATGAGGGAGACTCTGCGAAAAGGAGCGATACAAGTAATGGCAACTCATTTTGCAATAATTCACCCAAAGCCGCTAGACCCTATCTTATAATCCCTACTACTCCGGAAGTTAAATATGACCTTCATAGGAGATAAATGAGCCAGGCACAGGCAAGTTTCCAATTAAAAAAAGGGACAAGTGGTCCCACAAATTAGTTTCTAAAAAAAATTAACTTTTTTAAATAACTGGGATAGTTGTGAGATAACTATGTTAGTTGTCTGAATAATTTTGCATAGTTGTTGAACAATTTCTCTCAGTTGTCAAACAACTACGTCTAGTTGTTCAACAACTTCGCAAAGTTGTTTTACAATTGGAACAAGTTGTTTGAACCGAAAAACTTGAAAAAAAAAAACTCAAAAAAATTTTATCCCTCCCATCTAATTTAAAAAACTTGGAGGACTCTTATTTAATTAGACAACTTATTTGTCCTTTTTAATTCAAAGTCCCAAAATAGCCTGTGTTTCGGATTGGCTTTGTTAAAAAAAAATTGAGGAAAAATACTTTTTTAAAAAGAAAAAAGAGCTTTTGATAAATTAGCAAACTGTTTTTAAAAAGAAGTTTCTAGAAAAAAATAGAATTTCTTTTTTTTCAAATAATGTTGAAACAGAAAATTATTTTTTTCATGACAAAAATATTTCTATGAATTACACACATATATATATATCCTTCATTAATTAATCAACATATCTTATAAGTTTGAATTTAAAATTTTATACTTCATATTTACATCATAATTCCTTAATTCATTCTATGATTTATATATTATTATTTTATTTCTTACTCATCTTTTTAAAATAAAATTAAAAATATCATTGATGATGATTGAAGAATATATAACTCTTTACTTTTTATTAGTAATAATAATAAATGACAGACGAATCACGTTGTAAGATCAAATGATATTTTGACAGCACTTATAATTTTTTCTTAAAGACTTAATTTTAAATAAATAATTCATAGAAAGTGACACATTTATTGCCATGTGGTGAATTTTTTCTTAAGTAATGATTTAATTTATAGAATAAATTTTAAAATTATTTTTGTTTGATGTTTTAAGTACTATTAAAATTATTTAAGTAATATATCATTATTTAATATTTTTAATTTGTCTAGGTATATAAATATTGATAAAAAAAATTCATAGTAATTGCCTTTTAATTAAATAAAAATAAATTTTTAATTAAAAATATTAAAATAGATATTTAAAATATTTTTTTCTATAAAATGATTTCAGTAGTAAAAATCTATTGATTCATGTCTTTTTTGATCGTTTGTCTCTCAAAATCAGTTCTTAAAAGAGATATTCAAACATAATCTATTTATCAAAACACTTTTCAAATAAATTTACGAAAAAAATTATTTTTTTTTTTAAAATATTTTTCTGAAAAGCTATTTTATAAAAGTATTTCTCAAATAAGCAGTTTTCTAACATTAACCCCAAATAGGCTCTAAGTAGGGGGTTGCACAAACATTTTTTTGTGAAATTTTTGGAGATGAGTTAGAGTTGGAATTGTTTTTTATCATACCTACTTTTTCAAAATTTAAAGTATTTTTTAAATATAATTGAAAAAGCGAAAAATGTGAAATGGAAAATAAGTGAAAACAAGTATTGGATTGTAAGTTATATTCGTATTTTTTCTGGTCAAACAATAATTTTTGAATAAAGTGAAATAATTTTTCTTGACAAAAATGAAAAAATCTTATTGCAAAAAAGTTTTTGTATTTTCTCCGTTTATACTAAAAATAGTTGTTCGGCTTTACTTTTATAGTTTAAAAAAAACAAGAAATAATTAACTATTTTATGTTTATTTTAACCTTGTTGTTAGATACTACTCTTTTTATTTCAATTTATTTGATCCATTTTTTTTTATTTCATCCTTTTTCTAGCATTTTGTGATATTTGATACACATAAAATCAGTGGCGGGCGGAAGATTTTCGTTTAGAGAATTCGAGAAAAACTTAAGCATGTTAATAGTGTTGGCAAATTAGAGGGTTGGACTACACATGAGTGAGCTTTAATTCAATATTTTTTTATCTATATTAAATATTTTTATTACAAAAATTATCAATAGTATAATAATATTTACTTTGCAATCAACTTATAAATTGAATTATTCTTAGAGAAAACACCCAATTATCCCCCTGAACTATATCCAAAAAGGATATGACATACCTCAACTTAAAAGGGGTTCTATTACCCTGAACTAATTAAAAGTGTAATTTTGACATTCTTAGTGACTATGTGGTACATACGTGGCACAAACGTGTGCCTACGTGAATACTTCAGTGTGTTGTGTCATGTACGTGCCACGTAAGCACTAAGGGTGTCAAAATTACACTTTTAAATAGTTTAGGGGGTAATAGGACCCCCTTTAAGTTGAGGTGTGCCATAACCTTTTTGGATATAGTTCAAGAGGGTAATTGGATATTATCTCTTATTCTTACATTAATTTAAATTTTAGTAAAAACTCATTTATGTTAAAATTTAAATAAGTATATAATATAAGCATTTTGTGGAAGCTGACAAAGAGAATAATTTGAAAAAAGAAAAATGAAAATGAAAATGAAGGGCACTAGGGTAGGAGGCATTGTTTATGGAAGTTGACAAAGAAAATAATTTGAAAAAAGAAAATGAGAATGAAGGGCACAAGAGTAGGAGGCAAAACTCATTAATCCACTGGGATTCGAATCTGACCCCCTCAGCGTTCAGGGGATTCAAGATGCAATGTATATACATTAACACAAATTTAATTTTATATACACAATATAATTTTTTTTAGTGAGGGAGTTTAGATGAACCCCTTGACTTAATATGAATCTGACCTGCATAAAATGAGACAGAAGGAGTATACAGTATAATTCTAATCATGTAAATTGGCTCTTAAAAAGTAGAACATTACAAGTATTCTAGGATAGAGAAATATTCTTGAAAGTATTGAGTTCTGACATCTGTTGTTGAAGAAATAACTATTTCAACTGACAGTAATTCAAGTAGGGATGAAAAATGGTGTATGGCATTGCAGGGCGAATCTGTGTTAACCTGCTCCGCCTCAACACACCATCATGTAGTTTAAATTTAAAAAAAAAGAAACATGATAAGTAGAGAATTCTTAAAAATGTTAAGTTCTAACATTTATTATTGAAGAAATAACTATTTTGAGGCACAATAATTCAAGTAGAGATGGCAAACGGTGTATAATAGTGCGATTGTGGGTTAAATCTATATAAACCTGTAAAGATCTCAATTCGATATGCCCTACATATCATTGTTAGCTATTTTGAACTTACCCAACACCGCCTCACCTAAATTCGCCCCATATAATTTGTTGTTTGTTTAATTATTTTGTGTTTAAATGAATTTGATAGTCTATAAATTCCTACTAACATCACGTTGCCAATAAATTACTACTAACATAATTTCCCCCCACTCATATTAGTATAATGTTACTAGATTGAAATAGTGTTGATAAATTTAGAAAAAATTACATAAGTCAACACCTTAACTTTTCTATATTACTTTAAATACCATCCTACTAAATATATTACAAAAATTTCTTCTAAGACATAACACACGCGCTTTTACTGATACATTCCAACCTACACCTTAACACAATACCCAACTTCGATTTTGTAGCCTAAAATCATGGCATTACTTGCGAAGATTATGCCAAAATCCAATCTTGAGGCTACAACCGTTATCCTCCATTACCATTATTCCATTAACTTATTTTTTAAAAATTATTGGAGGTTAGTTTGTTTCTAGTTAATAATTTTGTTTATTAGTTTAGAAATTGAACAAATTAATGGAGTCAGAACCATCTTTTAGTTGGGGTTTTACTCAATTTCAATCAGATTCTAATAAAATTGATATATCTGGGTTTGTTCCTGGTGACTTCGATTATAAAGACGTTGATTTTCGTAAAAATAGATCTAAGTATCAGAACGATCCGACAATCATGAAGAAGTTACGGCTTGCTACTAGTGCTAAAGGGAAGAAACCTGTTGTTGTTATTTCAAAGAGAAAAAGAAAGGAGGTTGTGAAAAAAGACCCATTACCAAAGGTATGTTATTTATGTATTTGATTGAAAAAATTCTCCAAAATAAGTTATTGTTATTAACAAATATTAGTGTTGTCAATTAGTCTGATAAATAACGATGAAGATCATGTTTGTGCATGCGTTATGATACATCACAAGTTTTCTTATTATGATACATAAGTAAGAAATTTATCATGATGTCTGGTACATATGTTATCGTTATGTATCAATACACAATATGAAACAAATATTAATGCTAATTTTTAATATGATACATTACCTATTTACATAAGATAATTGAATGGGTTATGATACATCACTGTTTAGCACTAAGTTAGAATTTTACCAGAATGTCTGATACATCCTGATTTATTAGTATGAATTTAATCAGGATGTCTGATACATATGTTATAGTTATGTATCATAATTCAATATGTACCAAATGTTAAAGTTAATTATTAATCTGATATATTACTTATGTAAATAAGGTTATTGACTGCATTATGATACATCACTGTTTCTTAATGCAGGGGGTGAAATACGTGATCAAAACTATTCCACAATATCCACTGAGGTTTGGCATTTATTACAACTGTAACTTTGCGATCGATGTTGAATAATTTATGGATAAAAAAATGCTCAATATGTTTAAGGAGACATGCTTTGGTGTGTTTGTTAATATACCTAAATCAAATTTTCAAGGTCAATAACCAAATATTTGTTGATGATGGAGTGTAAACAAGATAACTCAAATAAATTCTATGTTTATGTTAAGGGAACAGTTCTGAAATTTTCTATATATGAATTTGCTTTCATTAGTGGTCTGAATTGCACCTCAAACATTGAGGACTTTTAATATCCGATTTCAGAAGGATCTGTGTTAATGACAAAGTATTTCCCAGAGGCAAAAAATGAAATTTAAAAAAAAAAATTATTAAACGTTATAAGATGGGAAATTTTGACAATGAGAAGGATGCATTGCGGATGACCATATTGTTTTTCATTCATACGTTTTTGTTATCTGAAACTGATGATGCAACTGTTAGTTTTATAGAATTCAACATGTTAGAGGATGGTCGATATGAACAATATTCGTGGGGTAAGATTGTTTTCAACAAGTTGATGAACTTGTTGAGATAGGACTTTTTCGTTGAAAAATAGCTTTATCGTTTAGGAGGAATGCCACATGTTCTCAACGTCTGGATCTACGAATGTTGTTTTGAAGTAGATAAAGACATTGCTTGCCGTATTGATAATCGTATCCCGAGGATATGTAATTGATTTGTTGTTGGAACAAAGTCTAAATTTGAGAAGTTCATGAATGAAATATTTAGCAAGGTAATTTCTAATTATTTTCAATCTCTTTTTGTATTTTATGTTACATACATTGAATTTTCTTTTATATATTATGAACCATGTAACTCGTTCATACTATAATATATTTATTGATCGAATAACTTCCATATAAATTACTGCAGTAAAATAATTGTTTCACTATTGCATGATACATTACAGTAATCATATGATAAATTCTGATACATAACTGTACAGTTTATGTATTATTACTATATGTTATATAATATATTGATACATTATTGCCCTAACATTCATTTAACTGAATTTGTTGTGTTTTTCAATGTTAATTACAGTATGCGTATACCAACATAAGTGCTACAGTTGATGAACTGAAATGTCTTCAATTGCCAAATCATGCTGGAATGAATTTGAAAGATTCTGTCAATTTAACTTTGCCGTCCACATCTTGCAGACAACAGATAAAAGTTGATTAGAAAGCTAAAATCACAGCTGATTCATTATGTCACACCCCATTTTTTTTTTCACCGCATCCGACCCCCGCTAGGGAGTTGGTTTTTTGATAAAATGGGTTTTTCCAATTAAAGTGAAGTTTTGAAAAAGGGATTATTTTATTTACAGAGTCGCCACTTGGAATGGAGTTTGGGTGTTCCAAGTCACCTTTTTTTTTGAATCCCTAATCAAAAGGAAATGACTCTTATTTGGTCTGCGAAAACAGAAAATGGGTAAGGAATTCTGTTGATCTAGGGGAAGGTGTGAGGCACCCCTCGAATCCCGTGGTTCTAGCACGGTCGCTTTTATTGACTTATCTCGACTTAAATTATTTCAATAAATTGTGTTAAGGCCTAAATCGCTCATTTTATATATCTATATAAATAAATCTTCTTAAACAGATTAATCTTATGCTTGGTGAACAAAATTATATATAGGCTAAGCAAAATAACATAATCACATGATAAAGTTAATTAATAAAGTTATATTTAACAAAATTATCATAACGAAATTACCAACAATAACAAAGAAGAAAAATAAAAAGTAAAAAAAAAAAAAAAAAAAAAAATCACGTGTTACATTTAACAAAATTTTCATAATCATGAAATATATATATATAACCATGCCAGTTTTCTTTTTAAAATTATACTACTGCTTTTTTTCTTCTTCTATTCCTGTACAGGTAGGTGCATACATTTACAAGGAAAGATGTCATGGTAGATACTTTTGAAGACTCTCTTTTAATTTTTGGAGTGTAACTGGCTTTGATACAAAAGAATCCATACCATTTGCATAACACTCTTCTGCACTTTCCGATAATGAATTCCATGAAGAAAAATAAAAAAAAATAAAAAAAAAAACTTTATTCTTAACATGTTATGTGTATTTCATTTTTGGTTTTTACATGCATGCATGCATGAATCCTATGTTCTTGTTCTAGTTTAAACACAATTACACTAATCGTGCACTAATTAGATGTACCGTTATGTCTTCTAACATCAACAACTCTAAACATTATCTTACGCAAAATCGAAACCATTTTTATGAATGTTAGTTCAAACCAACAAACAAATTGTATTTTTTTTAAAAAAACGTAGAGCACAAACTACGCAAAAGTAATGAAATATACACACTAGATAACATAAGAAATCATTGAAAATAACCTTATTCATACTTTTACTTTAATTTTATGATTTTTAAAATCTAAACAAACCTCAAATTAATAACATCGAAATTAAAATAGGTTCAACACATGTGAGTTTAAGAAACTTCATAATATTGAATCAAGTTTCATACAATCGTTTAAACTACATAACAAAGGAAGATTAAGGGTTACCTCTTTCGAAAATAATTCCTAACAACAACAAGAAGAAGCCTCGAACTTAAACCGTGACCAAAACTCAAAGTCTTTTGATGTGAGGAATTTTTGGTTTTTATTTCCCCTATGTGTTCCTCTTTTCTTTTCTCAAATTAGTCCATATGTGTCTTTTTTTCTTGAGTGTTTTATGTGTGTGTTTATATAGGGAGTGTGTGTGCTTGAGTGAGAATGAGAGTTAAGGGAATAATGGGGAAAAGATGTAGAGGAGGTAATGGGGAGGTTTAGTGGGAGAATGGGGAAAGTGGGGGTAATGGGATGTAGGGTAGTTTTTAGTTTTAATGGGAAAGTTAGGGGAATGTTGGAGGTAATGGGAAGTAGGGTAGTTTTTAGTTTTAATGGGAAGGTTAGGAGAATGTTGGAGGTAATGGGAAGTAGGGTAGTTTTAGTTTTTTTTTTTTTTTTAATTATTATATTTTTTCAATATAAAAATAAAAAATATAAATAAACTAAATGGCTAGTCTTAGAAATATGATTAAGAAATATTAATATCACTAGATTCTTTATTAAAAGTTAAAAGAGGAAAATAACATGATTTAATTAGTTTTTATTTATTTATTTATTTTAAATAAATAAATAAATAATAAAAAAAACTTATCTAAAATGTGATTCTATTTTTGTATATATTTTTTTTTAAAAAAAAATATTAAACGAACCTCAAAAATAAGATAAATTTAAAATGCCTAAAAATAAAAATAAAATAAAATAAAATAAAAATTAATTGAACATTAAAATGGTATAAAAATATTGGGTTTGGGTCAAAAATTAGGTGTTTACAGAATGCCCCTCTTTGCTTGGAAATATGAAGAATTTTCAAGCAAAGAAGTAAACATGACTAATTTTTGGCTCAACCCTTTATTCAATATTAATACGTAAATAAGTGGGAAAGAGGTGTGACCGAGCCCTGGATTTGGGCATCCTACATATCTCGGGTTATAAGAGAATCAGGTCACGTGTAGTTCAAATAGGTGTAGGAATGAGAGGATGAATTGGAGAGTCGATTTGAGGTCCCGTCGAGTTTTCGGTTCGTGGCTCTTTCTATTACATCAGAAAAAGAAAAATGAAACTAAAAATGAAAGATACAAAATTCTATCTATTCTAAGTGTCTTGATTCTCTTGCTTCAGATCTTCTTCTTGGATCTTCAGTTATCGCCTCACCTTCTTCTAGTGGGTACCTCGATCCCAAGATTTGATCTTGAAGTTAGGATTTGAGATTTGAACCTGCAACTTGGATTGAGTCATTGACACTCTGCCAAAGAACAGTCCATAGAATACTTTGGATGCTTATTCTCCTTATCAAAAGCTAAAAAAATGTCTTTTGAGATGTTGGGCTGCTACAGATACAGAGCTGACTCTAACTATCTTCAACCTGATCATTCTTCTATATTCTGACCGGAGATGAAATTCCATTCTTGGATAAACCTGTGCTTCGCAGAAAACCTGCAAGCCATCAAAGAAGACGAAACAAAACAAACAAATTTTTTTGCCCCAGTTTACACTAGGAAAATTTTGTGAGTTATTAGAAAAATTATAATCTAGTTTAAAAATAAAAAAAAATGAATGAATGGATAGAAATTTAGGCTAGGAGCGCGATAAGATAAGGACCTTATTCTTAATGATGCAACCAAAGAAAGTTATCCTAATGAATGAATGGGAAAGAATTAGGATTTTTGCTTATAAAAATGTGATGCGGGATTGTCATGCCCTGTGAAGACAGAAAGATTTATTTCCTAAAATGCCAATTAGGGGATGGCGCCTTATGAAGATGAAGAAAATGTCAACTAGGGGATGGCGCCCTATGAAGACGAACAAGATGTCAACTAGGGGATGGCGCCCTATGAAGACGAAAAGGATGTCAACTAGGGGATGGCGCCCTATGAAGACTAAAAGGATGTCCACTAGGGGATGGTGCCCTATGAAGACGAGATAAGATGTCAACTAGGGGATGGCGCCCTATGAAGATGAAAAGGATGTCAACTAGGGGATGGCGTCCTATGAAGACGAGAGAGATGTCAACTAGGGGATGGTGCCCTATGAAGACGAAAAAGATGTCAACTAGGGGATGGTGCCCTATGAAGACGAGATAAGATGTCAACTAGGGGATGGTGCCCTATGAAGACGAAAAGATGTCAACTAGGGGATGGTGCCCTATGAAGATGGAAAAGATGTCAACTAGGGTATGGTGCCCTATGAAGATGAAAAAGATGTCAACTAGGGGATGGCGCCCTATGAAGACGAAATAAGATGTCAACTAGGAGATGGTGCCCTATGAAGATGAAAAAGATGTCAACTAGGGGATGGTGCCCTATGAAGACGAGATAAGATGTCAACTAGGGGATGGTGACCTATGAAGACGAAAAGATGTCAACTAGGGGATGGCGCCCTATGAAGACGAGAAAAGATGTCAACTAGGGGATGGTGCCCTATGAAGACGAAAAGATGTCAACTAGGGGATGGTGCCCTATGAAGATGGAAAAGATGTCAACTAGGGTATGGTGCCCTATGAAGATGAAAAAGATGTCAACTAGGGGATGGCGCCCTATGAAGACGAAATAAGATGTCAACTAGGAGATGGTGCCCTATGAAGATGAAAAAGATGTCAACTAGGGGATGGTGCCCTATGAAGACGAGATAAGATGTCAACTAGGGGATGGTGACCTATGAAGACGAAAAGATGTCAACTAAGGGATGGCGCCCTATGAAGACGAGAAAAGATGTCAACTAGGGGATGGTGCCCTATGAAGACGAAAAGATGTCAACTAGGGGAAGGAGCCCTATGAAGACGAGAAAGATGTCAACTAGGGGATGGTGCCCTATGAAGACGAAAAAGATGTCAACTAGGGGATGGTGCCTTATGAAGACGAGATAAGATGTCAACTAGGGGATGACGCCCTATGAAGACGAAAAGGATGTCAACTAGGGGATGGCGCCCTATGAAGACGAGATAAGATGTCAACTTGGGGAATGGCTCCCTATGAAGACGAGATAAGATGTCAACTAGGGGATGGTGCCCTATGAAGACGAAAAAGATGTCAACTAGGGGATGGTGCCCTATGAAGACGAAAAAGATGTCAACTAGGGGATGGATCCCTATGAAGACGAAGTAAAATGTCAACTAAGGGATGGTGCCCTATGAAGACGAAAAAGATGTCAACTAGGGGATGGTGTCCTATAAAGACGAGATAAGATGTCAACTAGGGGATGGTGCCCTATGAAGACGAGATAAGATGTCAACTAGGGGATGGTGCCCTATGGAGACGAAAAGATGTCAACTAGGGGATGGCGCCCTATGAAGACGAATAAGATTTAGGATTTTTTTTTTGTTAGAAAAAAAATGCCCCAGTCTTGAATATGAGGGGTTTTATTATTATATTGGTACGAACTTAAAATTATAGGAGTATAACAAAAGATAAAATTCAAAAGATTGCTTTGCCCCTGTTCAAACAAAGAGAGAAAAAAAATGTGAGTTTTAAAATTGGTGGTTGGTTTGTGGCCTTGAATCCCTTGGAGTTTTGCCTTATCCTTGCCCCACCTAGATACAGTTGACTCAACTAATTGGTTGGTGAGCTTGGTTCTTCGTTTTTTAAATTCTGTCATGTTTTTATTTGTTTCAGTACGATTCTGCTCTTCATTTTTAAATGCTTCACTCGTAACACTTATCTTAACTGGCTCTCTGTCCTTGTCAAGGTGGTGAATGCCGAATAATATCTGCTCAATTTCACTGGGAGCCATAGTCAATTTTGCGCGTTTTTCTTTATTTTGTATTTGGTGCGAGACTTACCCATAAAAAAAACGTGTAAATAAAAATGAAATAAGGAAAAATCAAAAGAAGGAATAAAAGAATTCTGTTTGAATAGAAAATATTTCTACCAGTAAAGTAAGAAAGCTTATTTGGAGGTGTATATTGACTTCAATAACGCATGACACACAATTTGGAGTAGATATTTGATCCTTCAAAACTGTCTAATCTCGAATTAGGCTGCACCTTTCAAATCATTCTTCTTGATCTTTGTCCTGTCATGATAAACTTTGTTTGACTAAAATCATTCCTTCTAGGATTTTCTCAATTGACCTCTCTAATTTGGATTGTTTCGTTCATCATTGTCTCATGGCTCCCCTGAGGGTTTTCACCAATAAGATTTTTTTTTTTTTTTATTATTATTTTATTGATATCTTGTGGTGCCTCCATGGGTTTTCACCTACAAGTTTTTTTTTTTTTTTATATATATATATATATAGCACACAAGGCTTGACATTCTCAAAAATTGATCGGAAGGTCTTTAATGGACAAAGGAAAGGATTTTTTTTTTTTTTTTAGGATAAATTACAACTTGGGAGCCATGTAAAAGTGACAATAGGATATATATCTCATTTTTTTTTTTTAAAATACCAAGATTTTTTTTTATTTTTATTTTGTCGGACCGAACCCCAAGATAGGGCTGCCTACGTATCCATTTAGGAATCAGGCCGAACGTAGTTCAATGGTAATGCATTATCCTTTTTTTTTTAATACCAAGATTTTTTTTGTTTTTCTTTTGTCGGACCGAACCCCAAGATAGGGCTGCCTACGTATCCATTTAGGAATCAGGTCGAACGTAGTTCAATGGTAATGCATTTTTTTTTCGGCTCCAAAGAGGGTAAGCAAGGAAAGGTAAATAAGGCTCGAAGGGCTGACAAGGGATTAATGGCATTTAGTTAAGTAGAACGATGGCCTTTCGTCATTTCAACTTGAGAATGTTAAGCACAAGTGTGTCAAATATAATATCTTTTGACTGAATCGGCATTAATAGCTTTTCTGTCATTTTTTCGTCCAGATCCGCAAGCTGCAAAGCTCCATTTGATAGTACTTGGTTAACTATGTATGGACCTTGCCAGTTTGGAGCAAACTTTCCTTTAGCCTCTTCTTGGTGTGGAAGGATGCGTTTTAAAACAAGTTGGCCGACCTCGAATTTTCTAGGACATACCTTCTTATTGTAAGCTCGCGTCATCCTCTGCTGTTATAATTGACCAAAGCAAACAGGTTCCGGTGGGACCAGCACGGGAGGATTTGCCAAATATTCTTTAATCTCATCAAATGATTCTTGACATTCGTCTGTCCATTAGATAGCAACATCCTTTTTTAGCAACTTAAATATCGGCTCGCTTGTAGTGCTGAGCTGAGCAATGAATTCTGCTTATATAATTCATTCTTCCAAGAAAACTCATGACCTCAGTTTTATTATTCGGAGCCGGCAATTATCGAATTGATTTTACGTTGGCGGGGTCCAATTCAATGCCTCTGCGGCTAATTATGAAGCCAAAATTTTTCTGGATGGAACTCCAAATGCACACTTGGCTGGATTGAGCTTAAGATTATACTTTCGCAACCTTTTGAATTTCCTCAAGTCACCTACATGATCGACTCGTGTCTTAGATTTGAGAATGACATCATCAACATATACTTCTACTTCCTTGTGCATCATGCCATGAAAAATAGTAGTCATAGTTCTCATGTACGTAGCTCCCGCATTCTTTAAACCAAACGGCATGACCCTATAGCAATAAGTAACCCACGGGTGGTAAAAGCAGTCTTATCTGCATCTGTTTCATCCATCAAGATCTGGTGATATCTGGCATAGCAATCCACGAAAGATTGGATCTCATGTTTAGCATAATTATCAACAAGGATATGAATGTTGGGCAGCGGAAAGTTGTCTTTAGGACTTGATTTGTTCCTATAATCAACACAGACTCTGATCTTGTCATCTTTCTTCGGTACGGGCACCACATTATCTAACCATGTGGTGTACTGAACGACCCTGATCACATTCGCATTCAATTGCTTCATGATTGCCTCTTTGATACTATCGCTCGCGTTAGTTTTAAACTTTCTTTGCTTTTACTGGACTGGTGGAAAATCAGGGTATGTAGGCAGTTTGTGGACTACCAAATCCGTGCTTAGACCCGGCATATCATCATAAGACCAAGCAAGGACATCCTTATACTCGATCAAAATCTGAACAATATCATTCCTGATATTCTGATCTGCATGGATGCTTATTTTTATTTCTCTAACCTCCTCACCCGTTCCCAAATTTATTACGCCAGTGTCATCTAAATTGGGTTTGGGCTTATCCTCAAATTGATCCAATCCTTTTTTGAATTCCTTATCAGCTTCACTTTCATCGTATTCCTCTACTGTTTGGTTTGCTGATTCGAGATTAGACAACTTTTTAGGATCTAAATGTGAACTCCACGTGCATGCCATGTTATCGGAGCTAGTATTAACATAACGAAATAAGAAAAATAAAAATTAAAAGAGGGAAGAAAATATAAATTTACTAAAAACGTGAATTTAATTTCATTGAATCGAAAAGGATAGGAGGGTTAACATGAAAGTAGAGCAACTAAACTATGTGGACTACAACCCTGAGAATAGGCCAAAATACAAAAGAAAGAAAAACGAAACAACAAAATAAATTACCAAGACTCCTTCCTTGTGGGGAGAGGAGTGGCTTCCCAGTTAATGAGCTTGATATTTGGCTCGACGGACTGCACATCCGCATGGATAGGGTCTTCACCTATCTGAACCATGTTTACTTCATAAAATATTTCCTTGAGGCCTTGACATATTTCATCCACATCCTTGTTAGCATATGGGTATTGATTTTCTTCCTTTTGAGCTTTCGTGAAAGATTAGCTAATGTGTGGAACTGGACTTGTCAATTTCCAAGCCTTCTTCTTCTGCTCTTTTGCCTATTTTCTATCTACTGCGATAGTCTTAAAGCCTAAGCCAAAGGAGTTATGGCTACCACACGGATCTACAGGGTTTATAATTCCTTGTAGCAAAACCCCTAATCCTTTTCCCGGTTCATAACAATTTTGTAGCATTTGGCTAGCCACCATGATTGAAGTAGAAGAGAGATGAAGCCCTGGAATCGGCGTACCTTCCACGACTTGATCAACTATCATGATTTCAAAGGCTTGATAAATGGGAGATTCACAACCCCCTTTTGATTCGATACAGGGTACAGAAGGATCTCGATGTATGGGAAGGTCATCCTCTCCATGTACAATGATTTCCTGATTGTTGTGTTCAAACTTAACTACTTGATGCAAAGTAGAAGGTATGGCTCTGGCCATGTGGATCCATGGTCTTCTTAAAAGTAGGTTGTAGGAAGTATCCATGTCTATTACTTGAAAGGTGATCGTAAACTCTACTGGTCCAATAACCAAAGCAAGATCTACTGCACCAATTGTGTCTCGTTTTGCATCGTCAAAAGCCCGAACGCATACATTATTGGAACTAATTCTATCTGGGCTGATTTTCAACTTTTGCAAAGTAGAGAGAGGACAGATATCTACTCCTGAACCTCCATCAATCATTACCCTTTTTTTTTAGATCAATTAATTTACTTAAAATCCGGTCAACATTCGATATGACATTTCCTATAATGCAACAAGTAGCACATAAAATGCATATGATGGTCACAAAAGACGACACCTGACCTGGACGAACCCGACCCCAAGGTCGATCCCCACTAAGTCAAAAAATACACGTGATATAAATAAAACACAGTCTATTAGGGATAGCCATGTCTAAGCTCCGGTTATGCTAGGTTCAACCTGGTGGAGTTAGGTATCTAGACTGTCAATGAAACGAGCGGACAACTCGAGTCGGTAAGGGACAGTTTTACCGGTAGCAGGGCTTTCCGGCCTCACTGTTGGTCCCTTTCCATCCTAAATCATAGGTGACTATAGAATCCTTCCCAGGAGCGTTGCCGCATCTCTGGTATCTCAAGCTCGGGAGCGTATACCGCATCTCCGAATATACAGTATCTCAGAAGACTCAGATGGGTGCGCGAGAGAAGACAGTTTATATTGCAATTCAAATAATATCAAAGCGATAAACATGTAGGCAAAGAACACATTTAGGCCAACAATATACAATATCAAAATTAAATAAAGCCTAACAAGTCAATATGAAAGCTCAAATTCTGGTTATATCCCCAGTGGAGTCGCCATCTGTCATACCCCATTTTTTTTTTCACCGCATTCGACCCCCGCTAGGGAGTTGGTTTTTTGAGAAAATGGGTTTTTCCAATTAAAGTGAAGTTTTGAAAAAGAGATTATTTTATTTACAGAGTCGCCACTTGGAATGGAGTTTGGGTGTTCCAAGTCACCTTTTTTTTTGAATCCCTAATCAAAAGGAAATGACTCTTATTTGGTCTGCGAAAACAGAAAATGGGTAAGGAATTCTGTTGATCTAGGGGAAGGTGTGAGGCACCCCTCGAATCCCGTGGTTCTAGCACGGTCGCTTTTATTGACTTATCTCGACTTAAATTATTTCAATAAATTGTGTTAAGGCCTAAATCGCTCATTTTATATATCTATATAAATAAATCTTCTTAAACAAATTAATCTTATGCTTGGTGAACAAAATTATATATAGGCTAAACAAAACTAATGAAAAGCAAAATAACATAATCACATGATAAAGTTAATTAATAAAGTTATATTTAACAAAATTATCATAACGAAATTACCAACAATAACAAAGAAGAAAAATAAAAAGTAAAAAAAAAAAAAAAAATCACGTGTTACATTTAACAAATTTTTCATAATCATGAAATATATATATATATAACCATGCCAGTTTTCTTTTTAAAATTATACTACTGCTTTTTTTCTTCTTCTATTCCTGTACAGGTAGGTGCATACATTTACAAGGAAAGATGTCATGGTAGATACTTTTGAAAACTCTCTTTTAATTTTTGGAGTGTAACTGGCTTTGATACAAAAGAATCCATACCATTTGCATAACACTCTTCTGCACTTTCCGATAATGAATTCCATGATGAAAAATAAAAAAAAATAAAAATAAACCTTTATTCTTAACATGTTATGTGTATTTCATTTTTGGTTTTTACATGCATGCATGCATGAATCCTATGTTCTTGTTCTAGTTTAAACACAATTACACTAATCGTGCACTAATTAGATGTACCGCTATGTCTTCAAACATCAACAACTCTAAACATTATCTTACGCAAAATCGAAACCATTTTTATGAATGTTAGTTCAAACCAACAAACAAATTATATTTTTTTTTAAAAAACGTAGAGCACAAACTACGCAAAAGTAATGAAATATACACACTAGATAACATAAGAAATCATTGAAAATAACCTTATTCATACTTTTACTTTAATTTTATGATTTTTAAAATCTAAACAAACCTCAAATTAATAACATCGAAATTAAAATAGGTTCAACACATGTGAGTTTAAGAAACTTCATAATATTGAATCAAGTTTCATACAATCGTTTAAACTACATAATAAAGGAAGATTAAGGGTTACCTCTTTCGAAAATAATTCCTAACAACAACAAGAAGAAGCCTCGAACTTAAACCGTGACCAAAACTCAAAGTCTTTTGAAGTGAGAAATTTTTGGTTTTTATTTCCCCTATGTGTTCCTCTTTTCTTTTCTCAAATTAGTCCATATGTGTCTTTTTTTCTTGAGTGTTTTATGTGTGTGTTTATATAGGGAGTGTGTGTGCTTGAGTGAGAATGAGAGTTAAGGGAATAATGGGGAAAAGATGTAGTGGAGGTAATGGGGAGGTTTAGTGGGAGAATGGGGAAAGTGGGGGTAATGGGATGTAGGGTAGTTTTTAGTTTTAATGGGAAAGTTAGGGGAATGTTGGAGGTAATGGGAAGTAGGGTAGTTTTTAGTTTTAATGGGAAGGTTAGGAGAATGTTGGAGGTAATGGGAAGTAGGGTAGTTTTAGTTTTTTTTTTTTTTTAATTATTATATTTTTTCAATATAAAAATAAAAAATATAAATAAACTAAATGGCTAGTCTTAGAAATATGATTAAGAAATATTAATATCACTAGATTCTTTATTAAAAGTTAAAAGAGGAAAATAACATAATTTAATTAGTTTTTATTTATTTATTTATTTTAAATAAATAAATAAATAATAAAAAAACTTATCTAAAATGTGATTCTATTTTTGTATATATATTTTTTTTTTAAAAAAATATTAAACGAACCTCAAAAATAAGATAAATTTAAAATGCCTAAAAATAAAAATAAAATAAAATAAAATAAAAATTAATTGAACATTAAAATGGTATAAAAATATTGGGTTTGGGTCAAAAATTAGGTGTTTACACATTATCTTTGGATGATTTTGATTATTTTACTAACCCACCCCCGCTCGAACTGTTAACTTAGGTCTGATACTTCTTTGGCACCACATTCAAAAAGAAGAAAGACAAACGATGAGCGAAAAAAATCGATGACAGGTCAAGAAAAGATAAAAGCTCACCTCTCTATTAAAGAAGTTAATGAATCACTTTCTGGCACATCAAACTCAAATGCTGACCAAGATCCACATGAACCATCTTTAATAAACTTTGGTAAACACACACCACCAGCAGAATAGACACCACCGGTTGTCGAAAGTGTGTGTGCGTCCATACAGAAAATTAATGTGTCTGGAGGAAGTTTTGCTGAAAGTTGATATGAATGCAATTAAATTATTAGTCAAGACATATGTAAGTGCAACATGAATTTTTATTTTTAGAATTGGCTTTCTTGACATATCTAATTTTCTCAATTAAACTTATGTAGGTTGACAAAAAATTTGATAAAATTGAAACATTAATGAAAAAACATTATGAAGAAATGAAAATATAACATGAAGAGATGATGTTAGCTGTGAAAGAGTATCATGATGCTCCATAAAAAGTAACTTTTAATATAATCACATCAAATTTTATTAAATTTTATATATATTTATCTTTTTTAAAATTATATGTTTTCAGGTTGTTATTGACATCGATAGTTCACATAGAGATGTGAAAAAGAATGAGAATGACAGTAATGATTTGAGAACTCCGAATGAACAATCAAATGATATTTCAGAAAAGGTAAATTAGTAGAAATGTTAAAAATGTGTATCGTATGTTATTTTTATAATGTAATGATTTTTTTGTGATTCAGAATGATGATGGAAATGCTGAATTTACTGGAGATCACAAGGGGATGAAAAATTATCAACTGAGTCTTCTCTGAAATTAAATTTTGATGATCCAGCTATTCCGAAAGAGACAATTGAAGTTCAAAATGTACACGAGGTATTGATAAAAAACTATTAGATCGAGTGTATATTATTAATATGAAAAATCATTATGTTTATTAGATTTTGCAATACATGTAGTACACCTGATACATTCAATGCACATAAATTTGTAAGATTTATTAATTTTTTCTCAACAATGTTATTAATTCAGCCTATATAAGTCTTACATGTTCTTTACCATCTAACTAATTTTTGAATATTTTATCAACTTTATCTAACTTATTTCATAATTCAGAAGAGTGAAACTGAGATTAAGAACGTTGCGTTTTAGCATTCCATTGATAATACAATAGCTGAGATTTTCTCACCAGTTAGTGCAATATAGTCTGATGACCTTTTGCAGAAAGGAAATCTCACTGATCTCATTTTACCACAGATAATATTGAAGTTCGAAATGAACCGTAGGTACACATAACATAAGGTTATGGATATATGTTATTTAGAAATACCCTTTTCTAAAAGAGGATATGCATGATATCGTTAATGTTATTATAATGTTATAACAGTTGGTAGCTTTATCTAACAATTTGAATTTTTCAGGTATCCAGCACTGAGATATCATTGGATGCATTTCAGGAATCGATGGATAATATCATAGCTGGCATGTCCACACCAATCGTTGCAATAACACTAAATTCAGATGATCTTTCAGAGAAAGTCAATCTTCCTGATCCGTTCTTATAAACAAACAATGTTGAAGTTTTAAATGATCCGCAGGTGTGGATAACACGCGGGGTGTGAAATATATATGTTATTAATTAGGAATATCTTTGTGTACAAGAAGGTTATGCATATTATAAAAAATATCTGATACATTTTAATTAACAAATGTAATATTTTATGAAATGTATCAGACCCATATTATATATTATGATATATAACAGTTTCTTCAAAATGTATGAGTTATTTGTTATAAATTATGTTACATAGATATAATATTAATTTATATATAATAATAATAATTTTACTTTTTCAAGAGTCTACCAATGAGATTTCAACTGATGCGTTTCAGGAATCGATGGATAACATTATAGTTGTTAGTCCCAAAGAAATCAATGACAGTAAATGCCATATTCATGATAGTCGATTTTCATCAGTTCTTTCAAAAACGGACATGGGTAAATAGGATGCAAATAAAACACGTGCAGCAAGGAACAGAAAGTGAACTAAAATATACATGTCACCATTTATAACTGAATTTGGTTCAAGTTGTAAAGACAAAGAATCTGCAGTATTTGATTTTCTTCGAAAGCATCCATTTCATGGTTATTTTATTTTCCATAATATGCCAACCGAACTAATCGAACAGTACTGTGATTGAATTGTCGAAGGATTATTAAAGTTTCATGAAAAAAAGTAAGTTATTTTTACTTTTTTTATTATTATTTTATATTTTTAATATCTTAAAGATTTATATTATTTCATTATAATCATGTAGGAATTTGAAGGACAACCACTTCAAAGCTAGTAAATCAGGACTTGATTTTAGTTTGTTGGATTTTGTTGTTGCACAACCAGCTTCAAAGAACTGATTTTACACAATGTCTCAGCCCAACACTTGCTGGAACGATGAGGTATTACAAAAAATATTACTTACATCTACATTAAACATCTTCTGATACATACATATATATATTATTATATATTCTGATACATAACATATACCTAAAGAAGTAAACTGTCATTCTTAAATTTTATTTGCCAAATGAATTTCATTCTTAAACTAATTTATTTTGTTATTTTAAGCAGCATGCAGATATTATATTCTACTACCTTCTAAAGAAATCAAAGCAACAAAAGGATCAAGAATATCGATACACCCCTGTTAATTGCTTATTCAAAACATACGTCGAAGCAACATACAAATGTTACTTTGAGGATGCAGCAGGTGATTCTCTCTCAACTCAAGATAATTATAAAAGGTCATGTCTTGTTGTAAGCAATGAAGAATCACTGATAAACATCATCAAAGGATTTAGCGTACCAGCTGCTTTCCCTTGGCACATGGTAGATGATGTATACGTTCCTGTAAATTGTGATGAAAATTTTCATTGGGTGCTAGCTGTGATATCTTTAAAGAAAAGATGTATCTGGATGTATGATTCAATGTTGTCATCGGATCATAGAGAGACATCACATGAGATCCACAAGTTGTCTGTGATGCTGCCAACATACCTTAATGACAGTGAATTTCTGGAAAACACTCAAAGAACTGTATGGTCAAGTCTCAAAGCGTACGCTGATAAGATAAGTCAAAGGGTTGGTGCTTTGAACCAAAATCCATTTGATGTTGAATACTTTGAATATATTGCACAATAACTCAGTGGAAGTTTGTAAGTATATTCTCACAGTTTTATACATCTAGAAATAATTCATTTCATTTTTTATTGTTGAAAATTTTCTAAAGATACATAATTTAAGCTGACACATTATGTCCATGTGCATATGTTCTGGTAAAACATAAATTCACTCATTATTAAGCAACTAACTAAATGATTCGTCATGCTTAGGGACGGTGGAATTTTTGTGATAGTTTATGCTGAATTTCTTAGCGGATGTAGATTCCTTCATCAAATGTTGATATCGAATATCTTCGAAAGAGATATGCAACACTCTTATGAAATTATGGAGTTAAAAAGACTGAGAAAATTTATACTAGTGACCTTGACAATGCACCACGATCACGTTCATTTTGTGTTCCTCCGACTGATGAGTCTAATATTGTAGCCATAAAGTAGGTGGTAGGTTGTTCCATAGCTACGTTTTTAACATTGTTTCTGTTGTTATCTTAGTGGCCTCTATTAATGTAATTTCAGACACTAATTTTAATAGTGATGTTTCTATTGCAAAAAAATTTCATAAATTTTTTGAATCAATTAAGATTTAGTCTATGACATGTTAGTATCAATATTACTTTCATTTTGTTCGACATATGCAAATATAGAACCTATAAAGAATACGCTATATTTATCAAAACAGTCAGTGGTGTATCATAAACTATACAGTTATGTATCATAATATATTATTATCCTAATCAACAACACCATAAGCAATTGGTAATAATATGCAACCTAAAAAAATTATAAAGCAGAAAATTTAAAAGAATGATGTTATAAAAAATTATACGCAACCCATAAAGAATATGCCCTATTTATCAAAACAGTCAGTGATGTATCAATCTCTTTTTGTATTTTATGTTGCACACATTGAATTTTCTTTTATATATTATGAATCATGTAACTCATTCATATTGTAACATATTTGTTGATCAAATAACTTCATATCAATTACTGCAACAAAATAATTGTTTCACTGTTGAATGATACATTACAGTAATCATATGATAAATTCTGATACATAACTTTACAGTTTATGTATTATCACTATATGTTATGTAATATATTGAAACATTATTGCCCTAACATTCATTTAACTTAATTTGTTGTATTTTTCAATCTTAATTACAGTATGTGTATACCAACATAAGTCCTACAGTTGATGAGCTAAAATGTCTTCAATTACCAAATCATGTTGGAATGGATTTGAAAGATTCTGTCAATTCAACTTTGTCATCCGCATCTTGTAGACAACAGGCAAAAGTTGATTAGAAAGCTAAAATCAAAGCTGGTTCATTACCTTTGGATGATTTTGATGATTTTACTACCCTACCACCGCTTGAACTATTAAGTAAGTCAAAGGTTAGGTCCGATACATCTTTGGCACCGCATTTAAAAAGAAGAAAGACAGACGATGAGCGAAAAGAATCAGTGACAGGTCATGAAAAGATAAAAGCTCACACCTCTATTAAAGAAGTCAATGAATTACCTTCTGGCACATCAAACTCGAATGCTGACCAAGCTCCACATAAACTATTTTTAATGGACTTCGACAAACAAACACCACTAGCAGAACAAACACCACCAACTGTCGAAAGTATGTGTGCGTCCACACAGAAAATTAATGTGTCTAGAGGAACTAATCACGAGAAAGTTTTGCTGAAAGTTGATATGAATGAAATTGAATCATTAGTCAAGACATATGTAAGTGTAACATGAATTTTTATTTTTAGAATTGGCTCTCTTGACATATCTAATTTTCTCAATTAAACTTATGCAGGTTGATAAAAAATTTGATGACATTGAAACATTAATGAAAAACATCATGAAAAAATAAAAAACCAACATGAAGAGATGATGTTAGCTGTGAAGGAGTATCATAATGCTCCACAAAAAGTAAATTTTAATATAATCTCATCAAATTTTATTAAATTATATATATATATATATATATATCTTTTTAAAAATTATATGTTTTTTAGGTTGTTATTGACATCAACAGTTCACATAGAGATGTGGAAAAGAACGAGAAAGATGGTAATGATTTGAGAACTTCGAATGAACAATTAAATGATATTTCAGAAAAGGTAAATTAGTAGAAATGTTAAAAATCTGTATCGTATGTTATTTTATAATGTAATGATTTTATTGTGATTCAGAATGATGATGGAAATGCTGGATCTACTGGAGATCACAAGCGGGATGAAAAATCATCAACTGAGTCTTTTCTGAAATTAAATTTTGATGATCCGGCTATTCCAAGAGAGACAATTGAAGTTCAAAATGTACAGGAGGTAATGATAAAAAACTAGATCGAGTGTATATTATTAATGTGAAAAATTATTATGTTTATTAGATTATGCAATACTTGTAGTACACCTGATATATTCAATGCACATAAATTTGCTATATTTGTCAATTATTTCTTAACAATGTTATTAATTCAGCCTATATAAGTCTTACATGTTCTTTATCGTCCAACTAATTTTCAAATATTTTTTTAGCTTTATCTAACCTATTTCATAATTCAGGAGAGTGGAACTGCGGTTAAGAACATTGCATTTCAGCAATCTATTGATAACACAATAGCTAAGATTGCCTCACCAGTTAGTACAATACAGTCTGATGACCTTTTGTAGAAAGAAAATGTCCTTGATCTCATTTTACCAATAGATAAAATTGAATTTCGAAATGAACCGCAGGTACATATAATACAAGGTTGTGGATTATATGTTATTTAGGAATATCCTTTTCTAAAAGAGGATATGCATGATATCGTTAATGTTATTATAATGTTATAATAGTTGGTAGCTGTATCTAACAATTTAAATTTCTCAGGTATCCAGCATTGAGATATCGTCGAATGCATTTCAGGAATCGATAGATAATATCATGGCTGGCATGTCCACACCAGTCGTTGCAATGGCACTATATTTAGATGATCTTTCAGAGAAAGTCAATCTTTCTGATCCGTTCTTACAAACAGACAATGTGAAAGTTTCAAATGATCTGCAGATACGGATAACACACGAGATGTGGAATATATATGTTATTAATTAGAAATATCTTTGTGTACAAGAAGGTTATGCATGTTATAAAAAATACCTGGTACATTTAAATTAACAAATGTAATGTTTTATGAAATGTATCAGACTCATATTATATATTATGATACATAATTGTTTCTTCAAAATGTATGAGTTATTTTTTATAAATTATGCCATATAGATATAATTTTAATTTATAGATAATAATTTTACTTTTTCAGGAGTCTACCAATGAGATTTCAACTGATGCATTTCAAAAATTGATGGATAACATTATAGCTGAAATTTTCACACCAGTTGTTGCCATGAAAACGAAGTCTGTTAGTCCCAAATTAATCAACGACAGTGAATGTCACATTCATGATAGTCGATTTCCATCAGTTCTTCCAGACATGGATATAGGTAAACAAGATGCCAATAAAACACGTGCACCAAGAAATAGAAAACGAACTAAAATATTCATGTCACCATTCAAGGTGTAAAGACAAAGAATCTGCAGTAGTTGATTTTCCTCGATAACATCCGTTTCATGGTTATTTTACTTCCCATGATATGCCGACTAGACTAATCGAACAGTACTGTGAATGAATTGTCGAAGGATTATTAAAGTTTCATAAAAAGAAGTAAATTATATTTACTTTTTTCAATATTATTTTATAATTTTAATAACTTAAAGATTTATACCATTTCATTATAATCATGTAGGAATTTGAAGGACAACCACTACAAAGTTAATAAATCATGACTTGATTTTAGTTTGTTGGAATTTTGATTTTGCACAACCAATTTCAAAGAACTGATTTTACACAATGTCTCAGCCCAACACTTACTGGAATGATGAGGTATTACAAAAAATATTACTTACATCTATATTAAACATCTTCTGATACATATATATACTTTATTATACATTCTGATACATAACATATACATAAAGAAGGAAGCAGTCATTCTCAAATTTTATTTGCCAAATGAATTACATTCTCAAACTCATTTATTTTGTTATTTTAAGCAGTATGTAGATGTTATATTCTACTATCTTGGGAATAAATCAAAGCAATAAAAGGATCAAGAATACCGACACACCACTGTTAATTGCTTGTTCAAAACATACATCAATGCAATATACAAACGTTACTTTGAGGATGCCGCAGATGATTCCCTCTCAACTCAAGATGATTATAAAAGGTCATGTCTTGTTGCAAGCAATGAAGAATCACTGATAAATATCATCAAAGGGTTCAACGTACCAGTTGCTTTGCCTTGGCACATGATTGATGATGTATACGTTCATGTAAATTGCGCTGAAAATTTTCATTGGGTGCTCACTGTGATATCTTTAAAGAAAAGATGTATCCGGGTGTATGACTCAATGTTGTCATCGCATCATAGTGAGACATCACATGAGATCCACAAGTTGTCTGTGATGCTGTCAACATACATTAATGACAGTGGATTTCTGAAAAACACTCAAAGAACTATATGATCAAGTCTCAAAAAGCGTACGCAGATAAGATGAGTCAAGGGTTCGGTGCTTTGAACCTAAACTCATTTGATGTTGAATGCATTGAAGATATTGCACAACAACTCAGTGAAAGTTTGTAAGTATATCGTCACAGTTTTATATATCTAGAAATAATTCATCTTATTTTTTATTGTTGAAAATTTTCTAAATATACATAATTTAAGCTGACACATTATGTCCATGTGCATATGTTCTGATACAACATAAATTCACTCATTATTAAGCAACTAACTAAATGATTCGTCATGCTTAGGGACTGTAGAGTTTTTTTGGCAGCTTATGATGAATTTCTTAGCGATCAGATGCAGATTCCTTCATCAAATGTTGATGTCGAATATCTTCGAAAGAGATATGCAACACTCTTATGAAATTATGGAGTTAAAAAGGCTAAAAATATTTATACTAGTGACCATGACGATCCACCACGACCACGTTTATTTTATGTTCCTCCGATTGATGAGTCTAATATTGTAACCACGGAATAGATGGTAGGTTGTTCCATAGCTACGTTCTTAACATTATTTTTGTTGCTATCTTAGTGGCCTCTATTAATGTAATTTCAGACACTAATTTTAATAGTGATGTTTCTGTTGCAGAAAATTTTCATAAATTTTTTGAATCAATTAAGATTTAGTCTATGATATGTTAACATCAATATTATTTTTATTTTGTTCGATACATGCAGATCAATGAATTATATATATAAAAATTCTTGACAAGGTCTGCAATAAGCTAGTTATTGTTACAAAATGTGTTTTATACAATTTTTTTATAAAGTGCATGCAATGTATCATGTTACTTCAAAGTGTCTCAGTTCAAATTTGACACATTTTTAAAGATACTTAATAGGTATAACAATTATTTAAAAAAGAAAATAGAAAATCAGCTTTGATACATCACATATTCATGTTTCATATATTCTGTTGTTACAATACAAATCTCAATAAGTAAATTATTATAAAGTTATGTATCAGAAACAATATTTAAGAATTAATTTTTGAAATGTATCATATTAAAGGCTACGTTGTATCATAGATCCTAAACTTGCATCAATTATCTGTGTAAAATTTTTATTTTATAGTGTATTTACATACAAATGTTTGTTTCATAAAAATATAATTATAAAGAAAAAACATAAATAAAATGAAAAGTCTTTCATAATAGATTTGCTTTCTAATTTGAAGAACAATCTAAAAAGTTCTTATAATGTAGCAGATAACTTAAGAAACAATATTAAATAATAAATGCAAATTAAAAAAATAAGTCAAAAATACGTCAATAAAAATAAATAATAATTTAAATTAAACATTGTTCCAATATTATTCAACAATAGACAAATCAAAACCAAACTAACAATGAACAACTTAACATATTTCAACAAATCATTCAATGTATTAGAAAACTTAAACATCAATTCTCCTTGAGAAAGAAGTTGCACGTACGCTTATTGTGACCTTCTCGGCCATATTTTTCACAACAGTTCGTACTGGAGGATAGTTTTTCACTTGCTTTCTTACGCCTATATTTTTCGGCCTACCAGGTGGTCTTTTGTATTTTGGTGGTATGACTTCTTCTTCTTCGACACATTGAGGTAGATGTCAATCCTTCTTATCGGACATAGGTACTACTGGAACTTCATATGTCTTTACTAATGTCGCAGGCTTATAATAATCAAAGCACCACGGACGAAACTTCGTAATATGTTTACTTTTCAATACTGCAATTGCGTGCGGATATGGAATTTGATCAATCTGAAATCTACCGCAGTTGCATTTGTTAGCATCCAAGTCCACAACGTATATTCTCCCAAATTCATAAACTGAATAATGATACTCTGATGCAGGCTTTACCTAACAAACAAATAATAATAAAAAAAATATATGACGTATAAATAAAATATATTCAACAAATAAAACTTAAAATGAGTTATTAGTTACGTATAGCGTCATTCTGGATGCTTTAACTCCATTAAGTGTTAGGATTTCGTCAAATCTTCTCCCTAAAGTTGTTTCTATATAAGAAGCAATTTCTCTGTTTTTATAGTTCCATGCTTCAAATAATTTTCTGACTTCTTTCAAAAAATCTTGAATCGACAAGTTACG
Organism: Capsicum baccatum var. pendulum; assembly: GCA_030864225.1. NCBI lineage: Eukaryota > Viridiplantae > Streptophyta > Magnoliopsida > Solanales > Solanaceae > Capsicum > Capsicum baccatum. The sequence goes on along the minus strand of CM061552.1, from coordinate 51,713,908 downwards.
CGCATCCACTAAACAACCATTTATACATTCTGCAATGTTAGATGTCATCATTGGTCTCTATTTAATGGAGCATGAACCCTTGATGACTTCTCATATCCTGCATCATATAGATAATCCTTAACACGGTGATCAATTTTATCAACCTTGGCCATAATGTATTCAAAATTTTCCTTTTTGTATGCTTTGGCCATCGAAGAAAAGAGGTCGCTAAGTCTCTCTTTACTCCTTCTGAAATTGGTACAAATATTCTTTTAAAGATGCCAAATGCATGCTAAGTGCAGAATATTTAGATACACAATGCTGACACTTTTAATTATTGTTTCATTGCTATCTGATACAACACACATGTTCTCACTCTCCCCAAAAGCATTCTTAAACTGCTAAAAAAATCATGTCTATGCGAAATCGTTCTCCAAATCAACAACACCATAAGCAATTGGTAATATGCAACCTAAAAAAATTTATAAAGAATGAATTTTAAAAGAATGATGTTATAAAAGTTAATCTGAAACCTATAAAGAATACGCTATATTTATCAAATCAGTCAATGATGTATCATAAACTATACATTTATGTATCATAGTATATCGTTATCCGAATCAACAACACCATAAGCAATTGGTAATAATATGCAACCTAAAAAAATTGTAAAGCATGAATTTTAAAAGAATGATGTTATAAAAATTGGTACGGAACCTATAAAGAATACGTTATATTTATCAAAACAGTCAGTGATGTATCATAAACTATACAGTTATGTATCATAATATATCTGTCACGCCCCAAAATCTCATCGGGCCGGACTGGCACCCGAAGCCGAGAAGGTCTGGGAGAACCCGTTCAAATACCTGTACTTTCACTTACATGTCACCAAAAATTTGGACAGCACTTCGTTGCATATAGAAGGGTCTAATTACCTGTATCAGGACAACACGCACAAATATATATATATATATATATATATATATATATATAATACTTGGACGTCGGGGCCACCACATATACAAATATAACATCACTATATAAACTTCCATGACTTTACCCTTCCTTATGTCTACAAAGCCTCTAGGATATTAATGACATAACTAGGGTCGGGACAAACCCCCGCCCACACATGACTCCTGTACAATAACAAAACATAAGGAACCGACTCGGAAAACTCTGAAGAAAACTAGAGCTCACCAACAATAGCTGTATGACCTGGCTCCTATCTATGTTGTGAATGAGCTGAAGCACCTGTGCCTGCAGCATGAAATGCAGGTCCCCCCGTGAGGGACGTCAGTACGAAATATGTACTGAGTATGTAAAGCTATAAATAATCATATGTGATATGGGGATCAAGAAAATCAGACACAAGTGAATAAATCATAATAGAAGTGAACCACACTTCATAAACACTTTTAGGATCATGTACATTATCATTAATCTGAATTGGGTTCTTTAATTCAAACACATTTGTGGAACGGTATACATTCGTTCATTTCATTCTTTACAATTATCATTCGTCATTACCTCCTCCTCCCGAACCTCCAACCACCTAACAATAATCAATAGTGTACCGTACTGTGACCATTAGGCTGCCCCCAGTATATATCAACTATAATCATATCAAGTATCGGGATCGGCCCATGCTAGACTTAAACCCCTGAGCTACCACCCACACGTATATCAAGTAACACACATAAGAGATCTTTCCAATAACTTAGTGCAAAACCTTTTGAGATTATTACATTAGTGTTCATGCCAATATAGTACCTTTGGAACAATGATACATCAATAGGAACCAAGTAATAGACCTTCTATACAATAACGATGTAATAAAGACTCATTGGTACATCAACAATGTGTTTCAGAATCATCAATATCACAACAATGAAATAAAAGCCTTTTGGTATATCAATGAAACATTTTGACACTTTATAGAATGGAAACAACTTCGTTGGTAACGTAGAACAATACATGTTTTTGGACAACCTCGGAATCTTACTTGATGGAACATTGGTGTTTTCATTCCAAAGAACATTGTTAGAGTATGCTTTACATACCTCGTTGTAGATTCGGATACCAATTCAACACAACTTCCCGCCTTTAAAAATCACTTATCTACAATGAAATGTTTGGCATCTAGTATTAGCAACCCAACACCACAATTCTCTTCCATAATTCCATACAACCAATATTTGCAAAGCATTCCAAAAACCAACTTGAACAATAAGTTTATGTGTGTGTATATATATATATATATATATATATAATCATTTCAATACCACATCATCACACCAAATCCCTTCACAATTCAACATAATCCAACCATGCACAAGAATAATCCAACATCATTTTCAATCATCTTTCAACAACAATCAAATACCATACTTCTTATGCTCACATGCATATATATACATATCCATATAAATAACACCAACATAATTTACATCCTTACCATAAAATGACCCTTTTGATTTCGAAGTCCTGTTGGCACAAATAAGGAGTGCTTCTCGAAGCCCTCGAGATGGTGAACACAACTACAGAATCAATTTGGATTTTCTACGGTTGAATCACAAGATAATTGGAGTTGAAATTAGGCTAGGGTTTCTTATTCTTCAATAACTTGGATGATAAATGATGGATATGAGGCTAAGTATATGTATATAATGATCAATTTTTGTCCATGAGGTGATGGAAAATGACCATATTGCCCTTAAAATTTAAGTAAATCCGAATCTGTCCATGGTGGACTGTTTTGATAGGCTAAAGTAAATCGACCATAACTATTTTCTCCGATAATGGATTTGGGTGAAACCAATTGTATTAGAAAGAAGACTCTCGGGGCTTCTCATCGATATATAGAAGCTCACACAGTTCATTTGTACAAGGAGTTATGATCGTTTAAAGTCGACCCAAAAATCTGTTTGGCTGCAGTACTTTTGTGTGCAGAAAATTTCTGCACATTTACTGTTCATTGCGTCCACCGTTTTCAAGTTTCGAACATGCTCGCTTATATCCGATACTCATCTATTTTCAAAAATCTTTATATCGTTGGAAAGATAACTCGATAAACTTCACATAGAATCTTCGACGAGTAAATTCCGGTATAAATAAAGTCGATTCCTATACACATATAATCAAACTATACACTTGAAATCATCTCAAAATAATCAATACTCATACTTAAACTCATATATACCTAACTTATGATCAATACATATACTCCAACACATATAACCATGGCTAATGCACGTAATTAAGTACGGGGTGTTACAATATCGTTATCCGAATCAACAACACCATAAGCAATTGATAATAATATGCAACTTAAAAAAATTATAAAGCATAAAATTTAACAGAATGATGTTATAAAAATTTGTATGCAACCCATACAGAATACGATATATTTATCAAAATAGTCAGTGATGTATCATAACGTATACAATTATGTATCATAATATATCATATATGTTCTGTAACGTATCATAATATCACATAAAGATTAATTCAAAGGATTAGTAATATCTGCACTATCAAGAGTGCTAGCAGAAAGAAAAGTCCATTGGTATGGTCCACTCAAATGAGCACCGTCCGCCACAATAACTGGTCTGCAATGCTTGGAACCATGCATCATTGGTTGTAAAGATGTAATACCCCAAAAAATTTTCTTCGTAAAGATTTCGTGAGAAACGTATCGAGTTCTATGCTTTAGAGCGATTCATAAATTTTCTGTGTAGTATTTCTAAGACGTTGACCTACCATTGCGTAGAGTATCGAATAAGCTTTTCAAGGATATGTAGAACATCGAAAATGGACACTCGAGCGATGAGTTACGACCATTCCGATCGAACTACAACCATTCCGATCGAACTGTGAACAATAAAACGTGCAGGAAAAAGTACTGAGGCCTGGCGTATTTTTGCTCTAACTTTAAATGATCATAACTCCTTGTACATAATGATTTGGGTGATCTATTATATAACAACGGAAAGCTCTGCGAGTCCTCTTTCCGATGAAATTGGTTTCATCCAATTTGTCTATCGGAGCAAAAAGTTATGGTTGATCTACTTCAGCCTATCAAAAGTGAATTTTTGGATCAACTTCAAACGATCATAACTCCTCATACACAATGATCTGGGTGAGATACTATATATCAACAGAAATATATGAGAGTCCTCTTTCTAATGAAATTGGTTTCATCCAATTTGGATATCGGAGTAAAACGTTATGGTTGATCTACTTCAGACTATCAAAACAGTCCACCAAAGGACAGATTCGAGAATTATTTGATTTTTAAGGGCATTTTGGTCATTATGCCTTCACTTCATGGACGAAAATGTCCATTTATACATATATTGAATCATAAAATTCATGTTCTTCCATCAAAAACATTGAGAGAACTAAACCCTAGGTTCATTTTGAGCTCCAAATATCTTTCAATTTCACCGTAGAAATTCAAAATTATTCCGATAAACGAACTCCTCATTTCAAGACCTTCGAGGAGCACCCATTATTTGTTCGAACAGGATTCCGTAATCAAGAAGTCAATTTCAAGGTATGTGGGGTTTTGAACAAGAGCAATCTTCCGTTCTTGTGCCCAAAGCTTTAATTTTATTATGGTTTTACATGATTTTGCAAGTGAGATTATGTCTAAATAATTTGATTATGAGATTATGATGGTTGAATGAATAAACTTTGATTTATATGATTATCTCAATGTTTTCATGATATGATTTAATAATTATCATTGCGAATTACACACTTTTACCACGAGGTGGTATTTTGAATGATTTTGGGATGTATGTCGAGATGGTATTTTGGAATAATATTTTGAGATATGTGTCAAGTTTTATGCTTCCCAATGATGATTTGAATTATTGAATATATATTTGAGAAATGAGATGTCTTGATATCTATAATTGTAAATTTCACATTTTTATTTTGAATGATTTTGAGATATATGTTGAAATGGTATTTTGGAATGATTTTGAGATTTATGATAAGCTTAAAGCTTCTTTATGACGAAATTGAATCATTGAGCATATTGAGATATAACATTTGAGATGTTACCATGAGTCTTGATATTTTCTCAAAAATATTGATGTTTTCATGACTTGATAAATTGTTACATTTTGACATTTAAAAAGCTTGAGTTCTATTATTGAAATTTCATGATATTCGAAAATGGGTATACACTCAAATTACTTTATGAAGGATTTATAAGACTTTGAATTTTTTTTCCAATATGGATATACATGATTACTTCATTACTCTACTTCTTAAATTGAGAATTTATGCTATGGATTGCATACTACTACAATGAATTGATATTTCTAAAGGCTTTTGAGATAAAAGTTGTGATTTGAGTTGTACTACGGGATATGTATTCTTATTATGAATTGAAGGTCTCAAGTGCTTTTCAAAAGCTGTTGTCATGATTTAATTGTCGAATTGAAAGAATAATCATTTGAGTACATTGACCTTGAACTCACAGAGTCGAGATGATTTTGACTATGAGAAAGATTGATTTTGATATAGATGTTGAGATGAATTTTGGTAATTTTTTTTTCCGAATGATTTTGATGAGTTGAATTGTTGAAAATATTACGTATTGAGTATTCATATCCTTGTCCAAATATCGAGTTGGTTATGGTTCAATGCATTGATACCTTGTTGATGTTGAAAAAGATTGAAATGTTTTAAGTCGAAGTTGGGGTTAGGAATCCACAAATTGTTGATGAATTATAAATTGAGATATTTGTTTTGGTCTTTATGATAGACCCTTGTGATGATGATGGTGGATTTCCTAACGCGTTCTGAGCTTGTCGGGAAGTAGTACTTAGCACCGAGAGGTAAATTTGGTATTTTTCCAAACCTATGTGCCACCGTAGGGTTGTTTGATGATGATATTATTGGCCAGAGAGCCCGATTGTGATTATTACAGTTTTAAGGTCGTACTCCCTGACAAAGAGTATGACACTCCCGCCAACGGGAGTTTCAAACATTGGTATTCCATGTAGCTCACGTGGGGTTGTTGGTTATAGGAAACTCCCCTGTCCATAAAAGTCATGTTTCTTGAATTACCGAGTCACTCCGAGATTTGTGTCAAAGAGTTGAGATATTATGATGAATTATGATTACCTATGATGAATTTTGACGATATGATAATTTATGATGATTTATCATAATTTATGATTTTTGATGATTTACATGGATTATGAGATTTTACCATTTGAACTATTTATTATGGAAGTATGAAGAGTATGATTTGATATAACTCAAGCCAAGTGAGTCGTCATTGTCTGTATGCATGTTTTCATGAAATTGATGATGTTATTTAAAGTGTTGCATGCACCCCCACATACTCAGTACATTCTCTTTGTGCTGACTCCCATCTACTATTCTATTCAGTTGCAGCATCTGGTCAGCAGGTAAAGGAGTCCTTATAGTTCAAGGTCTTGTGTTGGTTATTTCAGTTCAGAGACACTGTATCTTCTTCGGTCGGCCATATTGAGTGGGATGGTTGGGAGTCATGACCCGTTTATGTACAGGCAATACTAGGAGAGGCTTCATAGACAGTAGTAGTGGTTGATGTATTCAGTCTCCTTATTGTATATGTGTATGTGTTAATAGAATTGTCATCTTGTAATTCCAATATTGTATTGAACAGATTTTGTATTGAGATATTTTCAGCTTCATTCTCTTAAAATTATGTTTTAAATCAGCTGCTTTTGAGTTATACCTATGAAAGGGTTAGCTTGGGGTCACTTGTGACCCTAAGCACCGTTGGCGTCTCGGGACTCGATTTTTTTTAGGGGCGTTACAAAAGCGATAAACAAATATTTGAATTCATTATCTACCGCCTTATGAATTTTGATGTGTGATCCTGAATATACGGAGTTTTGCATGTAGATGTATCTTGGCATTTGTCTATATCCATCAGCAACTCCATCGCTAAGCATTTCTATAGCACGCTCCTTGACACGCCATGCTTTCATGTAATTAATGTTAACACCATACACAACTTTCATTTCTTCAATAATGTCTGCTGGAGTGTGTTTTCTCTTGTAGTTTACTAACTTTGGTTTTGTAAAGTTACTAACAAAGGTAGCGGTAGCCTGCAGCTGCTTTAACACCCTATCACTCATTGAACATATATGTTCATCATTGAATTTCCGAATTTGAAAAAGATCCAAATCCATAAAGCAAGATGCTTTCATGTACCAACCGCAATTTTCATTACGACATTCCAACCAATAGTTGCATATATTAATAAATAATCATAAGTTTTTATAAAAGAAAAATAGCTATTACGAAAAAAAAAGTAATGTATCGGGTACTAAGCAGTGATAAACAGTTGATATTCTTAAAACAACATTTCAACAAATCTACAACAAAATCCACTGCAAGTTCTTATATGATATTCTTTATGAAGAACACGATCAAAAAATATTTTATAATGTATTATACGAAGAATCTAAACACCAAATACACACTAAAAAACAATAACAACATAGATTATAATATCTTTTCTTATCAGATCTTGATTCTCGGAAATTAAAACTGTGATCTAACGCATACTTTTCCATTACAGCTTTAAGAGTTTTCTTATCCTTATACAATTGCTTGACCTTAACATCAGTGTTTTGACAATCAGTGATGAATTTACCTGTTTCAATTTTTGGTACATACAAAGCGTACTGATTATTCGACTCAACAACGGCAAGTGCAGATGCATCTGATTTTGTTCCTTCGACACACATAATCGCACCAGTTTCAACATCAAATTCTAGATCTTCTGTCGATTTATCCCTTGTTGTAATGCATAGCGGATACATTACAAAATCTGTAAATATTTTTTTTAACTCAACGTAACCCTTAACACCATTGTCGTTTTGAATAACCATTGGAGCCGTATTTCCGTCAACAATATAACGAACATCTATATTTTTCTTAGCTTGATTTCTGTCAAGTTCCGACGCAATAACTAAAATCAACCTGAAATACGAAACACTTTCGCTAACTACAATTCCATCACTTTTGTAATTATCATAAATTATATCATTTAGCCAGATACCAGAATATCTCAGCAAAATTGAAATATTCATGATGTTAATTTGTATGAAAGATTCGACAAAAAATTATTTTTTGAAGCAATGAGCTGAAACAAAAATGAAATCGGAATTCAAAATTAAAAAAAAAAAAATCTGTTACATGATTTAAATATTACAAAACGGTAACTCCTATTTTTTAGGAATTTGATTAAACAATCTTATGCTTAATTAACATTTATTAAAGATTTTACCGCATTAAATAGGATACTAAAGTATCTTAACACAATGTACCATACGTAATTGAATAATGTACCAGAAATAGGATTTTCAATAATTTTTTAAACAGTTGAGAAAGATGGTAAATATATATGAAACACTTGGGGTTTATGTTGTTTACACATTTTCAAAAGCTCAAAGACAATTTTAGCTTTTCTTAGCCATGTTTAGACTGTCATGTCAGCTTCAATGGCAAGATTACCGTCTTAAGAGATTGTTTGTTAGGTAGATTAAATTATTCTAGGATTATAACTATTTTATACCTATAACTCTAGACTATTTTATACCTTATGGAAGCTAATATAAAATTCACGGATAATGAATTATATCAAAACTAACTTTCATAATAATTTTATATTATATTTAATTAATAATGTAAGTTAATCTCAACATAAATATATACTATCATTGATTAAATATAAAATAAATTTTGTTAATATAATATTTTAAATTTATTCATAGTCCCTTCTTATACCACCTGCCAAACGACGCCCAGGAGCATTTGTGTTTCAAAGTAGGGATGGACGTTTCGTATTTGATTTGATATTTTTAAAATTTAGATCGATAATTTGGTAATCGGTATTTGAACGTAGATACTACATATCATACTTATAAACATTGATTCGGTAAATTAAATTTCGGTTCGGTAAGATATTTGATAATACCATATTAAAGTTGGAGATGAACAAATACACGTTTACATTTCAAAGAATATACTATATTTAATAGAAACCTTATTTTGTGTTTTACAAATATATTACCAGGGTCCAAGAGATTCTTAGCGATGAATAATATTATTGTCTATTGGGTTGGTTAGACACACACATATATATAATTCAATATTCTGTAAATACCGAATATCAAATGGTATTAATATCTTGTACCAAATTCAATTTAGAGTATCTCAAATACCGAATCACCAAATATCAATTATCAAATAATTCAATTTTCGATATTTTATGCGGCGCTCTAATTCAAAAAGTGTTAGATGGACAGAGTTTAAAAAAAAAAAAAAAAAAAGCATTTTACAAGAAAATACCACCTTTTCTCCCCTTAAACCCTCAAAAAGTCAAAACCTTGAGAAGGGCAGAAAAAGGCGCACATTGTTGAAGCTATCTACTTGAAAGAAGAAGAGTTGAACAATGGCTTCAACCGCCACAATTCTCACCCGCAATTCTCTCTCATCCTTACGCTTACCGGGGTTTCCCCGTTTACCCGTTTCACAGCTCCATACCCGAATCCGAATTCAACCAAATCCACCTCATACAACCCGACCCGGACTCCCCTCTTCTTCTTCTTCTTCTTCTTCTTCTGCTATCAGTTCTTTAACTCATGGATTGAAATGTTTGCATCTTTCGAATATTGAAACTACAAGGTTCGTTTCTAGTAGCAGTAATTTTCAGATGTCAGCGGTTTCCGGCGACGGAGGTGGTGGTTATGGAGGTGGTTCTGGTGATGGAAACTCAAGTGGTGGCGGCGGTGGCAGTGACAGTAACAGTGATGGTGGTGGGAGAAACTGGTCAGTGCTTGCCTGGTAATTTTTGTTTTACATGACATATTTGGAACCAATTAAGCTGTTTTCATGCTAAATTTTTGTGTTAATTTTGGCATGTTGAGGCTTTTTTGAGGGTCATATGAACTGCGACCAACATTTTAAGACTGCAATTTATAGTAATTTCGATATAGTCTTTCAATTGTTTTAATTTTGTAATATCGAATTAATCTAATTTAATTAAGCTTTGAAAATAAGTCAAATTGACTCTTGATAAGCGAAACGTGACAACTATTTTGTAATGGATGGAGTACTACTAGCATTTTTGATGGGTATTTTGCTGCTTGTCAGCGTTTTGTCTGAAATAGTGATTAACCATTTATAGTTTGAAGGAAAGCATAAGTATTGCATATGAAGCTATCACTGCAAGAACATAATGTACTTGACTCCGTTCTATCCATCCAACTGGTTGCTCCAAAAATTATCTAGCTTTAAAAACTCATTTCATTAATATAATGGGGACTAAATTTGCTATGGAACTCAATTCACGCAGCGAGAGTATGTGTGTTTGTTTTGGCACTTCAAAAGCCATGGAAGATATCTTCTTCAGTGTAGGCAATTCAGGACGTCATTTTGCTATGGAGATTAGATCATTTTTCATAGAGGTTGTTTGTTCTAGAATTTCATCATGCCAAAGCAATTGAAAATAATAAAATAAGTTCCCTTTTATATCAAAGCAAAAACGTGTTATATCAAAGAAGTTGTGATGTTGAAAGATTTGAAGAAGAGAATCTTATGTGCTGCATCAAATATCAAAGAGTATCCCTTTACTGTTATGGTTTTCATAATGTGTATTCTCTTTTCTTCAGATTGGTATACTTTTCAGTTTCGTAGGACTCTACTCTAAAATTAACTTAATGTTGTTAACTGTGTCATGGTGGCTCAAGAATAATCTTTACTTTTTCTGTAGGTACTTGTCTCTTCTTGAGAAGTATCCTGTATGGACAAAAGCAATTACATCTGCACTGTTGACACTTTTTGGAGATCTAATCTGTCAGGTAAACTCAGTAAAATGAATTTCAGGCTTCTAGAATGGATAGAAACTGCCGAGGATGCACTATTTCTTTATACTGTTGTTGTCATTTGTCAATACTAGTGCATGCGTTCTCTGTTGATACTACAGAGTACAACATTATTCGAATCAGGGATTCCGGATTTTTCAACTTAGTAATAGTTGTTAATTCTAACACCTGGAGAAGTAAAACTTATAATGAACTCTTTTTCCTTTACTCATCAAAATATCTCCTTTAGTACGTGGGTTTAGATTAACGATGTCAAATGTTTATTCTGCTTTATAGTTAATATTGTCATAAGTTGTACTTGTAGTTATGGTATTCCTATTATGATAAGGATTTCGGTGTTGTAGATGGTAATTCCTAAATTGATACTAATCAAATGTCTTTTGGATTGAAAGAAAAGGAGAGAAAGAAGTGGAGAGGGGGCATAAAACTTTCCTTTTTTGAGATGATTTGAGGGAGAGAAAGGAAAGGAAAAGGAGATAAAAGGATGGATAGGATTATGAAGAAAACATTAAGTTTCTCTTCTGTCTAAATGTTTAGAGATCTTTTGGATTGAAAGAAAGGGAGGAGTGGAGAGGAGCGGGATGACTGCAGAATTTTTTTTTGAATTGATTATAGGGAGAGAAAGGAAGGGAAAAGGAGATAAAAGGATGAATTGGGTCGTGAACAAAACATCAAGTTCCTTTTGCTGTGAAAGGAAAACCTCCTTTGATGAAAATTTGTTATATCATAAAAGACAGTAGGCATTAGTTTACCTGATAAAAAAAGACAGTAGGCATTATGAGGCGATGAGCCATATTATCTTTAATATATTAATTTTATTCACTGTCTAATCACACTCCTTTTCCTTTCTCTCTCTGTCAATTCGGAAAACACATTTCCTCTTTTCGCGTCCCTTCAGAATGTGCAATGAGTCAGCAACTTAGTTTTTTTGATCTTTTCCCTCATTGAAATATATTCTTTTCACGATGATCCCAAGCTATTTTTCTATTTCTTTCACCTTATCATTGCTGATTATGTGCCACAGCTGTGGATTGACCAAGTAGCATCTGTGGATGTAAAGAGGACGTTTCTATTCACATTCTTGGGCTTTGCTTTGGTGGGTCCAACTTTGCACTTTTGGTAATATCTTCAGAGCCCCTTATTATTTCCTCTCTATATGACTCTGAAGATGCTTGTACAACTTGTGCCTTTTCCACTTGAAAGCCTGTCATGTACATATATTATTCTGGTCTCTGTATCTCAGCTTTCTCTTGGAGCTGGTGTTATTATGTTATTTACTGCATACCGATTGCCTAAGCTGCTGGGCACCTGTCTTTCTAACCCAGTACTTAAACTGGGAATATAAAAATAGAATATGCGCCTTATTTGCATGTCACCTTTCTATCTTCTATTTTACTTTCGAGGGAGCGAAGCCACAAGTTCATGAGTGCATTAGTTTTTTCATATTATGATTTTCATCTGTAGGTTTGAATGATACTCACTGCTGTCCGATCTAAATTATACATGCAACCGCAAACTGATTTCTATTTGTCGTTAAAGAGTTACTTCAAAGCTTCTGTAGGATTATTTACTAATGTTTTAATATCATTTAGCACTTTGCCTTGCTAAAAAATATATGTATCTACCTAACATGGATGCATACCTTGTTTGTTTGGTGAATGCCTGGAGGTAAAATGTTCCTAATGACATTGTAGAATAGCTCCTTGTCTTCTGACTCCGATATATTTAGGTACCTCTACCTGAGTAGATTGATCACAACTCCAGGGGTCACTGGTACTCTCATGCGCCTTGTACTAGATCAGGTTTTCCTTCCTTTTCATTTAGTGATAGTTTCTTATTTACTGGTATTATTACTTCCTTATGATATTGTCATCGAATTTGATATGCTTTTGTACAGTTCCTTTTTGCTCCAATTTTTGTTGGGGTTTTCTTATCCTCTTTGGTAACGCTTGAGGGAAGGCCATCACAAGTGATTCCAAAGCTTCAACAGGTATTCTAAATGGTCTTCTGTTCATACTTATTACTGGACTGGAAATAGATGCATAGTGATAGTTACTCTTCCTGAATTTTGATTCACACTTCCATTTTTAAAATGAAGGAGTGGTTCTCATCTGTCCTTGCAAATTGGCAACTTTGGATACCTTTTCAATTTATCAACTTTCGGTTTGTACCTCAGCAGTTTCAGGTCAGTGAAAGTCAATTTCATCATTTTGTTTGGTTATGAGCATGGCTTCCTGTCAACTTCTAGTAGTTTGGAGATATCTCTTCAAAAGTTGATTTGGCTTGAATTGTCAAAATCGTCCAATCATTCATGTAAAGAGTTTTAAAAATGTCTAATCATTCATGTAAAGAGCTTAGCCAAATTAACTACTGTAAAGCTGGATTAGCAGTGTTTTGGGGTGTGCAGACTCCGTAACTCACAGATTCAGAAACTCGTTTGTTTTAGTGATATGCAAAGACCTTGACACCTGAACTTCTTCTTCGATCATTCTAATTATTGTGAACATTCACATTCTTATCAAGTATATAAGTTGTAGTCATGCACTCATGCGTTAACATCCGTTGAATGTCTGTTTGGAATCAGTATTTGGCAGTTTATTTGCTGGTCTTCAGGTTCTTTTACATGATATATACTACTGTAACCAACTTGATTGGTCTCAATTCTTTCTTCTCTGATTGCAGGTCCTTGCTGCTAACTTCATTGCTTTAGTGTGGAATGTCATACTGTCATATAAAGCCCACAAAGAAGTTATTGTAAAATAGGTAAAGTATACCAGTATTTCTTTGAAACTAGTTTCACTTCTGACTTCCATTACATGAGATAAATGCTTTACTTACTGAAGAAAAAGTATGAATGCTTAACAAAAAACATTTCCTTGTTATCGGAAGAAGTAAATTTTCTCTTTGATGTTCATTCCTTAATTTGAAAATTGAGCAAATGCTGGATCGGCCTCTGGTTAGTGTCGCTTCCCCTTCTTGTTTCCCTTAAACCGGAGAAACACTGTCCTTCCTCTGGGGCCTCGTAACTTGATAATGAATCAATACACAATAATTTTCCCTTGAATTTAAACTACAAATTTTATGTGTTCTGATGCAATCACTCCAACACAGTACAATTTTTCAATCCTTTGCAGTGCAGATTTTAGGTTGTTGCTCCGCTGCCTATTGATGCCGAGAATCTGGAATAGGCATATGATTTATGCTGCGCAAGTTTCTTTTGTTTGTATGTTAGTATTGATCTAGGTTGAGAATGTTTTTGGTGTTTACTCTTCCAGATCAATATGAAATATGGTTTAGTGGGAATATTTTGTTTTTCTCATTTATGTTCTCTCGAATCCTGACATTAATAATATAATGGATCTAATACTCGCATTAGCATGACATCCCTCAAAAAAAATTTCCGCATCCTTTGAAAAAGAAATAATTTTTTTTAGAAATTATGTAATTCACATTATTATCAATAACCAAACACTGCATAAAGAAACTACAAGCATAGCTAACACAAACATTACTAATACAAGTATTAATACAAATATTATTAATACGCAATAATTATATTATTCTTATATACTCCAAATGGCTACTTAGTCTTTTCATATTCTTGTATTATATACGAAGTGCAACAGTCCATTAAGAGCCTATTTGGATGAGCTTATTTTTTTCTGGCTTATAAGTCAAAAGCCAAAAGTTAGAAATTCTAGCTTTTGGCTTATTTATGCTTTTTTAGCTTAAAATAAAGTGTTTTTAAACACTTGAGAATTTTACCCAAACACTATCAAAGTAATTTTTGACTTAAAATAATCCCATTCAAACGGGAACTAAATAATTTATTGTTACGGATGCGGAATTAACGTGTATAGGCAGAGCAAATTCCAAATTAAGAAAAAATAGGTATTTAAAATTGTAAACTTTGTTAGCATGCATCTTGGTTAATTATTTGTAATATAAACAATAATTAAAAAAAATTAAACATCACAAAAGACCATTATTAATTAATTATAGAAACTCAACCGATTGCAACTTTTCGTTTTTTTCCTTTTTTATAGAGTTGCGACTTTCCGTTTGTTAATAAAAACAAAATGAAATATCAGAATAACTGCTATAACCGACTTTTGGATTTTAGAGGTCTCAATGTGCAATGGCAGAGAAGAAGAAAAAGAAACCAGATGAAGTATATGATATAATTAACCTCAAAAATATAAAATCCTCTTCTTTATTTTTAGTTATATTTTTTTCGTAGGTATAGAATTGAATTTCCAGTAGAGTAAATTGTGATTTTTCTTTCTAATTTTTATGTTTGATGATTTATATAGGTTGTGGAAGTGGAATATAAAATTTCGATGTATTGCCAAGGATGCGAAAAACTAATTGCCAAAACCATATCCAAAATCAAAGGTACTCTATTTAAACTATTTTTATATGAAAATTTGATTTTGTAGCCTGTGCTCATACTCTTTTAGATGAATGCATGTCGAATCCTTCAAAAAAATAGTGGATTTTTGGAGGATTCAACTCAGGTGCGACGTTAATTTGAAGAGTGTAGTCAGTGGCGGAGCCACCTTTGCTCCAGGGGTTCATCCGAACCCCACTCCATGGAAAATTATACTATTTTTATTACTAATTTTTATGCATATATAATAGATGTTGAACCCCCTTCGACTAGTTTGTATATTTACTTCTGAACCTCAATGAAAATCCTGGCTCCGTCAATGTAGTAACATTGTTTGTAAGTGGTCTTGACACTATGGGTTTGTTCATTTTCTTTGTAACAATTTTAGGGGTTGAAGAATTCATGACGGATATGAATAAACACAAAGTGTTAGTAAAGGGTCGAATCAATGCAGATAAAGTGTTGAAGAAACTTAAGAAGAAAACTGGGAAGAAAGTAGAAATGGTGACTAAAAAAGAAGACAATAAGAAAAAAAGTGAAGAAAAAGGAGGGGATTTACAGTTGATACAGAATCCAAGAGAAATTTCAGATGCTTTGATTATTCAATATAGTGGAGATAGCATGTTATATACTATGTTTAGTGATGAAAATGCAAATGCATGTTCAGTTATGTAAACCTATTTTTTAATTTTTGGTCATGAACTATGTTTTGTCAGAGCATAATTTGGGTCACATGTGAAGTTGTGTGCTTAACCCAATTTTTTCCATTTTTTTTTGTTGATTTTTTTATTTAATGTTAGATATTTATATTGGACCTGATTAATCAATATTCGCGCTTTTAATTTAGCTAAGATTTCTTCCATGGTTTGTTGGTTGTATAACTCGATAAGCTTAAATGTGTAAAGTTATTATAATCCAATCTATGTATATATAATGTTATTATTATTTATTAGTATATATATTTAACTTATAGTGTATTTACTTCATATATTGAACCCATCCTTACTGAAAATTCTGAATTCACCCTTATTTTGTAATGCATGAGTAACACTGATAACTTGCTAGTAAACTAATACTACATCAATAATTGTTGTTGGAAACTTGCAAGGGACTAAAGTTTTCATCATCAGTAACATCACAAACTGGGAACCAAATGTGTTGTGACTTGTGACCCTTTATATCATTACCCAAAAATCATGTACAACTAGGCCCTAAATTCATAGTTCCGGTACAAAAGAAGAAGAAGAAATAACATAAAAAACAAAAAACAAATGTCCCTTCACCAATTGTTCCATATTAAAAAAATAGAGAAATACTAAGGGGGTTTATAGGTCAAATGGGTTCTCCCACCTATCAAACTAGTCTTTTAGGTTGGGCTCTCCCCCTTGATTTATAACAGAAACATGTACAAAAAGACCAAAACAGATCAAGGGACAATCAGTCAATTACTAATATATATTAAACGAAGTGGTTCTTCTTGAGTTTGTGTCTAAAAGATAGCATCATTATCCGGTTAAGCCTACAATAAGGACCTATTTTAACCAAAAAAATATTTCCCGATTCATATATTATGCAAGTAGCAATTTTTGTGTATATAATTAATTATACTTGAGAAGCCAAATTAAAAACGTGAAGAAGAAACTAGAAAGACCCGTTATATACTTTGTCATTTCTAGGTGAACCTTCAAAGAAATACGCCTCTTGAAAGATATATATATCCCAATTCCCAATCAATGAATGGACCTACTTAGTTAGCTTGTCATCTAATTTAATACTACATTCTTTTAATTTCTTTCTTATCTAAGAGATGATTAGTTCCTTCTTTTGTTTAATAATTGAAAGGAGAAAAATGTAGTTACATTCTAGACTGGTTCTGACGTAGAGGGGTAAGTTAATTATGATGAGTTCAGCAAAACTATAATTTTGACTTGGAACTTTATACTATATACTTAAGACATTCATCAAATAAGTATAAATAATTAATTGCAAACTCATTAAATCAAATAAATCACGACCCAAGTACTCGTTCTATGCATATTTTATATGAAGAGGTTTGAAGTATAAGAATCAAAACACTTAATTTTGGCTATAGATTTAGATATACAAATTCTTTAAATACTTAAAATAAATAATACAGGGCGTTCAGTAATTACATAAACAATATTACTACAAGTCAACTATTTTTTTAAAATATCAAGAAAATAAAAACTGATTGCAAAAAGATGATTTAAATTTAAATAACAGCAATTTGTTGGATGGCCATATTTGCATGGGTCTTCAAAAGACAACGAAGTGTCACAGTCTTATGACTCAACTAATTAGATGGCTAAACAGTTTTTATGAAATTAGTTTAAGAAGTTTCGAGATTTGTATTCTGGTTTTTGGTATACTTTTCGTGTAATTCAATCTCGAATCAAACCAGAACCACCTTTTTTTTTTTTAGATACACCTCACATTGACCCTGCCACCTATAAGTAGTTTTAAACAAAACAATAGCTCCAAAGAATAATACTAGTAGTTACTTAAAACACAAAAGGCATTATTTATGTTATTAATCTTATTTTATTAAATTGAAAATACATATGGGGCCTAACTTTATTTCTCTTGGTTGTTCAATCTTCAGAAGATTTTCTTGTTCACTTAATTAATCAATGAAATGAGTGATCAGTCGTATCGCTAATCCCACCAATATAATACTCATCAAATTAAATATAAGGTATAGATATTCATTAAATTGCCATTAACATTATGATCAATCGTATATGTATAGTTGATCCATTCAGGAAAAAACTATATAAAAAAAAGTGGTTCTTTGTAGTATTATTTTATGTAATTCTTCTATTAATTTTTATTGTATATATAGATTAATTATGATGACAACCAAGAAACATGTGTATTTCTCACTCTTGGCCTTTGACTAGTCTTGGCATGGGTCCTGGGATGACAGTATATATTAGTTGTTTGGACCAAACTTTGACTATTAATTAGCTAGCAGGGCTTACAAAAATTAAAAAATTACTCACTCGGACTGTGTTTGGTATGATGGAATTAGAAATATTTTTTTTTTACACAATAAGTCAATGTTTTATTTATTTTTTAAGGTCTGATAAGAAAGTAAAAATATATTATTTCAAGAGCATTTATATATAATCTAGTAAAATATCATGAAGTAATAAATTGGGATGCGTGGGAATGGGGGGGTTCAGGAGCGTCAGGTGGATGGTTAAGGAAAATGAACTTGAAATAAAAATTTCATTTATGAAACTTATTTTTCTAAAAATAATATTTATCAAAATATTTTGACGAACTAAATATGAAAAAAATTGAACCATCCTCCTGTGGAGGAAAGCTTTTTCATATGCAACACAAATGTAAGTAGATTTTTCTCTGAGCCCTTAGTCGTAGCAAAGCTAGCTCTTCACATCATTGACATTGAACAGATGAACCTGGCTACACAATAACTCTGACTCTAGCATAGGATAAAGTTCTATAATAATCTGCTTATCTGATTTCGTTCGATCGAGTCAGCATTCGAAAGTCTTGCAAGCAACCTACACTAAAGCTAAAGTGATTTTTTTTTGGAATCATTTTCTTTGGTTAGCAAACACACCCTTAGTTATATTGTCCCACTAACATAACGCAACAAAGAGGGCAAAAAGAATGCATCAAAGAGGATAGATTCCAAACTAACTGTTATGAACCAATTGTCCCACGATAGAAAAATAGAAAAATACTAAGAGGTTTATAGGCCAAACGGGTTCTCTCACCTATCAGGCTAATCTTTTTGGGTTGGGTTCTCCCGTTTGATTTATAACACTAAGGTTTGCCAAAGTCCCAAGAAAGTAGCAACAAACATACTTCAAGAAAGAAATCAAGAATGCTAGATGCTTGGAAATTGAATCGTTTGTCCCTTTGCCACCATTTAAGCCTCTTGATGTCAAGAGAATATTAGGAGTATTTCCTTTACTTAATTATGTGTACGTTATGTCCATTCATATACTGATTTAATGCTTTGTCATAAATCAAGTACGTGACTTTTTATTTTTATTTTATTTTAATAATTGGGGATATATAGTGATTTAATTTGAACCTAGGATTTCCGTCTCTTTTGATACCATTAGTAGGTGTGCATGCCCATGTTCTTATTCAAAAGTTTGAGAACATAAGGAATTTAGATATAGAATTTTGAGTTTACGATATTTAAACAATAACAAGGTCATTCACTGACGTTAATTTCGATGAAACATTTCTATATATTAAGCGGATTTATTAATACAAATATCAAATATAGGCATAAGTTGTTGAGTTTAATTTGCTGATCGAACCAATTAGTACTAACTCAACTCAACTCATGCCTATTAAAGAAAATATATTTTTATTTACTTAATTATATATGCTATGCAACCAAACATAGTAGTTATTAATCTAAAACTAGGAGTAGCCATGCTAATTATGAATCATTCTTCAAGTTATCAATAGCATCTTCTAATAATTAATCAGTAGGTCACGAGTTCAGGCCTTGAATAGCCTCAAATGAAAATGCAAGACAAGACTGTGTATAATATATATCCTTGTGGTGAGATTTTTCCTCGAACCTTGCACATAGTGAAAATTTTAGTGCACTGACCAACCTTTTTTTTAGCATCTTCTGATATAATTCTATCGAATAAATAATGCTTGAGGAGCTGCCAAAGCGGGAAAATGGGGTGATCAGCCAGTCGAGCCGTACAAGAACAAAAGAAGCTAATGTAGGGATTTTTAATAGCACATGTATTGACTATATTGGAAATATACGCAAGTCAACTATGTGTTCTTTCTAGAATTTTAGAAAAATGCAATTTTAATTAGGATTTTCCACAATCCAATTAGTATTTTCCAAGTTGGTGGCTTCTGCATGCATGAGTAACTATTTCAGCTTGTCTTGTCAATTTTATTTTGTTTTCTTGGATGTGACATAGGCTTATGTTGATAGTGTACTTCTCTTTTGTGAAACTATTTTCTTTCTTTTCTTTTCTTCACTTTTTCTTGGGAAAAAAATGATACCTTTTCTCCTTCTTAAATGTAGTTATTTGACGTCAATGTAATGTGCCTAATCTTTACTTGTTACATGTACTGCTTATTAAGCACTTGTTTGAAGTGTGTGCAGGGCCGAATCCAAGATTTTCAATGAGGGGTTCAGTAGTACATATACGGATTAGTCGAAGGAAGTTCAGCCTATACTATTTATACATAAAAAAAATTTTATCATGTAAAAATAATATAATTTTTCGACGAAGGGAGTTCGTACTATGGGTGTCAAACGGGCTGGGTCGGGCCAACCCGGAACCGGCCCCTCTATTATAACTGGGTTGAGGGCCGGGCCCAACAGTAAAAAAAATTAAAATCCACCCTAACCCGGCCAACTTAACCCAATCCGATCAAACCCACCAAAACCTGGTCAAAGCCGATTAAAAACCGGTCAAACCAGTTTAAAAAATAAATAAAAAATCCAATATACACTATATACACTACAATTATATACACTCCAATATACAATATATATTTTTAAAAAAAAATATATAAACAATTACACATATATACGTACCATTCAATATATAATTATTATATATGACTATACGTACTACTTTAAATAAAACATATACTATAATAGTATAATATATATATATACACTACAATATATATATATATATATATATATGTATATATTTATATACTAATTTATAAAACATATACACATTAAATATGTACGCTTATAGAAGATATATACACATATATACGCACCATTCAATATTTATGTACTACTTGTCTACTTTAAATAAAACATATACTACAACATATATATATATATATATATATATATATATATATATATATATATATACGTAGTTATATAGTAATTTATAAAACATATACACATGTATACGTTAAATATATACTACTTTAGAAGATATATACACATATATACGCACCATTCAATATATATGTACTGCTTTAAATAAAATACATACTACAATATACATATATATATATATATATACACACAACAATATGTATATATATAGTTACATACTAATTTATAGAACATATACACTTGTATACGTTAAAGATATACGTCTATAGAAGATATATATACATATATACATATATACGCACCATTCAATAATATGTACTGCTTTAAATAAAGTATATACTACAATATATATATATGTATATATATATATATATATATATACTTATATACTAATTTATAAAACATATACACTTGTATGCGTTAAAAATGTAAGTCTATAGAAGATATTAACACATATATACGCACCATTCAATATGTATGTACTACTTTAAATAAAATATATACTACAATATACATATATATGTATTACAATGTAGAGATGGTTCTAGTATACTAATTTATAAAACATATACACTTGTATACGTTAAATATATACATCTATATAAGATATATACACATATATACGCACCAATCAATGTATATGTACTACTTAAAATAAAATATATAGTACAATATACATGGATTGCAATACATAGATAGTTATATTATATTAATTTATAAAACATACACACTTGTATACGTTAAATATATACATCTATATAAGATATATACACATATATACGCACTATTCAACATATATGTCATACGTTAAATAAAATATATACTGCAATATACATATATATATACTACAATATGTAAATATATATAGTTATATACTAATTTGTAAAACATATACACTTGTATATGTTAAATATATACGTCTAGAGAAGATATATACACATATATACACAACATTCAATATATATGTACTACTTTAAATAAAATATATACTACAATATACATATATATATACTACAATATGTGTATATATATATATATATATAGTTATATACTAATTTGTAAAACATATACACTTGTATACATTAAATATATACATCTGTAGAAGATATATACACAACATTCAATATATATGTACTATTTTAAATAAAATATATTTTACAATATACATATATATATACTACAATATGTATATATATATATATATATATACTTATATACTAATTTATAAAACATATACACTTGTATGCGTTAAAAATGTAAGTCTATAGAAGATATTAACACATATATACGCACCATTCAATATGTATGTACTACTTTAAATAAAATATATACTACAATATACATATATATGTATTACAATGTAGAGATGGTTCTAGTATACTAATTTATAAAACATATACACTTGTATACGTTAAATATATACATCTATATAAGATATATACACATATATACGCACCAATCAATGTATATGTACTACTTAAAATAAAATATATACTACAATATACATGGATTACAATACATAGATAGTTATATTATACTAATTTATAAAACATATACACTTGTATACGTTAAATATATACATCTATATAAGATATATACACATATATACGCACTATTCAACATATATGTCATACGTTAAATAAAATATATACTACAATATGCATATATATATACTACAATATGTAAATATATATAGTTATATACTAATTTGTAAAACATATACACTTGTATATGTTAAATATATACGTCTAGAGAAGATATATACACAACATTCAATATATATGTACTACTTTAAATAAAATATATAATACAATATACATATATATATATACTACAATATGTATATATATATATATATATATATATAGTTATATACTAATTTATAAAACATATACACTTGTATACATTAAATATATACATCTGTAGAAGATATATACACACATATACACACCATTCAATATATATGTACTATTTTAAATAAAATATATACTACAATATACATATATATATATACTACAATATGTATATATATATATAGTTATATACTAATTTGTAAAACATATACACTTGTATATGTTAAATATATACGTCTATAGAAGATATATACACGTATATACACTTCTATAGAAGATATCCAATTTATAAAAACATATACACATGTATACGTTAAATATACACTTCTATAGAAGATATATACACGTGTATACGCACCATTCAATGTATATATACTACTACTTATAAAATATACTACATTATATATACATTACAATATATGTAGATATACTTATATACTAATTTATAAAACATATACACATGTATACGTTAAATATACACTTCTATATGCACAAATATACAAAACATATGCTACTTAATGTAATAAATTAATAATATTTGGCAGTAAATTAATAATATATTAGAAGTAAGTTTTTAATTTAAAGTAGAAAACTAGAAATTCAATTTAAAATTTTAAATCGTTAAATGAAAAAATATAAAAAGCAAGCACTAAGGAGTGAATGAATTTGGGGAATTTTATTGATTGCAAAATGATCCAAAATTTATAATTTACATGAATAAAAAATCTAAAAATTATGCATCATTTTTTTCAGCTCATTCATGTTAATATTAACGGGAACTTGCATAGGATAGTCGAAGTCAACGGGGGCAAAACCATGCATTGGACTTGGTTCTGCTGAGTTCTCCCGTGAAGTCATAATTTCTTCAAGCTTCAGCTCGTCGCTCGGCTCCGGTTCCATTCCTTGATTTCTTCTTTCCGCTCTAATCTACTCTCTAAGGCAAACTAGAACATTCATTGCATTGCTTCCCAATGAGTGTCGGTTGTTTCCAAGCTGCTGTCGTCCTTGACTAAAGGTGCTCTCAGATGCAACGGTTGACATTGGAACATTCAAGATATCTCTAGCTAATCTTGAAAGCACAGGATATTGTGTTTCATTACTACTCCACTAATCCAACGTGTTGATCCATCGTCTGCGATCCTCTGGTGCCGTCCGAAGATAATATTTCAGCTCTTTCTGATAAGTTGATGTGTAAGTTCTCTCATCAACACTGTTTCAACAATTTAAATCATAAAACGAATCAGAAAAAATACTATGTGCCGGCCTTTTAGAAAGTGATGGCTCCTCGGAAGGATAAGGAGCGACAGTTGGAGTGATATTTGTAGGTACGGCTAAATCAAATAAATCAGTATAGTGATTATATAATTTTTCTATGTAATCTTTTGCATCAGCCGTAGCCGTCCACAAATCAGGTTTTACTTGTTCAGAATCATGGTTAGTATTTGTTTCTAAGTTAGTATAAATAAGAGTACTAAAGTGACACATATTATTATATTTCATGCACGGATTTAGCATAACACCAACCAAGTAAATCAAAGGAATCAGGAAAAAATATTTTTAAAATTTCGTAAAAATGGTGCCAACAACTTCTTTATAACCTTCTTTATTTTAATATTCTTTGAGCAAACCAGAAATATCGGCTATATATGCCAATATTACAAACAGTAGGATAATAAGCACCGAAAAATTCAACTGTAGCTACATAAATTTTTTCTAAAAACTTAACAAGATCATTAATTACAACCCAATCAGAATTATGTAGCATGCAATTAGCAGAATCAGCAAATGAACCGCAATGTTGGTTAAAAGCTAGTGTAATAGGAATTCTATATTTATAACAAGTTTTTAAAAATTCATACGTAGAATTCCATCTAGTATCAATTTCCTTAGGCATCAAAATCAGGGTAAGTCCATTTTCTTGACATTTAACTTTAAATTCTCTGATTCTCGATCTACGATTATTTCCTTGAATAAAACCAACGGCAAGACGAATTTTTTCAATATAAAACTCAAAAAACTCAAGACCATATTTTACAATTAAATTATATATATGACATGCACACTTAATATGAAAAATTTCAGGCAAGGGCGGAGATAGCGTAGATTTTAATTTTTTTTATAGCAGTCTTGTTGTTAGAAGCATTATCAAAAGCAATACATAAAATTTTATTTTCGATACCATAATATCCGACAATTTTAACAATAGAATCAACAATAAATTGTCCAGTATGTTTACAATCTTCATCATATAAAAAAAGCAAGAATACGTTTTTGCATCGCGAAATTACTATCCATCCAATGACAAGTAACGGTTAAATAATCATTTTTATTTACAGCACGATCAAGATCAGAAGTTATGGACAATCTACATTGAATATTTTTTTAACAATGTTAATAAATAAGAACAATATTGTGAATGAAGTCTAAAAATATCAGACCGACAAGTAGTTCTAGGAATACCGTTAAACATAGGATTATAAATTGCTTGTATATAACGAATAAAGACATCAGAAGAAGGAAAATTAAAAGGCAAACAACCCACAGCTACCATATACTTAACTATTTCTTCCCGGTCCCTCAATTTATTATACTTCTTCGCTACGTGACCGGTTGCTGGATCCATTCTAGTTTACGTTGGCCCACCAACATCCTCACCACCTTGTGCAATATTTAACTCTCTTTTGTGATCTTCAGCTATATGTCTCATTAACGTACCCGTACCCCCTTGCTTGCCTCTACTTCTATGCTTATATATTTGTAGACAAATATTGCATTGCACCTCAATATCTGATATACGTTCAAAAAATTGCCATACAACACTAGTTCTTTTATGAGGTCTTGGGGCACTGGGAGGACGGGGACGGAGATTAACCGATTCGGATCTAATGTTAGCATCTCCTACTGCGGGTGTCTCAGCAATATTTTCATTATCTTCGTCTAAATTAACCGCATCTACTTCATTTTCTTCTTCTATACCATAATTTTTCTAAGCTTCTACATAATCCATATCGTGAGCACCTACACCTATTTCTTCCTCAAAAGGTGTACCAAGTGGTACTGGAGGCGAAGGCACACGGGTATATCTACTACTTGAACTACCTCTACTGCTAGTAATTCGCTTTTTACTACCACTACCGCTTTCGGGACAAAAATTTTAACACCTTTAGTAGCGAGGTTTCTTAATTTATCCATAATATAAATTAAATTAAACTAAAAATATTCAAAATACACAAATATAATAAAATTAAATATTAAACAATTAATACAATAAATAAAAATTAAACGTAAGAGATGGAACGACAATATCAAATTTTGGAAGTATCCGAAGGTTGCAACTTTAGAAACTTTCGCTCGTACTTTATAAACGAAAAATTAAAAAATTAAAGTGAACACTTTAAGAAATTAAATATATTGAATATTTTAGAATTGAGAATTGAGATTTGAGAGAGTGAAAAATTATGTGAAAAATGATTTGAAGTTGTACGGTATTTATAGATTTTTTTTTGGGATTAAAAAATATTTTTTAAAGTTAAAATTTTTATTTTTAAATAAATGGGCCCAAACTAGCCGTTTGGACCCAAAAACGACTATATAGTCGTTGGGCCAACAACTAGTTTGGCCCAAAATCCCATTTTTTTTCTTTTTTGTTAAAAAAGGCATCCGGGCTGGGCCAGTTAACCGGTGGGCCTGGACCGGGCTTGGTTTGGGCCGGGTTAGCCGGACCCATTTTTAAAAAATAACCGGCCCGGGACCCGGAACCCGGAATCCTAAAGCCCTAGGGCTTATCGGGCCGAGTCAATCCGGGTCGGGTTAGTTACAAGGGCCGGGTTGGGCCGAATAGGCCCGACCCACTTGACATCCTTACCCTGGACCCTATGTAGATCCGCCACTGAGTGTGTGTGATTGTATTGATTTATGCTTTCCTAAATATGCAATTTCACCTCCGTTACGCTTTTGAGCAATCATAATTATATTTTGAAAAGGAAAGAAACACCAACAACACATATATTTGAGGAAATAATAGGTCTATGATGCTTTTAGATGTTTGGGCCACGTCCACACAACTCTGATAATAACCTTGGTTGACAAGCCCTTAATTATAATCTTTATAATTTTATCATTATATATGTGTGTATATATATATATATACTAGGTAAGTGTACGTACTTTGCACGTGCATATCACGTTAACTATAATCTTTGAATATTAAAAGAACAAGTTATTGTGGTTTTGACATATTTTCTTAAAACTACAATAACAAGTGTTCATTAATCGATGGGATGATTATTTCTCTTCTTATAATATGATGAGTATTGGATAGTATTCACTTGTAAATCTAGTTTTTAACGTTGAATAGAAAAGTTTTGTAAAAAAAATATTATTTGGTTTGAATTTTAAATTTGAGAAAATAGTTCTTCTTCTTACCATATATTTTAGAACTCCTTAAATATTAATTCTCCTAATATTTATTACCATATATTTTTTCCTACCAAATAATTTAGGACTCTTCAATTTTTAAAATATATTACTATTTTAATGAAAGGCAAAAAGTTCAAATCACTTTTCTAAGGGTCTTCACACTTTTAATATATATATATCATTGCGATTGTTAGTCTCAAGATAGAAATTCTTAATAAGCATAAGTCATGAATTAGCTCGTGTTGATTATGTCTCTGCCCTTTGCACACACTGAACGAAAAAAATAAGAAGAGTGAAGTATGAAAAGTACACCTAAACTATCCCTTTTTTTTTGAGTTTCATACCTTCCTAAACATTAAGGGTGTGAGAAATACATCTAAACTAGCACTCATTAGTAAAAGAAGCACACCTCAAAATGAATAAATATCTATTAACAATATTTAAAAAATAAAAAAAAATAATATGTTGGCAAAAAAGTAAAAATATGTCACATGGACTGACTTTTAATGGCTAGACAAACCTAAAAAGTTTGTAAGCAAATATTTGGTCTAGTAAGCTTTTTCGTGTGTTTCTCAAATTAATAAGTGTTAGTTTTAGTGTTTTTCTCAAACTAAAAGTGATAGTTTTGTAGAACTATATGATCTAAATGAAAGAATCTCATCAAGAGTACAAAGAATAACAATGCTTCTCTCAGGAAGCTATAGAATCAGAAAGAAAGAAATGAAGAAAGAGAGAGAAAAGAGAGAATTGATGGGAAGAAGAGAGTGTTATCAGATAGTTTGTAAACATGGATGAGATGAATCAATCTCTATCTTGAATCAATCTCTATCTTGATCATATAGAGACATACACATGAGTGATCACTATATATAGACAAGTATAGAACCTTCTAGAGTTAACTAATTCTAGCTACCTCTTAACTGTCATAACTGACTTTTCATAAATTTTTTTATGAGTAGTGTTTCTTTTAACTTCAGCTACTTAGTTCCTACTTGAGCTGGAAACCTCAAGCCTTTCTTCTTGTTCATCTCAACACTCCCACTCAAGCTAGGTGGTGAGAATATGTTGAGCATACCTATCTTGGAAGTCAGATGAACATGTTGGTCTCTAGATAGCCCTTTGGTTAATAGGCCTGCAGGTTGTTCCTTGGTGTTGATGTACTCTGTCTGCACAATCCCCTGTTACAGCTTCTCTCTTATGAAGTGAAGATCTATCTCTATGTGTTTGGTTCTTTCATGGAAAACAGGATTGGCTGCAATTTGTAATGCAGACTTACTGTCACAGTAAAGTGTGGTAGGATGTTTGAGTTCCACACCAATCTCTTTAAGCATTCCAATAAGCCAAATTAGTTCTGCAATAGTTGATGCTAGGCTTCTGTATTCTGACTTTGCAAAGCTTCTTGAGATAGTGGTTTTTTTCTTAGATTTCCAGGCTACCAGTGATTCTCCAATCTTTACTAAGAAACCAGTAACTGATCTTCTTGTTTGTGGACATGCTGCCCAATCAGCATCACAAAATGCAGTAATGTAGTCTTGAGGCTTACTTGCTAGGAGTAACCCTTTTCCAGGTTGTTCTTTGATGTATTTGACTATTCTTTGGGCTGCTTCCATGTGAGATCTCTTTGGCTGCGGCAAGAACTGACTTAAAGTTTGCACACCATAAGCTATATCAGGTCTAGTGACAGTGAGATACAATATCTTTTCAATCAATCTCTGGTATTGACCTTGATCAGGTAGAACCTCAGTTTTTTGTAGTGCTTCTCCTCATATGTATTTATCATTCTCCCTTGTTGTGAGTTTTTGACTAGTGTCTATAGGTGTCTTTGCAGGTTTGGCACCTGATAGTCCTAGTTCAAATATTAACTCAAGAGCATATTTTCTCTGATGCATGAGTATGCCTTGTTCTGACCTTGCAAACTCAATTCCCAAGAAGTATTTCAGCTCACCTAGGTCCTTCATTTTGAATGCCTATTGTAGATGTCTTTTGGTGTCTTCAATGAGTTCAAGTGTGTCACCTGTTATCAGCATGCCATCCACATATATGAGTACGATAACCCTGCCTTGACTTGTCTTCTTAGTGAATAGGGAGTAATCATATTGACTTTGTTGAAACTGGGACTTGATGAGAGCCTGAGTAAACTTAGCATTCCACTGTCTTGGAGCTTGTTTAAGTTCATATAATGACTTTGTGAGTATACACACTATGTTCTCCCCCTGGCTCATAAAACCTTGAGGCATGCCTATGTATATCTCATCAGTTAAGTCACTTTGCAAGAAGCCATTGTATACATCCATTTGATGTATATGCCAATGCTTAGATGCAACCACAGACAACACAAATCTCACTATGATCATCTTAACCACAGGTGAGAATATCTCTTGATAATCAATCCCCTCCCTCTGGTTGTAACCCTTGGTAACTAATCTTTATTTCAGCCTTTCCACTTCACCATTTGATTTTTATTTTATCTTGTAAATCCACTTGCAGCCAATAGTGCTTCTTCCTGTTGGAAGTTGCACTATTTCCCATGTTTTGTTGTCTTGAAGAGCTTGAATTTCAGCCTTCATTGCTTCTACCCATTGTGGATCTCTTGCAGCTTCAACATAAGTTTTTGGCTCTGTCATTGAAGAGAAAGATGAAAGAAAAGCATTATAGTTAGGTGAAATATTACTATAAGAAACATAATATGACAGAGGATATATAGATTTGTCCTGCAGGCTTAAAGAGACAAAGTCCTTGAGCCATATAGGTGGTTGAGTACCTCTTGTGGATTTTCTAGTTGGTACTAGATGTGGCCACAATCTTGAGGTTGTAGGAGCTATAGATGATGTGTTTTCAGTAGTTGGATGTGGACCAGGTCATTGTCAGCAGTTTGATAAGAATTGGTGATTCTTCTTGACATAGTGTGATCTTCATCATGACCTTCTGCCAGATTTTCCACAAATAGAGGTGGTTCTGAGGTTGTTTTTGAGAAGGAAAACTCAGATTTTTTAAAAGATGTATCTCTACTGACAAAGAAAGAGTTGTTAGTAAGATCATATAGTATGTATCCTTTTTGAGTTTTTGAGTATCCTATTAATGCTGCAGTCCGAACTCTAGATTCTAACTTATCATTTTGAGTTAGATCTTTTGCATAGCACAGATATCCTAGTACTCTCAAGTGGTTTATGAAGGGTAGTCTATTGTATAGTTTTTGATATGGAGACATAGCTAGAGTTGTAGAATGCATTCTATTAATTAAATATACAACAACTTGCACACAATGACCCCAAAATCTAAGAGGGGTATGAGATTGAAGTCTAATAGCTCTAGTGACCTCAAGTATATGTCACCCTGACTTGTAGATGTTTGAAGATGCTCCCCCTCTCTTCTTGAACCTTGAATCATTAGGATAGCCAACTAGTTTGTAGCAGATATCTCTAGTATATCTCGTCATCTTGCAAAACTCACAGAATAGGTTTTGATTCTTTCTGAACTTTGAGCCTGTAGTTCTTGAATACATTGCAATAGGATCATGACCATGTACTACAGGCATAACACCAAGAAGTCCTGCAGAGGAAGTCATTGATTTTTGGGATTCATCACGGATGATCATAGCATATGCCTGATTTACTGAAGGTAAAGGTGTCATCATGAGGATTTGGCTTCTTGGTTGAAGGTAATTATCATTGAGCCCCATCAAGAACTGATAAAGTTTTTGCCTTTGCAAATATACCAATAATTCCCTTGATTTTTCACAATTGCAACTAGGTAGAGGTACTAATGCCTCAAGTTCTACCCACAACTCTTTCATATTTGTGAAGTATATAGCAACACTCATAGTATCCTGCACTAATGTAACAATCTCTTTATGCAGGTTGAATGTTCTTGACCCATCAAGCTTGTCAAATCTTTCTTTGAGATCTTCCCATACTTCATATGTTGTAGTCGCATAGACCATGCCTCCTAACAGGGAACTTGAGAAAGTGTTCATCAACCAAGACTACACTACAACATTACACTTTTTCCACTGATAACCTAACTCTGCACTAAAGCTTTCTTTCTTCCAAGACCCATCAACAAACCCTAACTTGTTTCTCCCTAACAATGCAATTCTCATGGATTTTCTCCAGATAGAATAGTTTTCAGAACCATTAAGTTGTAGGGAAATTAGAGAAATGCCACTCACATCTGCAGAATGTAGGTAAAGTGGATGATTGTGATCCAGGGCCTGAGTAGTGATTGTGGTTGCAGGTGCAGCAGTTTCAGTTTCCATTTTTCTTTTTTCAGAAGCTGCTAACAACTTCCACTTCTTGAATTACTTTTCAGTTCTTGAAACTCAAGAGCATATACTCTTCAACCTTGAGTAAGTTGTATTAGAGCCAACAAGATAACTGCAGAGATCAAAGTAGTTTCCAACACCAGAAATAAGAACAGATTGCAGATAGCAAATTTCAACTTGCAGATTTAAAGAACTGTGAGATTGCAGGTTGCAGAATGACTTTGAAGTTAACCAGATAACCTGGCTTTGATACCATGTAGAATTATATGATCTAAACGAAAAAATCTCATCAAGAGTACAAAGAATAACAATGCTTCTCTCAGGAAGCTATAGAATCAGAAAGAAATAAATGAAGAAAGAGAGAAAAAAGAGAGAATTGATGGGAAGAAGAGAGTGTTATCAGATAGTTTGTAAACATGGATGAGCTGAATCAATCTCTATCTTGATCATATGGCTACATACACATGAGTGATCACTATATATAGACAAGTATAGAACCTTCTAGAGTTAACTAATTCTAACTAACTCTTAACCGTCATAACTGACTTTTCACAAAGTTTGTTATGAGTAGTGTTTCTTTAACTTCAGCAACTTAGTTCCTCCTTGAGCTGGAAACCTCAAGCCTTTCTTCTTGTTCATCTCAACAAGTTTAAGTGTGCTTCTCACATGTCCATTAATTTAGTGTGAAATTGAAAAAAAAAAAAAAGATAGTTTAGATGTGTTTTTAATACCTTACTCAAATAGTAATAACAAAAAAAAGTTAAAAGCCATGATATACGCATCAGCTAGCTCGTATACTTCTAGTATTACAACTGCTACATACGTGTAGGTGATAGTATAATTTCCAGAAGACTGCCCCACTTTCTTGTTTCTTGGAAAAAGTAAAGAGCAAACAAAAAGAATCTTCTAAAAAATAAAGTGTAAATTTTTGTCTTCATATAGTAATAGTATTATTGGATTGGACATTAGAAGTGTAAGTTGAGGTAAACAGTGGGAGTAGTTAAGAATCTTATCTACTGGAGAGTCCTGTGTAGCCGACCACTCCTTTAAATATCCTCCTTCCTCCTATATTTTCACACCCAAAATCAAAGTACTAATTAGCACGTTATATTCTCTGCAAACACACAAAAATATAGTCAATATGAAGGAACATCAAAACAATTTTCATGAAGATCATAATGTAAATTATTCTGGTAGTTCTTTAGCTATGAGCTCTTCTTTTGGTACAACACCAGAAAGGCATTCTTCTTTTTCTCAAGATTCTGAGTCAGGCAGCCCTCTTCATAGCCCATCTTCTTCTGATTATTCACCAAGAATAATCACTCCAAGTATGTTCAAATTTTGAATTTTAGAGATCTGATATATATATATGGTTAGACCCCGGTTTCGATCAAATTTATCGAGTTCTGTCGAATTTGTAACATGTACAGTAGATCTGTATTTGCTCACATTTTCTTAACAAATCTTTTATTTATGCATTGATCGCAGGTCAAGATGATTCAGCTGTAATTATTCAGAAGAAGAAACTGGGAAAGAAGGCAAAAAGTTATGCCTATAGAATTCGTGAGCATGGTACCTACGTACATCTAATTCTATTATTCTTTTCTTAATTTACCCTTTTTTGTCTCTTAAATTATAAGTTAAAATGGAAGGGAATCAAATTCTCACCGATAAGGTCAGAATCATTCATTTTTTTTGGTTGTTGTTGTTGTTGATGTGTTGCAGTAAAACTGGGGCCGAATTTTTCAGAGACGGTGAAAGGGAAATTGAAGATAGTGAAAGAAGGAGGGAGAAGAAATATATTCAAGCATATGTTTAATGTAAATGAAGGAGAGAAACTTCTCAAGGCATCACAATGCTATTTGTACACAACAGCAGGTCCAATTGCTGGGATTCTATTCATATCAACACATAAAATTGCTTTCTGCAGTGAAAGACCCATTGCTGTTCCATTCCCATCTGGTGGAATTCTTAGAACACCTTACAAGGTTAGTTGCAGGAAATCTATTCTGTTAAATTAATGATACTATTTGACAGGAAAAGAGTGAGAAATATACTTACATTTTGACGAAATTTGTTGCAACACGTCTCAATTTTGTTGGGGTTTTTATGACCCCTCTCGACTATTTATTACCATATTTCTGTGGCATATATTTGTTCAACTGGACCATTTCAGACCTTTACACGCTCAGTGTGCGTGTATTCATGCAGTGATTCAGCCGGGCAAATATATGCCACAGAAACACGATAATAAATAGTGTTGGTGGTTTTAGGACTTCTGTAAAGTTGAGATGTATTGTAACAAATTTCCTAAAATTTTAGGTATATTTAAAACTTCTTCCCATATTTGACAAAGTTACACAAATGAAATACAAAATAATTTAAGTGTTACTTTAATTCATTTCACGTCTATCAAAAAAGAAAAAAACAGAATATTTAAGAAGAAGATTCGTTCCCACGCGGCCTTAGATTTATTCCTTCAAAATCACATAACGTGTTTGGTCTTTTTCAGTTCACTATTGTAGTATTTAACATGTACTACTACTATTGTTATTGTCTAGCTGTGATTGGATGGATGATTATATTGTCCATCTACACAAAACTAATTTTCAACAAATTAATCCGACGTTTAATCATAGATTTTGAAGTTAAACTTAAAAATTTGAGTTCTTTAAGTTATGCTCGGATATCCATTTTACTTGACTTTTTTTTTTTTTGTAAGTGAAAGTTTTAAAAATCTAAAAACTGAACTTAATCAATTTTTGAGAACTTGAAAATATCTGAAGATCAGATTTTCCAAATTCAATCAACTTTCTAGCCAAACATATAATTTAAAAATACAATTTCAAAAGCTACTCTCAGAATTTATGATCAAACACTAGCTAACAATTTGAGAGTTGAGCGATTTTAGGATTATAGTCTTGCCATTTTTAATAATTACGTCGCATTGGCAATGGTTTTTACATAAAGCACACAAGGAAAAAGTTACTCTAATTAGTGATTTTTTTTTTTTTTGTGTTGTTCAACATTTCTCATTTTGGAAATTTGATTTATGCAGGTGGTTATTCCAGTGACGAAAATTAAAAGTGCTCATGCGAGTGTGAATGAGAACAAACCATCTCAAAAATACATTGAGATAATAACTGAAGATAATTTTGAGTTTTGGTTTATGGGTTTTGTACGATATGAAAAAGCTTTTCTGAATTTACAAAAAGCTATTTCCATGTCCAATTAAAATATTTAGACATTAGAATCTTTAGGATTTTAAATAGCCTTTGCCAGTACCGTAGAGTTTCTCTCTCTCTCTCTCTCTCGTTGTTGAATTGGTTGGATTTATGGAATGATGTTTATTCATCGTTTACCTTTCTGTCAATGATTCATACTAATCAAAGTTTGACTTTACGAGAAATTGGACCAAAAACGGTTAAACATAATAAAATAAGATATATATAAATATATATATTTTGAATTGTTCGATTGATAATTTCCGGAAAAGCAAGTAGTCCTCTATCATCTAATTCATTTCATCTTTTACAGTATCATATCAAATAAATCTATTGAGTGAGAGACAAGGACGATTCCTCTTTCTTTCCTTGTAAATGCTCATGGTGTTTCTGAAATGATTGATGAGTTTAAAATAAATTGATTAACTAAGGAAATTGAATAAGCTACAAGTATAAGTTAAAATAGAATGGATAAAGATTATATATGTCAAATAAAAATCAAGGCTTCTTTTTCTCCTTTTCAAAATAAATGGACGTTTTTAATTTGAACGCACCCATAAAAAAATTACTCATTTTTGGTAGAAGTATTTTTCTACTCCTTCCATTTTGTTTTAGTCAACCTTCTTGGTAAAAATATTTATTTCAATTCAGTTACCTTATTTATGAAATCAAGAATATTTTATATACTTTTTTATTTTACCTTTAACATTTAATACATGTATAAAGTAGTAATAATCAAATCAGGATTTCAAAAATCAGTAATAAGTCTTACTTAGTAAAATATATCCTAACTAAAGTTTTCGTAATGAGTGCGTCAAATGAATAAAGATCAACTAAAATGAAATAGAGAGAGTATCTTATCTTTAATTATTAACTGCCTTGAAGAAAGAAGTGACTCTTTTAACTTAATATTTGTCGCTGAACAAAAAAAATAAAATCATTCCTTTATCTTAATTAATACGGTTTAGAGGATCATCAAAAAGTAGTTAATTAGCGAACAAAATTCATAATAGCTACAGACGATTTGGATATCGAATCTAATTTCTAGTGGATGCATATATCATATGATACATAGTAATTTCACGAATAAAAACCATAACAATCTTTGTTTATACACACTACTGGAAGAGTACTCTTCCTTATTCCTTCACTGATACAATACACACTGAAATCACACACTTATTTATACCATACAAGTAGTATAGTTATAACTTTTGGTAATTCTATTAAACCTTATGAAATTTAACTTTGAGAGGATAAATACCTCTACTAATAAACAAAAGCTTTCTGCCCCCATCACTTTCAGTAAGTATTCCAACGTCTCCACAAATTGTTTGGCAATAACTGCAGACTGCAGGACAATAGCTAAATTTGTAGGCATCCTCGTACTTGTCAATCTTAAACCAATTATCAAAAGTTTCACGTCCAGGATTTCCTTCAACTCCACCAACAGTCACAAACATAGTTTGCTGATCTGCGTTTCGAGTAACTCTCCATACTGTGGACGATCCAGACAATGATATAGACGTAAATTTTACGTTCATATCAGTCGATAATTTGATAGTATTGTCTTTTGGGTTCACTGCTGGTGAAAACTGAACGCTACTGCCCAGTGCAGACTCATCGGTGTGTGGGCCTACGTATCGTGGTGAGGTCTCCTTCCAGGCGTTTGTAACGTGAAGACCACCACCATTGCCACCACCAACTGGAAGGATTACATAATTCACTCCTCTAAGGATAGGGTTACCGGAATCGTCGAGTACAGGTTCAGAATCACCTTGAGCTTTTACGAGTAAAGAG
This sequence comes from Capsicum baccatum var. pendulum, assembly GCA_030864225.1. NCBI lineage: Eukaryota > Viridiplantae > Streptophyta > Magnoliopsida > Solanales > Solanaceae > Capsicum > Capsicum baccatum. The sequence continues at coordinate 51,677,221 of CM061552.1, read as the reverse complement.
GAAGTTGTTGATAGTGCAAAAAGAAGAAGAAAAGATACCATGAATTGCGTAACATTAAAAGCTTCCATTGTTATGATTAATATTTTTTGTGAATGGATTAAAAAAACCCAACGAAGTAGAGCTATTTATAGAGTGAGATGAAGGCTACGTTTGCATGTTCTAGTACTTTGAAAATTAGACAATGGAAATTAACTATCAACTTTCTAGCCGTTAATTAGTCTTTTTTAAAGCCATAATCACGAATGCTGCCTTACGTTATAGACATTAAAACAGTGGCATTGAAAGCAATTACAGTATATGTCCACTATAATGTTTGAATTTGTTGTACATATTTGAATTGTGCCGTGAGCATTTTCAAATGTTGAACTATATATAATCATAGATTTACAAATGGACAAAGTACAAGACGTTATAAGCTTCGTCTAAATGTATACTGGGGATAAGAATTAAGATGATCTCTTACACATGACAAATAAATTGACTCTTATTTAATGTGCTATTAATAGAAAGATCAACATCAAAAGCTCGGTGCTAGTAACAAAGTAAGGTTCATGATAAAGTCTATCTTGAATATACAAGTTAAAATGAATACATATACGCTAGTTAATGGATAACGTAGGCGTTAGGTAGTAGATATATATTTTCTCCGTAAAATTTTATTTGTTATATTTGAATTTGACACACCTATGAAGAAAACAACGATTAATATGAATAATTTAGTAAACTATTCCTATTAATTGATGTTTTGTATTAGGTCTTAAAAAATAATGGAAAGCAAGTAATAATAACAAAACTGTTAATCATTGTTACAACCTACTCTGCATCTTTCTGATTTTACCATTTACAAATTACAAATAAAAACCCCGACCATCTTAACTATTCATTCTACATCCCCTGCTGTTCTCTATGCTCGAATACAAATATAATTTTCTCTAGCCATTCTCTATCTCGCATTTTCTTCTTAGTTTGTATCATATGCACTGTCTTGCTCTTCCATTCCTCCTGGATACAGAGGCGGACCCACATGTATCAGTGAGAGTCCACGTGCATCCGTTAACGTTCAAATTATTTTTGTGTATATAATTGGAGTATACTTAATAGTGCACCCTAAGATGAATGATAGTGCACCTAGGTGCACTGGTTGGAGCCATTGCTTCCATCCACAATTGCTAAATTTAGCTGGATTGACGATTCGAATCCGCAACCATCCCGTAAAATGAGTCATCCTTGACCATTGAGCTACCACAACTAATTATTCAATTATGTTAAAAGTAAGCTTCATATTATAAGAAAGTAAAGTTATTAGCTTAGAACTCATATTTGTTTTATATATTTATTTTTTAAGTATTGTTCATGTCTTTGGCGACCAATTGAATATGATAATATTCCTTAATCGACATTAAAAGTTTTTCTAACGTCTTAAGATAATATTGTGCACCACAATATTATCAAAAGCAATAAACGTAAAAAAGCATCACAGTCTATTGTGTTTAAGCACAAAGTATAAATAAAGTGTGAGATTTAACGAAAAAAGGCATAAAAAGAGAAGAAATATAAATATATGTCTAGTCCAAAACTAATAATATAAGCATGAATGACAAATATATGAACAAAAAAATTAATTTTTTTTTTGATAAAGTGAAATGGTCCGTCTCTTTAGAAAGCCTCATTGACAAGGGAAAATATGTATTAGAAATTAGAACCTAAGCTGCACATTAAGTGAGGCGAGCGCTCAACACATTTTGAGTCTTGTTTCGAGGCTTATGCGCGCCTTTGACAACACCGGTGCACCCATAGACTTCAAATCTTGGGTTCGCCTCTGCGGCTGGATAGTTTTGCAAACTAGCGAAGGTCTTGGTACGTTATGGTCCCATAGTGCAGTATTCCTTGCCCTCCATATCTGATATAGACACGCAGCTATCAGTGCCCATATTAGCCTTCGACTCACCTTCCCTGGCTTTTTCTTGCCATGCATCTCCAAATGTCCTGTAATGTGTTGCTCTGTGTATTTATTCCTATCCAAGTACTTAGTGTGTCCAAACAGTTATGAGAGAATTCACAATTGAAGAAGAGGTGTTGGACAGATTCATTTTTGATATGTTAAAATAACATTTAAAAGTAAAGATCTATTTTTGAAACAGATAATAAATCAAAATAAGATAGGGGAGTTTTTTTTTAAAATTAATTTTCAGGTATCGAATAAACTATTAGTCACATGAACAAAGCAAATGCCAATTTTAAAATAAAGTGCTTAGCAAATTTTTCTTTTAAGATTACTTTTAGGAAGAAAAATTGAAAGAATCACTTAATTCATTTAGACGAGATCAATTAGGTAAGAAAATTGTAAATTGACTAGAAGCCGTGATAAAATAAAATGGTAATACTTGAGGGGATTTATCTAGATTAATTAGTTAGGGTGTTGAAGTAAATACAAATAAATAAGAATAGGAAATAAAGGAAGAGTTGGAGCTGCCCAGATTTTGGGCCTAAATCCCATGAATTTCAGTCCATTATCTCAGTGTATATCATCTGTATACTGTGGCTATTTCGCCCCGGCGTATTTGTATATCTGATGTACATCAGATTGTATATCAGCCCCATATGCATATGTTTTGGTCTTCCACCTGCACGCCAACTTCACCTCCCGTTTTTGACTTTATATCCCATGTATACTGCTGTATATCTGTGTATACAGCTTTATACCAGCCCAATTTACTCCCTTTGAGGATTTTTTGGGACTTGATCCCGAAAAGATGTAGGAGTATGGAGTCCAATTGGACTCGAATGAATATCACATGCCACAAAAACAAAAGATGAGAATTAATAAAAATTCTAAATTTTGATAACTAATAACAAGATAAATGTTGATAGCGGGAAACAAGGTGAAAATAGTAAGAGGTAAATTACCTCGAGTTTGAAAAGAAAAATACACGTATAGAAAGTGATTCAGGAATAGATAACAAATACGGAGTATAAAGTATTTCCAAAAAATCCCACCTTCCAATAGAACAAACATTGAATTCTCTCAAGGCATGAAAACAGATGCAAACGAGAATAAGGGTAAAGAACATGATTTCCTAATCAATTTGAAACAATTAAAGACGTGAATAAGAAATAAAAATCTGATTTTTATATCACTTTTCATAATGACATTAATTCAAACGAAGACTAAATCACCCGTAATCCAAAAACCCATCAAAGAACATTCTTTTAGCTCTCACTATTGAAACAAAAATAAAACCTATGCACGCATTTGGAAGAAAAAATTATAAGTGTAATAAGATATGCAAGCTAACCCACTCGCTAAGGAATAAAATCAATGTATTATTTAATCCAAATGAACATCTTTTTACTTAACTTATTGTAGCAACATACTCATCCATGATAACAAAGATAATAATGAAGCCATGAGGAGAAGAAAATTAACCTCCAATAATGCTAATCCAGGCATAGCAACATAAGCTAAGGGAAATTCTTTTTCACTCATTCATTATTTTCTATCGACAAGACTAGTGAAACCAACACAGTTGAGCAAGATTCTAAGTGAAGTTAAAGCAGGAAAACGTTCATCTTAGAAACAACAGATTAATATAATGTTCAAATTGAAAATCAGGAAACTAAATAAACAAAGAAACAAGACAAAACAGTGTGTTTCAACAAGAGGCCAGGATATGAAACAGGACCGCAAAACAAGATACCAACTCAACATATCAACTATAAACTTCATAGCAAAACCTATGAATCTTCTACAACAAACAACCCAGCAGCGTCATCGCTGTGACGCTAATAAAGAAACTATTACGATAGAAGGTGTTTACCTTCTTCCGGGACAACGAGCTTAACACGAAGAACTTCCACCACTGAAAATTCGATCCTGCTTCACCGAAATTCAAAAAAATTCGTCGGGATCGAACTTGAATCCGTTTCTTCTCCCTAATATAAAACTTTTTTTGGGTGCCATATCTGCATGAACATCTAGTCCTCCATATTTGCAAACATATACAATTTGCACCACCTGAATCGCTATTCTCTGAATTGCATTTCTTCTGATATTTTTCCACCAACCATTTAAGAAGCTTCTTACCGGTTTGCTTTGATATTCGATACCTATAGGATGTGCAAAAACTTTTCATAAGTAGCATGTTGGTTCACTGTCAATGAAAACATGCTTGATGGTTTCAGGTTGTGGATTATTACAGCATAGACATTCTTGTGGCCTTCGATCTCTATACCTGCATATTACATCATTAAAAGGTAATTTAGATTTGAGTAACCTCCATGAACGAATTTTTTTTTTAAAGGGATACTATTATGCCAAACTCTTTTGGCCAAAGTATACTACTCCCTGATATCTCTGATGTTATTCCAAGCTGTTTTGTTTATAAAGATGCCATCACTAGCTGCATTTCAAAACATGAAATCCTTTCTGTTATTAGCACCAATTTTGATGTTAGCAATATATTGTGTTTATCAGATTGGGATTAGTTCTTGCAGTTTTTGAAGGGCCCATTCCTTATTATTGAAGAAATGATTCTCCAATGTTTTGATAAAATGTCTATGATTAGGACAGTATGGTGCTAATGGTCCAAGACCAATCCAATTGTCCCATCAGAAACAACAATCCCCACTATGAATACTCCAAACTATATTGATCTCTGCTTTGCTTCTGATATTAGTAAACGTTTTCCAAATAGAGAGTTATCAGAAACTCAAAACTTTTGACAATGGATGAGCCATCACACAATATTTAAGTTTTGTGAATTTGGCCTATAAAGAGTCCTGCTCCCTAAACCTCCACCATTTTTTCTTATTTAATGTCTCACAAATGTCAGACAAACTTCTGAGTCTTAATCCACCCTCATCCTTTGGGAAACAAATATTCTTCCAAGAACTCTAATGGAATTTATCTTTGTCAGGAGATGATCCCAAAAAAACCTGGCATAGGATTTTTCCAAAAGCTTGATGATACTTTTAGGTGTAAGAGCTGTAAGGGTATAAATAGGAAAAGATTGCAACACATGTTTTATGAGGATCATTTTTCCACCATGTGAGAGCATATTGCTCTGTCATCCACCAAATCTTTTGATAACTTCAGAGAGCATTTTCTCAAAATATTTGGGTCTTTTCCCACGAATGTAGATAGGACACCCAAGGTACTCAAAAGGAAAATCTCTATTTAAGAATCCAGTAGCTCTTCTGTCCCCGTAGTAGTGAGAAAAAAAATATTTTTTAACATTTATTCTTTGTTCAGAACACTTTTCATACCTGTGTATCAGCTTCGTGATCATTTTGATGGATGTGCTATTTTCACTAGTGAAGATGACGATATCATCGACATATGAGAGACGATTGATGACTGGTCTTTTATCAGGCACAGAAAATGGAAAGAAATGTTCACTGTGAATAAGGTTATTAAGTAATCTGATAAATAGAGAAGGGGAAAAAGGGTCACCTTGCTTGAAACCTTGAGTGAAAATAAAGAAACCCTCTCGAATTCCATTCTGTTGAATAAAGTGTCATGGATCACCCATGTGGACTGATCCGATTCAATCCAATTTTTATTTATTTTTGGATTATCTGACAAAATAAAGGGGGAAAAGAGATAAGTTTAATTTTGAAACTTGGGGAAACGGTTACTATTCCACTTCCCCAATATGTTACTTCTCTTCTTATGTAAAAGTCAGAAAAACAGAAACAAAAGACAAAATGAAAAACAAAAATAAGGTAGTGAAACTTTAAGGCATTTAATTTGTGATTCTATAACTTTGTTTTCAAAATATTCAAAGTAGACGTAGGGCAAATCTTTTCGGTTGCAGAATTAAATTCTGTTGCAAGTTTGAGGTATACACTGATTTATGTTTTTGCTCTGAATAATCTAACAATGGCATCAGAGACGAGCTTATTATCCCGTTTTTACATGTTATTTTTCAAGTTTAAGAGAAATTTGTGTATGAACATACCTGTGAGAAAGTCTTCATAATTGGTGGTATGAATTTTTGAATATTATTAGAAGTGCCGCCATGGCAGATTTTTTTTTACGGATATGACGTCTGTCAAACATATCGCTAAAATCTGGTTGGACGCACTGCTGATTCAGAAAGATACGATAATTTTTTTTTTATCCGACCTTTCACTTTAATTTGATGTTGTGATTGTTGTGGTTTCAAATGCTGTGAAGCACCTTTGTAATTTTTAAGAACAACACAAAAAAAAAAATTGATTTATACGGCTTCAGAAGAAGGAAAGAAAGCTGCTCCGCTTTTGGTTTTTCTTTTTATAAGAAATAGGAAAGTTTTTGGTTGACTTTAAGAGAAAAGTATTTCAGCCTTCTTTTTTTGAGAAAAAGAAAATAATTAAATGCATTGTGTAGAGCATTATATGTGTACATTTTATTTAAATGGGCCCTATCATTAATTTATTTTTGTGTGGTTGTTGTATGACCCTAACATATATATATATATATATATATATATATAAAGGGTGTTTACTGTTGCGCTATAATTGCTTTAATAAAAGAAAAATGGAGAATCAAGTAGTGTAAAATATTATGCCTTCAATTTTTATTATATGAGGGTATATATTAGGCTTGATGTGATTTTTGTTTTAAATTTTTCCTAATTTTTCATTAACAAATTGTGACTTCTACAATAAATTGCGACATAAGTTGTCGCATGAATGACATAATCATTCTTATTGTTTCTTGGGTCCTATTTCAGAAATGGCTGAACAGGGACAAACACGAATCACTCCAAGTGGGAGTTCAGGATGTCGAGCAAAGAAACAAAGTGGAAGAGCACGTTATCGAAGAACATGTTTTCGAGGTCGTAAGATCATATGAAATGGTGTTCCTAGAGCGACACAAAATTTATTACGGAATGAAAGGGCTATGTGAAGGGAAAGAGAGAAGAAACTCAAAGAATTTAAGTCTTTTAAGATGACTCCTAACATTAGTGTTTCAAGATTTATACACCTGTTTGAAATGAAATGGGTAGAACTAGAAAACTATGTAGAAATCTCGAATTGGGAAGCATTAGCTATTTTAGCAAATCTCTCTGTGACCCTTGTGGTGAGAGATTAATTGTTGTTTACCACGAGATTTGGCCTAGCAAACCTTTTTGGGTGTACATAAGTCGTCTAGAATATTTGTGAAATGAATTTTATTTTTAGATTGACTTGTAACATAAAGTTACTTATTAACTTTATACATTATATATATTAAGTTGTTTATCTCCTTTTACGTGAATTTTATTCATTTATTTGAATTTAAAATGACTAAATTGAAATCTATCATCCTAATACACATTAAGAAATTAATTTTTAATTTTGCTCAAGTGTTTAGTTCGTATATGATGATTGAATTCTTAAAAGTCCTTTCGATTTTACACTAAAAATGAAACCTTTAGGTGAAATTATTTTTTTAAATGTGTAATTTGCATGTATAATTGATAACACACTTGCGTAATTGTCTCTTAATAATAGACATGGCATCTAAAAGCATAAATGTTGAATTGAACAAAGGAGAAAAACTAAATGGAGACAACTACGACATTTGAAGTCGTAAGATATGGTATGTACTAAAAGAGAAAAATGCTCTTGAAGGTATTAACCATGTCTTAAGCCTACCAGAAGAGGGCAATACTGCACAACACAAATGAGAACTTGAAGCTTATAAGGCTTGGAAAAAGGTTGATTCCATTGCACGTGAAATCATTATAAGTTTCGTGGTTGATGACCTCATACATAAGTGTGAGGAATTTTCTACTACCAATGCCATCTGGGCACACTTGCGAGGACCATATGGGGGTACTTCTGTTACCCGCCTCAAACAGCTGACTATCAAATTTGACACTTACAAAAAATTTCATGATCTGAACATCAAACAACACCTTAGGGTGATGTCGAATATGATACCTTAACTCAAAAGTGTTGGTCACGTTTTCTCGAATGAGAAGTAGGTTCAAGCAGTGATTCAATCTCTTTCCAAAAGCTGGGAACACTTGAAGGTCAACTTAACCTACAATGATGGCATCAAAACCTTTTCTGATGTAGCCCATTATGTTGAACTTAAAGATGAGCGGCTTGGTGTTGCTAAAGCTGCTTGTAATGCCTTTATGACAGAATCAAGTGGTAAGAACTCTTCAGGATTCAAGCGCAAGAAGAAGTGAAAAAAGAACGGGAAGTGTAAAGAGACCGAAGAAGGACCCTCTGAGAAAAAGAACAAGTCAAATTTCAAGAAGGAAAAAAAGTTTTTCAAGAAGAAAGACAAGAGAAAGATGAAATGATGCAACTGCCAAGTTCTGGGACATTTCGTGAATGTCCTGAGAAGAAAAGGTATCATTTCTAAATGCATCTCTAAGTGCTACATATGTTTCTAGCACTGTCTTATTAACTGAATCTTATCCTACGTGGATTGTAGGCTCAGGAGACATTGACCATGTGACTCGAGATCGAGAAGCGTTTGTGGAGTTTCTTCAAGTTTCACTTGGATCAAGGAAGATCTATGTAGGAAATAATGCAAGACTTAAAGTTAAAGGGATTGGCACTTGCAAAGTAAATTTGTGTGAAGGCTGGTCTTTAATGTTGCATGACGTCCTATATGCTCCATAAATTCGACGAAACTTAGTGTCTATGTCTGTTCTTTTAGATATTGATTTTCATTTGTTCTTTTGTCATAATTGTTAAGAATTACTCTAGATAATGTTTTTTATGGTTTTGAACATCGTTATGATCACTTTATTGTTTTAGATTATAATCGTTCAACTTAGGACTATTATGTTAACAGTTGTGTAATGTCATGTTATGCTAGTAATAATGATGTTGAATTACTTACATGACATGCTAGATTGGGTCTCGTAGGGCAAGATCGAATGAATAGATTGGCAAAGGAAGGACATCTAGGTTATTTCTCTAAAATTGAAATACCAATTTGTGAAAATTGTCTTACCGAAAAGATTATACGTAAATCATTTGGGAAGGATAAAAGAGCCAAATTTCCATTGCAATTAATCCGTTCTGATATCTGTGGTCCAATGAATGTGAGGGTAATGACTGATGATTCATATTTCATTACGTTTATTGACGATTTCACGCGCTTTGGTTATGTCTATTTGATATCTCATAAATCAGAAGCACTTGAATGTTTCAAAAGATATATGAATGAAGTTGAGAATCAGTTCGACAAAAGTATAAAGACATTAAGAACCGATAGAGGTCATGAATATTTGTCAAAATAGTTTGAAGAACTGTGTATTGAAAAAGGCATTATCAGACAATTAACTACTTCTAATACACCTAAAAATAACAGTGATAGAACATTGTTGCATATGACAAGGTCCATGATGACGCAGGCAAATTTACCAATCTCTTTCTGGGGAGATGTATTATTAACTCTGGCCTACATATTGAACAAAATGGCTTCTAAATCAGTATCTTCTACTCCTTATGAACTATGGTTTGGTAATAAACTAAACTTTAATGATCTACGACCTTGGGATTGTACTGTATATATTAAAGATCGTTTTGGTAAGTTTGGAAAACTAAGTCCAAAAGGAAAGAAATATATCTTTATAAGATACTCAGAACACTCCAAAGGATATGTGTTCATTGATGAATTGGAAGATGGAAGTACTACTAAAATTGAATCACGAGATGTCACATTCCTGAAAAATGATTTTTCAAAAAGGAATGAATTAAAGAAAAATGAGCCTCTTTATGAAATGTTGAATTCAAATGATTAAATAATCTCACAGGACATGCTTGATAATTCAATTGATCAAGAAATAATTCTTGGTCCAAGTGAGAGTTATGAATTTCAAAATCCTATTGAGGAATCTGAACTTCAATTACGTAAGAGTACCATAAAAGGTGTGCCTAAACGATCTTATGAGATTGAGAATTATGTCTTTCTGGTATCTTCTACAGAATTGGATGAACCTAATTCTGTGACTGAGGCCTTATCGAGTCCTAAAAAAGATGAATAGATAAAAGCGATGAAAGAAAAATTAAAGTCCATGAAAATCATTAAAGTCTGGGATCTAGTTAACCTTCCTTCTGAGCGTAAAGCTATTAGGAATAAGTGGATTCTCAAAGTTAAACGAAAATCAGATGGGTCAATAGAAAGGCACAAAACACTATTGGTGGCAAAAGGTTTTATTGAAGAAGTTGGAATAGATTATGAGAAAACTTTTTCACCAGTTGTAAAATTTACCTCAATTTTATTGCTTTTGGCTATAGTTGCATGTTTATATTAGGAATTACACCAAATGGACGTGAAGACTGTTTTTCTCAATGAAGAATTGAAAGAGAAAATCTACATGGAGTAACCTGTAGGTTTTGTTGTTAAAGGCCAAGAAAAAAAGGTTTCTAAATTAAACAGATCAATATATGGCCTTAAGCAGTATTTAAGGCAGTGGTACCTGAGATTTCATAAGGAAATGATTTCATTTGATTTCACCATGATCGATGAAGACCATTCCATCTATGTGAAAAGGTCCAATGAAATGTTTGTGATTCTTTCGATTTACATAGATGATATTTTTGTCATACACCAAATACCATTGGAGCGGACTGGCACCCATAGCCGAGGAGACCCGGGAGAACCCGTTCATAACCTATACTTTCACATTTACATTACTTATGAAAATTAGAAATTTGGGCAGCACTTCGTTGTAAATAGAAGAAGACAGTACCTGTATCAGCCCAGCAGACACGCATAAATATATATATGAACAGTAATTGGCCGTCAGAGCCATCACGTCTATCAACCAAACACTCCTATGGCTGTACAATATGTCTACAAAAGCCTCTACATAGATACACAACTGAGTTGGGGTCGGGACAAACTCCCGCCCACAAAAGACTTTTATACAAATACCAAAAGTACATATAGAGACGACTTGGGATGCCCCGAAACAACTGGAGCTCACCGATAACAACAGAATGTCCTGGCTCTTACTGCGGAGGTGTACGACCTGAAGTACCTGTTCCTGCAGGCATGAATACAGGTCCCCCGTGAGGGACGTCAGTACGGAAATATGTACTGAGTATGTAAGGTAGTGAGTATCAAGATGAGATACAAAAGGTCAACAGAACCCAGATACCAGTGAATAAACAGTATGAGTAGACCACACTTAAAAGAACTGATGGGATACCTGCACATTACTTTCATATCATTACTTCCCGTAATCCTTATCAATACATAACATATGTCATACAATGGCCAACTGATCAGTGGTACTAATACAATACATCAGGGACCACCCCTGGAATAGCATATATACATAATCTTTATAATACAATGGCCAACTGATCAGTGGTACTAATACAATACATCAGGGACCACCCCTGGAATAGCATATATACATAATCTTTATAATATAATGGCCAACTGATTAGTGGTACTAATACAATACATCATATCATCAATTTAAAATACAGACATTCTATTTCTTAATTCAATTAATCTTTAAGATTGGTTACTTTGTGGTCACACTTTATGGAACTTGAAACCATGATACCTCAATAGGAAAAACATGTAAATAGGTAATCAATATCATGAAAATGAAGTAGAGAATCATGGATACCTCATTAAACCATTTCGGGGTCAACAATAGTATATGGATATTTTTTTGACTAGCCGTACATCTTAAAAGTGAAAACAAGTTCAATTGGTAGTGTCGAAGATCATATGATGTTATTATGTGTCATGTGTCGTAGGACAATGTTGGAAGCTTACTTGAGAGTGCCATGGGTCATTATTCATGCCAAAGATTAGATAGAGTATGTCTTACATACCTTGATATAACCACTTCAATACAAGTGACTTCCCGTACTCTTCGAACACTTATCTACAATAAGCCATTTGTGGCAAACTAGTATTAGCAACCAAACCTTACCATTTAGGTATTAACTTCACCAAATAATGTCTAGGAAGTAATCCTTTAGCTCATCAATAAGAGTACTACATACATCCTCTTATACTCTTATTACATTCACATATCATGCATTTTCATGAAATATCCCTCAACATCACTCTTAGCCTTTATTTCCCTTCTTAATCACCATCCAATACCAACATGATCACTAGGCATACATAACCACTAATATAATGATATATCACCACAATTCATCCTCCATAATCCAATACAACAACTTCCATAATTTACTACTAACAATTTATACACAACAATTCATAACTATGTTTCTAGTTATCTCCCAACATCAAGACAATACTCATAATCCTTTATCAATACTTATTCATGGATAAGAATCAAGAATAAACAATATTCATACCTTAACAATGAACTCTTGTATTTAGAATCCTCCTTACATAATCAAGGGGTGCTTCTCGAAGCTTTCGAGATGGTGAACACAACTACGGAACCAATTCGAATTTTCTACGGTTGAATCACAAAATATTTGAAGTTGAAATTAGGCTAGGGTTTCACCTTCTCTTAATAATTGGATGATATCTGATATATGAGGCTAAGTGCAGGTTTATAAAGACCAATTTTCGTCCAAGAGGTAATAGAAAATGACCATTTTGCCCTAAAGATTTAAATAAATTCCGAATCTGTCCCCAGTGGACAGTTTTGACAGGCTGAAGTAAATCGATCATAACTCTTTGCTCCGGTATTGTATTTGGGTGAAACCAATTGCATTGGAAAGATAATTCAAAGGACTTTCATTTAAATATAAAGTATACCACCCAGTTCTTCCTTTACAAGGAGTTATGGTCGTTTAAAGTTGACCCAAAAATCTGCCCCACAATTCTGTTTTTTTTTGATAGGCTGTAGTAAAACGGGTATAGCTCCTTACTTAGACATTGGATTTGTATGAAACCAATTTCATCGGAAAGAAGACTCTCGGAGATTTTCGTCGATATATAGCAGCTCACACAGTTCTTTTTGTACAAGGAGTTATGATCGTCTAAAGTTGGATTGCCTAGCTGCAGTAATTTTCCTGCAAAATTACTGTTCACAGGCTTCCCGGCCACCGATTTGAAATTTCGAATGTGCTCGCTTATATGAAATACTCCTCTGTTTTGGGAAAACTTTATATCGTTGGAAAGCTTATTCCAATACCTACACATACAACTATTGACGGGATACTTCTGAACACCATACACTTAATTTAACCCATACGCAAGCCTTTAGGACTCCATATAATCGCGATAAGTGTACGAAAAAATTTACGGGGTGTTACAATTTTATTAGCTAGAAATAACTTGAAGTATGTAAAAACTGTTAAGTCATGACTTTCAAAGTCATTTGACATGAAAGATATGGGTGAAGCAGACTATATATTGGGTGTTAAAATCCCAAGAGACAGTTGCAAGAAAAATTTGAGTCTATTTCAAGAAATATAGATAATGAAAATTTTGGAATGTTTTTGAATGAATAGTTGCAAATTCGTGGATACATGTGTCCAAAGACTGAAAAAGAAAAAGAAAACATGTCTCGAGTATCATATTCCAGTGCAGTTGGGAGTTGTACTCTATGATATGTACTCGTCCAGACATTTATTATGCCGTAGGTCTGGCTAGCAGGTATCAATCTAATTCTGAAAGAGATCATTTGAAAGCAGTAAAGAGAATTTTTCGATACCTGAACGGAACTGCAGATTATTCACTATGCTATAGTGGATTCAATTTATCCATAAGAGGTTATACAGATGTTGATTGGGTTGGTGATCGGTATGATAGAAAATCAACTTTCGGTTATGCCTTCTTGCTAAATTGTGGAGCAATTTTATGGAAAAGTAAGAAACAAACTTGCACAACCCTGTCAACTATGGAATCAGAATTTGTGGCTTGTGCATCCGCAGTACAAGAAGCTGTTTGGTTGAAAAGATTCTTTGAGTATTTGAACATTGTAAAGAATTCAAAGGGTCCCATAATTTTATATTGTGATAGTCAAGCGGCTATCGCATGTATGAAGGATCCTCAATATCACAGCAAGACCAAGCACATTGATATTAAGATAACTTAATAATAGACATAGTAACAAGTGGAGAAATAAATTTACAATAGATTCCTACACGAGAAATGATAGTTGATCCCTTTACTAAGGCAATATCTAGAGACTTGTTTGAGAAACATGTTATGGCTCTAGGATTACGTAGGATATGATTATGTTTGTGTACTGTAGATGACTTGATTATAATTATTATCAATATAAGAATCTTGAATTTATGTTCAATCTCATATGCATGTGAAAATGTGTTGTATTAAAAATAAAATGTCGAACAATCCACGAGATTGGATCTCTTACACGAGCAACCACCTCTTACATCGAGGAACGTGAAGAGAAAAGTTTCACCATAAGATAATGACTTGTTTTGTAAATCCAAATATTTCTCTAAGAATATGAATTTGGAGATTATTAAAGAAAGAAACTCAAGTTAAACATTTAGAGGTGTCTAGACCTAGATCTGTACGATATTAAATGACTAAAAGAATAAGACACATGCACCAATATAAAGTGAGAACATCGTAGCACATGTTTCATACCACATGTGCTTAGCGACCAATGGGTTAATGGAAGAATGAATCCCTGCTTCTTCGTTGTGTGAGACCCTGAAAAGTTACTTTAACTTTTCATTGAAATACCCTTATACCTTTAGCTATTTTTTAAAGTTTTTATCAATGCTTCTACTTTAGCATGTTACTAATAGCCATGAAATATTCGGCAATGCGGTGCATGTCTGGGAAAGCAGTTGATTTAGAATAGATAGATTCGAGTTGAAAGGAAAGACGATTAAAATGAATATCTTAACTTGTTTACACAAGCCGACTATTACACTAACCATATAAGAGTCAAGTGTAATTGTGTATATAAAGTTAATCATGAACTTGAGTTCACCTCTTAAAGAGGATAAGGGATCAGATAAGTAACTACTGAAGTAGCGAATGATGTCTGAGGTATTGTGAGTATTAAGATCCTTATATTAATAGAGAATTCTTTCCACATGTGATTGAATTTCTATAAATAGCTTGTAAAATCTTATGGGTAAAGCTCGAGATGCTCACAGGTTGCACAAACTATTTATCGTATGGATATATTACGTTTTGATGTCATACTGCTTCGGGTATTGTCCACCTTGTGCGAAGTGGGAGATGTTGAATTAAGGGTCATGGGTCGCCCATATGGACCGACCTGACCCGGTTTTAATTTGTTTTTAGATTATCTGACAAAATAAAGGAAAAAGAAGAAATAAGTTTAATTTTAAAACTTGGGGGAAACGGTTACTGTTCCACTTCCCCAATATATTATCACTTCTCTTCCTATGTAAAAGTCAGAAAAACAGTAACAAAAGGCAAAACGAAAAACAACAGCAAGGCAGTGAAACTTTAAGGCATTTAGTTTGTGATTCTATAACTTTGTTTCCAAGAGTTTCAAAATAGACGTGGGGCAGATCTTTTCGGTTGCAAAATCAAATTGCGCTACAAGTTTAAGGTACACACTGATTTATGTTTTTGCTCCAACTAATCTAACACATTCAGAATAATCGAATACCAAGCATTATTGATAATGCCCATAAAAAGATTAATGACCTCCATAAGACAGGGAAGTAGATTGCAATTTAGTCAGGCTTAAGAAATCATAGTTATTTCTTTTAGAGATCCATAGATGCTTCTTATTCAATAAAAAGTGGTCATATACTTGCATTGCATTTAAACAAAACTATATAGATGTTGGAAAGGAAAATGTTGTCCAAATGATAACTGATAATGGCTCAAATTTTGTCAGTGTTGAAAAAAAAGATAATGGAGATTCGTCCTCATACTTAATGGACCCTATGTGCAATACATTGCATTAATCTTATGTTAGAAGATATTGGAAAGTTGAAAATTCATTAGTCAATACTCGCTAAGACAAAAGAAGTGTTAAAGTACATCTATATATGGAATTTTGTGTTGAATTTGATGAGATCTTTTACAAAGAATCATGAACTTCTTCACCATGTTATTGCTCATTTTGCTACAACATATCTCACTCTTCAAAGTATACAAAAATAGAAACAAGATCTTCAATCTATGTTCAGTTCTGAAGCTTGGAACAATTATGCTTGGGCTAATAAACATGATGGAGTGAAACAATAGCTCCAGTGTTAGTTTGATTCACATTTTTGCCCCATATTTTTTATTGCGTGGAGAGTGTTACTCCATTACTTAGTTTTTTAAGAATAGTTGATTCTGAAGAGAGGCCTTGTATGGGGTACATGTATTATTTATTGAGTAAGGCAAAGAAAAAAATAGCTTTCAGTTGTGGAAACAATGAAAAAAGTATGGTCCTATTAAAAAAAAGAATGATGAAAGATGAAAAAAATCAACTTCTCGCTTCATGCTGCGGTGTATTATTTGAAGTCACACAGACAGCTGCGTGTTGAAAAAAATTTTGTTACTCAGTTCAATAATATCACTATCAAAGAAGATTTATATAAATGCATGAAACGAATGATGGATTATCAAGAGAGACTTAAAGTGGATCTTCAGTTAGATTCTTATGATCATTTGAGATGGGATTTCGGCAGCCAAGTAGCTATGAATTCAAAAAAATTGAGAACTCCTATTGATTGGTGGATGCATTTTGGGGGTCGAACACCTTAACTAACTAAGTTTGCTATTCGTATTTTAAGCCTCACTTGCAGCTCCTCAGGTTGTGAAAGAAATTGGAGTACCTTTGAGTCGATAAGAACTAATTGATTATGATTAAGTTTCTATATTTGCTTTACGATGCATGATAATAAAATTAACTTATTCTTTTATTTTATTTTCTAGATTCATGCAAAGAAAAGAAATAGACTTAAATATTGCAGATTAAATGTTTTAGTTTATGTAAGATATAATATAAGGCTAAGAGAGAGGAGAATCAGAAGAAACAGATTGAGTATCGATCCTATTCTAGTTGATAAAATTGATTTAGATGATGAATGGATTACTGAAAAAGAAAATTCAGTGCTTCCTGAGAACCTCATGGCTTGATGAACTCATTCGATATGATGTTATTAAAATGATACCAATTATTCCATATGATGATGAGCTTACTCTAAAAACTATGGGTAACGTCAGTAGTGCGAAAGACAAAGCTAGATCATGCAAAAGACAACGAATTGCATTTAATAAATATATGAAACAATAATAGTCAAAGTAGGATTTTAAAACATCATTAATAAAACTTAGTAAAATAAATCCCGGGAAATGTCAGGTTAATAAGTATAGCTAAAATGAAAGAGAGGAAGTATCTTATCTTTAATTAATAAATGCCTTGAAGAAAGAAGTCTCTTTAAATTAATATTTGTCAGTGAACAATAAACGATCATTGCTTTATCTTAATTATAATACGGATTAGTGGATCATCAAAAATCTAGTTAATTAGCGATAGATCATCAAAATTCACAATAGCTACAGACTATATGGCTATAATATAACAATGGATATAGTGGATCCATGTACCATATGATACAATAGTAATTTGACGAATAAAAAACCATAACAATCTTTATTTATACGACTACTGGAAGACTACTCTTCCTTATTCCTTCACTAATACATACATACATACTGAAATCACACACTTATTTATACTACAAGTAGTATAGTTATAACTTTTGGTCATTCTAAACCTTATGAAATTTAACCTTGAGAGGATGAATACCTCCACTAATAAACAAAAGCTTTCTCCCCCCATCACCTTCAGTAAGTATTCCAACGTCTCCACAAATGTTTCCGCAATCACTACAAACTGCAGGACAATAGCTAAATTTGTAAGCATCCTCGTACTTGTCAATCTTAAACCAATTATCAAAAGTTTCACGCCCAGGATTTCCTTCAACTCCACCAACGGTCACAAACAAAGTTTTTGTTTGCTGATCTACGCTTCGGTAAACTCTCCATACTGTGGACGATTTATACAATGATATAGACGTAAATTTTACGTTTATATCAGTCGATATTTTGATAGTATTGTCTTTAGGGTCCACTGCTGGCGAAAACTGAACGCTACTGCCCAGTGCTGATTCATCGGCGTTTGGGCCTATGTATCGTGGTGAGGTCTCGTTCCAAGCGCTTGTAACGCGAAGACCACCACCATTGCCACCACCCACCGGAAGGATTACATAATTCACTCCTCTAAGGACTGGATTCCCAGCATCGTCGAGTACAGGTTCAGAATCACCATGAGCATTTACCAGGAAAAAGGACGTTGCTGATAATGCAACAAGAAGAAGAAAAGGTACCATGAATTGTCTAACATTAAAGACTTCCATTGTTATTATTGATATTTTTTGTGAATGGATAAAACAAAGTAACGAAGTAGAGCTATTTATAGAACTGGATGAAGGTTACGTTTGCAGGTTCTAGTACTTTAAAAATTAGACTATGGAATTGACTATCAACTTTCTAGCCGTTAATTAGTCTTTTTTTAAAGCCATAATCACGAATGCTGCCTTATTTTATATACACATTAAACAGTGGCATTGAAAGCAATTACAGTATATGTCCACTATAATATTTGAATTTGTTGTACATATTTGAATTGTGACGTGAGCATTATCAAATGTTGAACTATATAATCATAGATTTACAAATGGACAAAGTACGAGACCTTATAAGCTTCGTGTAATTAAATGTATATATACTCGGGATAAGAATTAAGATGATCTCTTATATACGACAAATCAACTGTGTTTTAGTACATATGTAATATGCAACTCTTATTTGATGTGCTATTAATAGAAAGATAAACATCAAAAGCTTGGTGCTAGTAACAAAGTAATTAGGTTCGTGATAAAGTCTATCTTGAATATATAAGTTAAAATGAATACATATACGCTAGTTAATGCATAACGTAGGTGTTAGGTATTAGATATATATTCTCTCCGTTCAATTTTATTTGTCATATTTAATTTGAATTTGACACACCTATGAAGAAAGCAACGATTGATTTGAACATTTTAGTAAACTAATATTCCTATTAATTAATGTTTGGTATTAGGTTTTGAAAAATAATGGAGAACATGTAATAATAATAATGATAAAACATGAAATTATAATTATCTATTTTTGATATATTAAAAATGACAGTTAAAAGTAAAAATCTATTTTTGAAACAAAGAATAAATAAAAATAAGACGGGAGTAGATTGCAATTTAATGAGGCTTATGAAATCACAGTAATTTCTTTTTGAGATCCATAGATGCTTCTGATTCAATAAAAAAAGGTGATATACTTGCATTGCATTTAAACAAAACTATATAGATGTTGGAAAGGAAAATGTTGTTCAAATGATAATTGATAATCGCTCAAATTTTGTCAGTGTTGAAAAAAAAGATAATGGAGATTCGTCCTCATATTTACTGGACCCTGTGTGCAATACAATGCATTGATCTTATGTTAGAAGATATTGGAAAGTTGAAAATTCATTAGTCAATATTCCCTAAAGGCAAAAGAAGTGGTAAAGTACATCTATGGGCATACTTTGATGAGATCTTGTACAAAGAATCATGTGTCACACCCCTTTTTCGATTCCAAAAGAAAATTTTTTAACTTTTAAAGGGTTTTATTGTTAAGTGACAAAAAAATAAAAATTTTATTTTGAAAAAAAAGAATTATTTACATTATTTTTTCTTATTCAGAGTCGCCACTTGGCATAATCCGGTGTGCCAAGTCACCTTTGGAAAATCATTTTCGAAACGGTTTGACTCTAAAAAAAACTGATCCACGAACAGAGATTCTGGCTAAGGATTCTGTTGACCGAGGGGAAGGTGTTAGGCGCCCCTCGATCCCGTGGTTCGACCACAGTCGCTTGGTGGAGCGTATCGGCTAATTTGACATTACAAATGTACAAACCACATAAACACACAAAACAAGCAAACAAACAAATCACACAAAATTCAAAACAAACCAAAATAATGTTCAGTCCAAATTATACAATCCAAAATAAAAGAGATGCTGAAATATAAAACCTATTCTATTCTAAACTAAACTCCACCCGACGTTCCGGGCCTTGATCGCGAACGTCCTCCAAGTACAAGATACTTCGGGGCATTCCCCGAATAAATCAATACAAATTCCTCGAGGCATTCCCCGGTCAAATTATACATTTTTTAGAACGAGAAAATCAAACTATTCAACAAAATTTCAAACATTCCACGGAATTTCCAACATTCAACCAAAGCCACAAATTTTAAACTTTGTCTACCCAACCTATGTTTGCCTAAACCAATCGACCTATCGTCATACTATCAAGTTCAATTAACGTTCATTTCAAGTCAAATAACCAATGAATCAAACTAACCAAAATTCACCAACTATATCAAGTTTTCAATTCTCATCCCCGAATTAATTCTCCAAATTTCAACAATTCACGATCACCACTTTAATAATCCACAATCATTGTCAACGAAACCAAACAAACAAACGATATCACCAAAAATTCATATCATGCTTCAACAAACCAAACACGCATAAATAATGAAATTAAAATGAGAAGTAAATAGAGTTGGACCTCAAATCAAGCTTTAAACCACCACATTTCTTTCAGTAAATCTAACAATACATAGAAGATGAGCAACGATCGGAACCCAAGCCACAAGCTTCGAACCAATGAACTCAATCCGAACCCAACTCGATAATTCAAAACAAAATCCAAAAGACCGACGATTAAACTAAAATTTGTGGACTGTTTTGATCAAGGATTTCGTTATTTATCGGAGCTCCAGTGAGCTTCACCGGAGAACTCGATAGTGATGGCATCGGCAAAGGACGGATCGGGTCATGGAGTCGATGTGGTATGGTTTTTGACCAGTTTTTGGAGAGACGGAAGAGCGGGTGGCTTTTTGGTGTTAGTTTGCCGGTAGAGATGGTGTCTCCGGTGAGATTTCGCTGGAATCTGGGTTTACCGGTCGGAATGGGCGGGGTTTTCTTTCTTTTTTTTTTTTCAAATCGCCGAAGCTCCGGTGAGCTTGGGTTGCCGGAGATGGCCTCTCTTCACTGATTCTCTCCCTTGCGTCTCTCTACTCTCTATCCGTGTCTCTCTCTCTCTACCTATATGTCTATGAATGGAGAAGAAAGAAAAAGACCCCAAAAATGTTTTTGTGTGTATTGTGTGCGATTTTGGGTGAGATTGTGTGTGTCGATCGTGAAGAAGAGAAGGAAAAAAGATGAAATTCTGTGGATTGGAAAAAAAATCGATCCTGATGATTTCCTTTTTTTTTTGTATATATGCCTATGGAATTGTGTGGTTGTGGGTTAGGGTAGGTGTGGTAGTGAGATGGGGGTAGGGTGTGATGTGTTTTATTTTGATTGGGTAGGTTGTTAGGATAAGATAAAATTAGTTAGGAGATTGTTATTTTTATCATTTTGTGGAGGGATTATCACACGGTAGAATAAGGTAAAAATGAGTAAATGATATCGGAGAGGAACGAAATTAGGTGTCTACATCATGAACTTCTTCACCCTGCTATTACTCATTTTGCTACAACATACCTCACTCTTCAAAGTATACAAAAATAAAAACAAGAGCTACAGTGTTTATTTATTGAGTAAGGCGAAGAAAAAAATTGCTTTCAGTTGTGGAAACAATGAAAAAAATATAATCCTATTTCTAAAAGAATGATGAAAGATGAAAAAATCAACTTCATCATTCACTTCATGTTGCGAGATATTATATTATTTGAATCCACATACAGTTGCGTTTTAAAATTTTTTTTTGCCACTTAGTTCAATAATATCACTATCAAAGAAGATTTATATTAATGCATGAAACAAATGTTGAATTATCAAGAGAGAACTTAAAGTGGATCTTCCATTAGATTCATATGATCATTTGAGAGGGAATTTCGACATCCAAGAAGCTATGGGATTTCGACAGCCAAGTAGCTATGGATTCAAAAAAATTGAAAACTCCTGCTGATTGGTGGATGCGTTTCGGGGGTTGGACTCCTGAACTAATTAAGTTTGCTATTCGTGTTTTAAGCCTCACTTGCAGCTCATCGGGTTGTGAATGAAATTAGAGTACCTTTGAGTCGATAAGAACTAATTGATTATGATTGAGTTTCTCTATTTGCTTTGCGATGCATGATAATTAACTTATCCTATTCTTTTATTTTCTAGATTCATGCTAAAAAAAGAAATAGACTTGAATATTGTAGATTAAATGCTCTAGTTTAGTTAAGATATAATATAATTAGGCTAAGAAAGAGGAGAATCAAAAGAAAAATGTTGAGTATCGATCCCATTCTAGTTGCTGAAACTGATTTAGATGATGAATAGATTACTAAAAAGGATGATTCAGTGCTTCCTGAAGAACCTCATGGCTTGATAAAGAGGACTTATTCGATATGACGTTATTAAAATGATGACAATTACTCCATATGAAGATGATCTGAAAACTGTGGTTAACGTCGTCAGACACAACTAATATATCATGCAAAAGACAACAAATAGTTGAAACTTCTGGTAAGTGGTTAACGTCAGTAACGCGAAAGACACAGCTAGATCATGCAAAAGACAACGAATAGCTGAAACTTCTGGTAAGTGGTTAACGTCAGTAGTGCGAAAGACATAGCTAGATCACGCAAAGCAAAAGACAACGAATAGCTGAAACTTCTGGTAGGTATTTATATTGTATAGATTCATGTAACATAGAGTCATAATTTAGAGTAAAAATAAAAATGATAGACGCCAATATTCTAATAAAATGTAACGATATATGTGTCAGAATTATGTAGCTTACATATGAATATGCGAGCTTTATATGTATCGAACATATAGCTTGCATATGTAAAGTTATAAGCTCTAATTGCCATGAATTACTTTCCTCTTCTTATTATTTTATGGCAAATTCTTTTATGCTTTTAGTAATGATGAATAACTTCAGTTTTTGTCTTTCTAATATCTAGGGAGAGGACAATCCATGTCAGTTCAAACAAAGAAAGGACTACAAGATGTGGAAATTATTGATGAAGTTTGATGTGCTACTACAGATACTGAAAATACGATTGATAATATGAATGTTGATGATCTCCTCTTTGATAGTGATTGAACATTAAAATCAAAGTTACCCCTTTTGTTTTCAAATGAGGGGATGATTAGTTATGTTCTGGATTTTTTTATAGATAAATTGGTGTTTTTGTGGAGATATTATGATTTATTATTATTATTATATGAAAAATTGACTTCGTATATTATCTGTATTGTGTGGCTTTGGTTAATTTTTGTAAGGCTTAAGTAGTTTTAGATATATCTTTCCCTTTTCTTTTTATTTTATTTTATAATTTTGATGTAATTTTATTTTTTTAATTAGTAATTTATCTTCTATAAAAGTATTTATTTTTAATTATATTAATTTCTAAAATATTAAAAATTAAAGGATCCATGAGGCTTACGCCTCATCCCCTCGGGGCTTATGCATCGCTTCGTGTCAGATAAAACGCTTCGCCTTACATCTCCGCCTTTAAAAATATTGATTTTACCCTTAACATTAAATAAATATAAGAAATAATAATATTCAAATTAGGATTCCAAAACATCATTAATAAGGCTTACTTAGTAGGATCCGTCTCCTCTCCATTTTTCTTCTCTTCAATATCTCTTCAAGTTCTTACTTGGATTGAAGACACGTCATAATTTAAAATTAATAATTGAGATTTAATTAGTTAAATCAAAGTTTTAATCATAGTTATGTACTTCCATATATTTGTTGCTTAAATATTTTTAACAATCCATTCTATCTTTCTTAAATATATTAATTTATTTTCTTTCTATTCTTGAACAATTTTCTGCTAGGTTTTTACTTTTTTTTTACTAATGTTTGTCATTTTTTTTAAGTAATGTTTTTTAAATTAAAAAATTAAAGATTGTGGCTTGAAGTTTTTCTAATTTTATTTTCTTTATGTGCCAAATAAATTCATTATACGAGTGCCAAATGAAATATAAAGATTGTACCAAATTAATTTTTTATATTTTCTTTATACTTTTTTTTTGGCTAATGTTTGCCATTTTTCTTAAGTAATATTTTTCAAATAAAAAAGATAAAGATTGTGACTTGAAGTTTTTCTAATTTTATTTTCTTTTTGTGCCAAATAATTTATTATACATGTGCCAAATCAAATATAAAGATTGTGCCAAATAAATTCATTATATTTTCTTTATATAGCTCTTTTGAATTCTCAACTAGAAAAATTAAAATTTTAACTATATTATGAATTTTAATAAAAAATATTTAGGAAATTTTTTTAATATATATTTTGTGGCAGTAAAGATTTATTTTTAAAAAAATATTGAGTAAAAGATATAATGAATATTTAAGGAATAAATATAACTAAATATATGGAAGTAGATAGCTATGGTTAGAACTTTGATTAACTAATTAAATCTAAATCATTAATTTTAAATTATGACACGTGTCTTCAATCCAAGCAAGAACATCGGAAAATTGGAGAGAAGTGAAATGGAGAGGAGCCGGATTCAACTTAGCAAAAATAAACCCCAATTTAAAATTTTCTTAAGGGATGTGTAAAGTTAATAAGAATCAACCAAAATGAAACAAAGAAAGTATCTTATTTTTAATTAATAAATGCCTTCATCAAAGATGTGACTCTTTAACATAATATTTGTCAGCGATCAATAAAAAAACATTTTTTTTATCTTAATTAATACGGATTAGTGGATCATCAAAAATCTAGTTAATTAGCGATGGATCATCAAAATTCATAGTAGCCACAGACTGTATTGCTATAGTATAACAATGGATATAGTGGATGCATGTATATCATATGATACAATAGTAGTTTCACGAATAAATATCATAACAATCTTTATTGATACACACTATTGAAAGACTCCTCCTCCTTATTCCTTCACTAATACATACACACTGAAATCACACACTTATTTATACTATCATTTTAACTTTTGGTAATTCTAAACCTTATGAAATTTAACTTTGAGAGGAAGAATACCTCCACTAATAAACAAAAGCTTTCTCCCCCCATCACTTTCAGTAAGTATTCCAACGTCTCCACAAATTGTTCTGCAATAGCTACAAACTGCAGGACAATAGCTAAATTTGTAGGCATCCTGGTACTTGTCAATCTTAAACCAATTATCAAAAGTTTCACGTCCAGGATTTCCTTCAACTCCACCAACAGTCACAAACATAGTTTGCTGATCTTTGTTTCGGTTAACTCTCCATACTGTGGACGATCCAGACAATGATATAGACGTAAATTTTACATTTATATCGGTGGATATTTTGATAGTATTGTCTTTTGGGTCCACTGCTGGTGAAAACTGAACGCTACTGCCCAGTGCTGATTCATCGGCGTTTGGGCCTATGTATTGTGGTGAGGTAACCTGAAGACCACCACCATTGCCACCACCCACTGGAAGAATTACATAATTCACACCTCTAAGGACAGGGTTGCCAGCATCATCGAGTACAGGTTCAGAATCACTTTGAGCATTTACCAGTAAAGAGGACGTTGTTGATAATGCAACAACAAGAAGAAAAGGTACTATGAATTGCCTAACATTAAGAACTTCCATTGTTATGATAATTAATATTTTTTCTGAATGGACAAAATAAAAGTAACGAAGTGGAGCTATTTATAGAACTGAATGAAGGTTACGTCTGCATGTTCTAGTACTTTGAAAAATTAGACTTTCTAGCCGTTAATTAGTCTTTTTTAAAGCCATAATCACTAATGCTGAATTATTTTGACATTTTGCATTACGTTATAGACATTAAACAGTGGCATTGAAAGCAATTACAGTATATATCCACTATAATGTTTGAACTTGTTGTACATGTTTGAATTGTGTCGTGAGCATTTTCAAATGTTGAAGTGTAGTGTATAATTATAAATTTACAAATGGACAAAGGAAGAGACGTTATAAGCTTCGTGTAAATGTATATATACTAGGGATAAGAATTAAGATGATCTCTTATATATGACAAATCAATTGTGTTTTACTACGTATATTTATATGCAACTCTTATTTGATTTGCTATTAATAGAAAGATCAACATGCATCAAAAGCTCGGTGCTAGTAACAAAGTAAGGTAGCACCCGTGACATGTAAAATTAATCGTGATAAAGTCTATCTTGAATATATAAGTTAAAATGAATACATATACGCTAGTTAATGGATAACATAGGAATTAGGTATTAGATAGTAGATACATATTTTATCCGTACGATTTTACTTGTCTTATTTGGAATTGACAAGAAAGTAATGATTGATATGACTATTTTGTCAAACCATTCTTATTGATTGATGTTTGATATTACATCTTGAAAAATGATGGAGAACAAGTAATAATGATAAGGGTAAAACATGAAAAAGTGATTGTCTATGTTAAAATAATAATTAAAAATAAAAAAAATATTTTTAAAATAATGACAAGTAAAAGAATGGGAAGTAGATCGCAGTTTAGTCAGGCTTAGAGATCATGAGTAATTCCAAATAAGGTCTATCTAGAGAGAATCAAATGAACACGCTAAGAGACACCGTAAGAGTTGGACTTGGATATGTTGGATTATGTTGCATTTTAGTATTACAAAAATGTTAAAATGTTAAGTGTTTGCCAACATTAAAGTTAATGTGCAGTCATGTTGCATTTTGTTCCTTCTACGTCAGTTATAGGAAGAATTTTTTGTAACTTATTTTGGCCATTATTTGGCTTAAATCTCTTGTAACCTCTAATCCATTATTCATTTCTTTGTTTATGTTTTGTAATTTATACAATTCATGTAACATTTATACTTTTCATCTATCCACTTAATATTCATTAATTTCTCGTTTACTAGATGAAAGAAATACTATACCTATATAAATGATGTTTTCTTTCTTTGTGTTGAGAAATAGAGGTGAAGTAGTAGATTGTAAGATGTGAAGTGTTATACTTTGAGTTAGTAAAGTGAGAGAGAGTTGAGACAACAAAATTGCTCTAATTAGTGTTTAACCATTCATTATACATAAGGGTAATTATATATTGAAGGAAAGTGTTCTTTTGGTGGAACTTTGGACTCTTCATCTAATCTAGAGTTGCTTGAGGTATGACGTTGATGGACTGTTGTATCCTGAAAGGAATAAGTCAAAAGTAATATATTTGAATCGGTGTAGATTATGCCGCATTAGACTTGAATCTCCTTAAAAAGAGCGAGATCTTCGTGCCTCAATCTGAATACTAATTTGTTCATTTTATTTGTGGTGTACTACACTAATATATATATATTAGCTGAAGCAGACGTATCGATCGAGAGCAGTCCCCATAGGTACTTGATAGAAGTATCCGGCTTGAGTCAGCCCAGATTAATGACATAGGTACTTGAGGCATTCCCCATCGCAAATCAGAGTTTGATTTTAATTTCCTAACAAAATTAGTTTCTAAATTGTCTGCCCATAGTGCATTTTGGACATACATAGGATGGAACTACTGAGATTTTTGTGACACCAAAATCAGTTGAGCCTGCACCTTCCTTTTCTAGAACGTTTGCCACCCTATTTTGTTTCTTGTAAATGTGTTGTACCACTAGATATTTCAACCTCTTTAATTTTGAACTGCATTCATCAAGTATAGAATTATAGAGAGGAGTTCCTGATTTTAACATGTTTATAATGTCTTTGAAATCCAAATATATCTCCAGGGGAGTTAAAGTTATTTTCTACAGCTAGATTGAGACCTAGGAGGGCCAAAAGTTCCATAAGGATGTTAGTAGCCCTGTGGAAACTTTTGTGGAAGCCGAGGATCCAATCACCATTAGAATTCATAAAGAGGCCCCATATTCCTTCTCTTCCTGGGTTGTCCAGATTAGAATCATCAGTATTTAGTTTGTCGTAACCTAGGGGAGAAGGTTGTCCAGATAAGATTCAAATCTATATGACTTATGTTGGATCAATGATTTAAAATAATTTTATCAAAATCATTTATCACTGTTAATAATATTTTTCAAGTATTCATTTTACACTTAATGAGATGATTTACTATCACAAAATAATAATTTAGATAAAAAAAATATAAAATTATTTAATTAATATTGTAGACACCTAACTTTGTCTCTCCCAAAATCCAAATTATCCATTGTTTTACCTCATGTTATCATACACTCTCATCCATATGATTATACTCCACAAAAATACAAAGATAAAACCCTTACCAAAATTCCTAATAAATTTTATCTTGTTTTAATCCTCTTAACAACCTACCCCTACCCCACCCCATCTCTTATCCACCTACCTTACCCCTTCATCACCCCCTTAGGTCATGTTTTATTTCTTTTTTCAGATAAACATTGGGACTCACCAACAAATATATACACTGATCCTCACCAGTGAAGGAGAAGAAGAAGAGAATACATACGCACCAAGAAAATAAAAGCGAGGGGGGGCCCATGGAATTCCCCTCACACAGAAAGTAAGCTCAATTTTCATTTATATACATGCACACAATACACAGGAATCCTTCACCGAAATAAGCTATTTTTTTAATCAATTCACAAAAATAATATGTTTTTTAAAATTTTTACAAAACTAATATAAACGTGGTTCCCAATAACGTTTTATGCTTTAAGAAAACATAACGGCTCAAACAGAATTATTGTTAGACGTTAGAATAGAAAACGTTACTCGATGTAATGTTTTCACATAAAACGTTACTGTCAGTAACGTTTTAGACATAAGACGTTACCATCAGTAACGTTTCTCTATAGCTCTGCCACATAGGAGTCTTTGTACAAATCTGACATTTGACACGTTATTAACAATAACGTTTTAGCTGTAAAACGTTACTCCGAATAACAATTCTGTCAAATCAACTCCCATCAACTTTTTTGATCGAAGTTTCACCTTAAAATCATAATCTTCAATCACATTTTCAAATACAAACGTTACTGTGAGTAACATTTCTAACAAATCAAGTCACAGATATGCAAAAGATGGAGAGTGTTGACAACAAATCTTTCAGACTCTTTCAACGGCCTTCTAAAAAAATCTCGAGGCTTTCCTTTCACTGCCATGGTGAGACTTTCATTGGAGCAAACAATTGAACGGTATACCCATAGATCTTAAACAGCGCACCAATTTGTAGAGCAAAAGGAACTGTGGACAAGCACATTCAAAGTAAAGTGGGAGGAGAACTATGAAAGTCCAAAAAGGCACCGATGT
This sequence comes from Capsicum baccatum var. pendulum, assembly GCA_030864225.1. Lineage (NCBI taxonomy): Eukaryota > Viridiplantae > Streptophyta > Magnoliopsida > Solanales > Solanaceae > Capsicum > Capsicum baccatum. The sequence continues at coordinate 51,648,051 of CM061552.1, read as the reverse complement.
CCAACTCGTAATCAAACTTAAGTGGATACTCTTAAAATTCCTAACCCATTTAAAGTCTAATGAATTTTGTTTTGTGGATTATTTTTAAGTCTAATAATTGTTTCATGAATGAATTGAGTAGAAATCTTGTACCAACATTCCAGCTAGCATTTGTCGCATTAGTACTTAAGACATAAGAGTTGTTGGTGTTTTATGTAAAGTGATTTTCGATATAGCTTGCAATTCTTTTCTATCTTTCAAATGTCATCTGTGAGTATGATGTTTCATCTTATAAAAGTCCCTGGAGGGCAAAATTTGAATACAAAAATTTCAAGTTATGAGATTTATTAATGGAAAGAACTTCATTCCGTGCAGAAACTTTGTTGAAACAAATTTATAAACTAGAGCTCACTCGAGATCTCAACAACTTTAGATTGATATCATGTAGCTGAATTCTTAAAAAAATTTCCCGGTTACCTTTTTCATGGTTTTCCCAGTACTCGGGTAAATAGTGGACTCACATTAAGCTGATAAATGATAATAGACATAGGAAAATATAGACCATGATAAAGATTGGCAAAGATGTCGATACCAAATTTTTTTCCCATAAAAGTACACACACGATTGAAAAAAGTCACCATTGGCCAAATTTGCAATGAAACATGTGATGCAAAATCCATTGTATACAATTATGGCCCTCTAGAAGTTGGGAAGTTGTTCCTAACGCTATGCTATATTCATGACATAAACCACAAAATAAATAAGCTTCTTGTTTCTTAGGGGAATGCGGACCAGCTACCATTCAAGAAACTGGGAAAGAGCCATTGAACCAGTGCTAAGGTAAGCCTTCATCTGAAACCAGAGGTATCGGGTATTTCAAGACTAAGACTTCCAGAATGCCATCTGCTCTAAACTGTAGGGAATATAATCTAGGATCAACTGCTCCTGGCAAAATACCCATTTTAGAAAATAGACAATAGTAATAATAACAACACAAAATAGACAGCAGATAAATTCATTTAAAAGTTCTCACTCTTGTGCTTTACTCCAGGCAGTGCAACACGAATGTATTGAAGTTCTCACACACTTTCTAGGATTGAAATTTGAGATTAAAAAGAAAGATCGAAGACTAATCCTTCCCATCCACTTGTTTTCCCTAACTAAAAATTTATATCCAATTAGTTCTAATGTACATAAAGTCATATATTTATCAATAACCCCAACCAATCCAACTTTTATTATTATTACATTTAACCTTAATTTTTAAAATTTTTACACAAAGCCCTCATAATGTTTAAAAGTTGTAATTGTTTAGTCACTCATGCAATCAATGATGATTTTTTTTCATAATTACTCATTGAACAGTGATTCAATACTAGTTCAAATTTGCTAATGTACATAAAGCCATATATTTATCAGTTATGCAAATAGGAATATACTCTCCTAGATAATAGTAATACAGCTTCGCAGGTTCAACTTAAGACACAAAATCTGACACTAAAACCACTGCCATCTACTTATAGCTATTGGAAAAGAACCTAAACGTTGAAGTCATTTTGAACAACTTAAGCATAATCCATCGCCCATCTTGAATCAAATTAATGATTACACAATAAAAAGGGAACAAGATCAACAACAACAATAACAACATTCCCGATGAAATCCCACAAGTGAGGTTTAGGGAGGTAGAGAGTACGTTGGTCCTAAATATTTTACACAATGCATCCTTAGACCCTCTTCATTTCCCTCATACCTGCCATAGATCTCAAAGCTCAAGGCAACTTGTTCGCCATCTATTCTTTCTTCTCATATAAATTTGGGAAAAAGATATTTTATACTAAAAGAATAGTGATGCCTGATCTTGATATTTTACTGTTTCCAGTGTTTAGGTAGATTTATGACAAAGAAGAGCATAATGGGCCAAAAGGAAACAGTGGAAGGGAAAGAGAAGTACTCATGAAAGATAGGAAGATATGATACTACTTTTGGCAGGACTTTCTTTGTAAAGTTATGAAAATATCTTGTGGCTGATGAAGATTCTCTAGTTTAGGATAGAGCATTTATTCATCAACAAAATATCCTTATATATCTTTGGTCTAAACACTAAAAGGATTAATTGATGATGCGTCACTTACTGTACAAGATGTACTAGCATTACTGCCTTATCTTAATGTTACGATCTAGACAATCTTATAAGGGTAGTAGAAAATAAAAAATTCAAATGTCATACCTATAATTTAAACTTGCAACTTATACTACAAGCTTTTTCAATTCAAGATCATTCAGCAACACAAGTTTTTATCCGATTCTTACAGTGAAATTTGTTAATGGAGTTCAATACTTCAATGTGATCAGCTTTCATAAAATATGGCTCAGGCCGGCCCTGCGGGCACTAAAAAATGACAAATCCTTGCTAGTATATGTGGCTATAGCTCTATATACCAAACCTATGCAATCCACAAACCATTGCAAAAACTAAAATATTGAGCTATGATTAGCTTTATTACTGGTTATTGGTGATAGCTGAATATCCACTAAGAATTGAACCAAGCCAAACTATTTCTTATTCTTCATTTTTGCTACTACATATTGCTTCATTTGTTTTTTTATCTAGTCATTTTGTTGTCATCATTTACTTTTCAATCCCGCTTTATTTACTCTTTCTTAGAACTGAGGGTCTATAGAAAATAATTCCTTTACTCCACAAAGGTAGAAATAAGGTCTGCGTACATTCTATCTTACCTAGACCCTACCACAAAATTACAAGGATTTATTGTCGTTATTTGCTTTTCAATCCTTCTTTATTTACACTTATTTAGAAGCCACCAACTACCTAACAAATTTCATAGCACATAGCACCTACTATACCTGTCAACTCTCAATTATCTTACAAAATAATGTTTAGCTCCGCAAATAACCATAGCACCTACTATACCTATCAAATTATCTAGTACTGAGATCTGTATAAAAAGCCTAGAAGTTCACCTTGGACTTCGTGTACCACCATCTACAGTTTCCCTAGGACTCAAATTCATGCTATATTGAACTTCAAGTCCTCTTAGCCTGAGAATAATTAGTTTAATAGCTCCCGCAAAGTCTAACATCCATGATTCTCTTGAGTATAGATGAGTGGGTTCCAATTCCTCACCACATGTGAGCGTAGTAGTTTAATGGAACAAAATTTCACAGAAATTATAATTTAGAGCATAATTGACTAAAATTTGAGAAATACAAAAGTTTAAAATAGAGATTCAAGTTGAGTCTAGAAAAATAGAGTAAATTTGTATCAAAAACACCCTTTCTATGACGTTGAGCCAAGGGTTCCACAATTTGAAACACAGCCAAACAAACAATTACTTAGAAGCATGGAATAGCCAGAGTCGTCGAAAGAGACGAGATGGAGTAGCCAAAGGCGTCGAAAATGACGACAATAATTTTTTTTCTCCTCTAAATTAGAGCACTCGCTACCAAGTGAAAGAGAGAGAATTTTCTTTTCAATTAGGGCACAGGTTGCAAGTATTAGGCATGGTAGTTTTATTTGTTGGAAAACGTTAATAATAGTAACGAATTAGTTATAATACGTTACTGTAAGTAACGTTTTATCATCCGTTAAAAATCAAACACCGTCAGTTTTTGCTTTTACATTTTTTAATAAAATAATAAGGTAATACGTTACTGGAAAATACGTTTATACTAGTTTTGTAAAATTTTTAAAAAAAATATATTATTTTGGTGAATTGATTCAAAAAATAGCTTATTTCGGTCAAAAATTTCAATACACAGTGAAGAATAAGACGACTCCATCTATATAACACACAAAAACCGTCAATGAATACACACTATTGGTCACACACACAACTCCACTAACACACACACACTGAACACGAATACACAGCCGATCAGAGAGATATAGAGGGAATCGAGAGAGAGAGAGATAAGGATCGAGAGGGAGAGAAATAGTTTAAGTCAAATTCATTCCGGTGACCAGAGTTCGTCGGAGCTTTGAGGTCGCAAAAACAGTAGTTTCGAGCTCACCATCACCAAACCCATCGAGAAACATCGCTAATGACAGATTCAACGACCAATTTCGATGACCAACACCTCAAAACTAGCTAAAGCCGCCAGAAATACACCAGAATTGAAACCACCATGGAATCCACCGATCACAGCTCCAAACCCTAAAATTTTCTCTAACTTTTTTTGTTTTTTTGGCGAAACACAGCAGGGATACCTCGTTCTCTTGACTTTTGGGTCAATCGGAGCTCCGGTGAGCTATAAACTTCAACCCAACTATGATTCTGATGTGGTTCGTTTAAAATTAGCACGAAATCCGTGATTTGGGGTCTGTATTGAGGGGTTTTATACTGGTTTAAGTCTGTTCGTATCTCAATTTTTTAATATCGAGTTGGAGTTGGTCCGTTGTTAAGGTTTGAATTGAAAGTTAAGGACGCGAAATCTACCAAATTGAAAGTAGCATTGAGATCTAATTCTATCTTCTCTCCCTTTAATTTTTATGTAATCGTGAATGATTTGTGTGTTTGGTATGTTTGAATCTTGATTGTGTATTGGTTGATGTTGGATTTGAATGTTGAAAACTTGGATTAGTAGTCGAAGAAGTAATTAATTATTTTGAGAATGGATTCGGGGAAAGATCGATCTTAATGAAAAAATAAATATAGATTAATTTAGATTTATTGATGTTAGTGTAATTCAATTTGAACATGAATGTTGTTGAACCCGATAGTGCCATGTTTGAGGTTGAGAAGGGATAGGCAAGATGTAGGTCGGATAGGCAAATCTAGAGATTGTGGATTGATTGAATATTTGAGATGTGTGTTGAAATGGTTTTGTTCTATCGTATTTGACTTAATTGTACTTATTTGACCAGGGAATGCCCTGAAGTATCTGTATTATTTTTTATCTGGGGAATGCCTCGAGAAAGTTGTACTCCAAGATGGTGCATGGTCAAGGCTCGGAATGTCGGGTGGAGTTTAGTTTAGGATTAGTTTAGAATAGAATAGGTTTTACATTTCTGTATATTTTTCTTTTTTACTGTATAATTAGATTGAACATTATATTTTTGGATTTGTTTTGTTTGTGTTTGTTTGTTTAATGGTTGTATGTTTATGTGGTTTATACATTCTTACTGTCATAATTAGCCGATATGCTCCACCAAGCGACCGTGGTCGAACCACGGGATCGAGGGGTGCCTAACACCTTCTCCTCGGTCAACAAAATTCCTTAGCCGAAATCTTTGTTCGCAAACCGGTTTTAAAGAGTCAAATCATTTTGAAAAGGATTTTTCAAAGGTGACTTGACACACCGAATTATGCCAAGTGGTGACTTTGAGTTTAAATATAAAAAGTCTTTTTTGAAACAAATCTTCATTTTGTCACTTTAATAATAAAAAAACTTTTCAAACTTAAAATGAATTTTTTTGGTTAAAAAGGGGTGTGATAGCTTTGACGACTCTGCTGGGGTACTTTTCAGAATTCAAATTTATTTTTTTTGGAGTTTTATCGACTTAGTTTGACATTATGGGTGTATAAACATTGTTTGTTTTATTGTTCGTACTCGTTTTATCATTGTTGAGTGCCTACTTGCTACGTGTTTACAGTTTTTCTTTATGTGTTACCGCTTTATATCTAGCATTATGTTCATAACCCAAGTTATTCTTTCTGCAACAAGTCTTTAGTACACATGTTGTACATGACCTCTAGTTGAGTCACCCTTATTTTAGGAGGAGAAGCCGTCGGTAGTATGGAGTGGTTGAAAAGTTCTCGCAGCCACTATCGATCATATGCACCCCCGAACAACCTTGTTAGTGAACCCCAGCGTAGATCAGTCTTTAGGACATGCTTATCTGCATCATATTAAGACCTAGCAGGACCCGTGTGGCCCTTTGTAGAAGGCTCACCTTTAAAGCATCCCTACGGATTGATTTGGGGAAAGCATGTGTGAAAAAAAATGAAAAAAAGATATAAAAATAAAATAAAAAGAAAAGTGAGTAGAAAAGAAAAAAGAGTGTTTCGTAAGTTTTTAGAGTTCTTTATGGCTCTTGATATTTTTTTCTCTCACAATCCAAAAATTCATAAAGAGTTTTTTACCTTTCGCACTCATTTTCTCAAATACATCAAAAAGATTTTCCTTTTGTTCCTTTACCATGCATTCATAATTTGAAAATTTTTAAATGATTTTTTTTTAAAATAGGAGCTTTTTATAAAAGAAAAATTAAAAAAAAAAATGGTAGAAGTTTTGTATATTTCATATCAAAAATATCAACAAAAAAAAATTCATAGTTGTTGGTGTCATTTTTATGTGAAGTGTCAAATTAAAAACCCAAAAAGATTTTTCTTTCATCGTTTATCTGTAATCGTGCCGCTCAAGTTAAGTTTTAGTTTGTTATCTAATCCTTAATTGTCCAATCTAGACGAACTATGCACCCCTGATTCTCCTCTCTCAAGAGTGAGATACGTAAGCAGCCTATTGTTGGTTCGGGGATCTTATTTCAAAATATTCAAAAGATTTTCTTCTCTCTTTATTAGAGTAGATATTTCATATACATTTTCAAAAGAAAACTATAAAAAATAATTCCTTTAGTAGTTTCAAGTTTCATTTTCGTATGAAGTTCAAAATCGAAAACTCAAAAAGATTTTCTTTGATATTCATAGGTATCATTTTGTATAGGGATGTTAAAACTGAAAAAAATGCAAAAATATTTCTTCATTCTGGAGTAGATGTTTTATGTACATCTTAAAAAGAAAACTACAAAAAGATTTTTCTTTAATAGTTTCAGTTTTATTGTCTTATGAAATTCAAAATCGAAAATCCAAAAAATATTCTTCTTTGGTAATCGTAGGTTTCATTTTGTATAGGGATTTTAAACCTAAAAGATACAAAAAGATTTTCGTCAATTCTTTTGACTCTTTGTTTCAAGAAAAAGAAAGAGAGTTTTATTGGCCTTTTAAGGTTAAACTTCACAAACTACGCATACCTGATTCTCCCCTTTCGGAGGTGAGATACGTTGGCCCCTTTTTTGAGTTTGGTGATCTTTTTAAAAGAAAAAAAGGGTTTTTAATAAGTGTTAAACTCTAACGTATTTGTTATCTCTTGTTCAGTTAGTTTAAGGTGGTTGGTTTGTGGCATTTTGGCTGGTCCTCCATATTGTACCAAATTGAAGAGAAAAGTTATGGCCAACAAGGATACCGAGGTTGTTGTCACTAATCAGATAGGGAGTTCAGAGAATGAGAATTTAGGAGCTACTAAAGAGATTCGAAAACTAAGGCAGCAAATGATAGAAATGCATCGAGCTTGGGCTAACCGATTGCCACCTCCTCCATTTTCCACCGATAATTTGGAATATATTTTTAGCTTTCCTCCCATGTCACATGCGCAATTTCCCATTTTGCTTGACACGCCACAACATGCATCAGGGTCTACTCCGGGACAACACTATCCTAACACTTCCAATATTCCTCTTCAAGCTCTTTAATACAAAACTACCATATACTCGGCTCCACATACAATTCCTATTTTTGCAGCGTCACCCCCCTGAAGCCCATGCTTTTAATGTCACTCCAACGGTTGTGATTCCTCATGCTACAAGTGAGCCTGTCTTGAAAATTTTTAGTGATCAACATTATATTCCCGAGCTTATATTTAAGTCGATTGGTCCTTATGGCTACATCAAACGCCTGAATTTCCTCTTAACACTGAGAAATTTGTTATAACAGAAGAATAAGCTAAGAGAAAATGACTAGAAAATTGAGAAGCTTGGAACTGGCTATGAAAAACTTCCAAGGATATGAGGGGTACAAAAGTGTCTCATATAAAGATCTGTGCATGTTTCCAAGTGTTCATCTCGCTTTTGGTTTTAAAATGCCGAAGTTTGAGAAGTATGATGGACATGGAGATCCTATAGCAAATTTTAGACATTTTTGCAACCAACTAAGGGGTGCTAGAGGGAAGGAAGAATTACTCAAGGCATATTTCGGTGAGAGTCTTTCCGGCCTAGCTTCGGAATGGTTTATTGACCAAGACATCGACAAGTGGATTAGTTAGGATGACCTAGCTAATGAATTTGTGCAACAATTCCAATACAAAGTGGAGTTTATTCATGATGAGAAATCCCTAACATGAAGAATAAGAAGAGTATTGAAAGTTTCAGAGAGTTTGCGATTCGATGGCGTGAATAAGCTGCTAGAGTGAAACCGCTAATGAAATAAAGCAAAATAGTGGAGGTGTTTATTCAACTGCAGGATGAAACATATTATCAACACTTATTACCTGCATTAGGCAATCCATTTATAAAGGTTCTCAAAATGGGAGAGATGATAGATAATAGAATTAAGACCGGTCGCATTGTGAGTTTTACAACATTGAAAGCAACTACTCAAGCAATTCAAAAGGGTTCAAGAAATTTTGTATCTGCTATTGTAGTTGGATAGTGGGCACAGTAAAGAAGATCACATCGTCGTTACCCTCAGGCTCAAACCCAAGTTCATGCCTAAGCTCTACAAAATCACTCATAAAATCCATTGTACTTCATTACTCCACCTCCATATCCAGTGTATAGCACATACCACATGTTCAACCCTCATCTTACCTACAATGATATGCATTAACTTCTCAGAGTCACCCTCTAACTCTACAAACATACCAAAGCCCTTTTAGGCCCAATTTTTAATCTAAGCCAAACAATGAAATGAGACAGAAGTCGAGAGATAGATTTATACCAATTGGAGAGTTAGCTTCATACCAATTGGAGAGTTATATGCCAGTTTATTCCACAAATTGGTACAGTGGGGCATGATCACTCCCCTCCTTGTGTATACTCCTGACCCACATTCAAGAAGTTTTGATCCTAATGTACAATGTGCATATTCTTCTGATATTTAGGGACACAGTATTGAAGATCGTGCTTTGAAAAGTGAAATAAAAAGATGATTCAAGATAAATTGATTATGGTGCATACCATTGATAGTGGCAAAAGCTCTAGTCATGTTGATGTGCAAATCAATGGCTAAGATGTCAAGTTTGACAATTGGGAAATCATTCCTCTCCATACTTAAAAGGATTGTTAGTAGTTGGTTTTGTTTTATTTTCTATATTTTGAATTATTTCAGGGTTGTAATTCGGAATCTATCTTGTTGTGTCCTTTGTCATTTATGTTCAAACCCTTCTATCTTTCATTTTAACTAAATAGAATGTCCTTTTTCCCTTTGTGTTTGAAATATATGTTGTTTGTTTGTTTTTTTTTCACAGTACATTTTATATTGGCTCTAGTGATATGACATTTTTGTGGAATTTTCAGCTAGATCCTAAAATCCAATTTGAGAGTTAATTATGAATCAGAGGCCAAAAGTAAGAAAAGCATCCGAAAAAATAAGTAGGGTGCTGAGGCATTTGGTGACAAGTTGAAGCCTTTTTTGAAAACTAAGTCAATTATTTTGAGAATCACAAGAATAACTTGGTCATCAATTGAAAGACATATATCAATTAGATCAAATAGTAGAGGTATTGTAGACACGTGATTTTTGATCCTCCCTAATTTTAACTTGTTTATTGATACTAAATATTTATATTTATATTTAATAATATATTATTTTGACTATTATTTTATTGTTAATATAATATAAATAATTAAATGAATTTAATTTTAGGTTTTTTTTTTAAAATAATAATAATAATAATAATAATTAAAAAAAAATAATAATAGTTTTTGTACTATCTTAATTATATAATTTATTTTTGACTATTTTTAGACTGTTATTGTATTTTTTGAAATATAAAAATCAATTAATTATTATTATTATTATTATTATTTATTTTGTTGCTATTATATATTTATTTATTTATTTATTATTTTTCGTTATTTAAAAAAAGTATATAAAAAAAAAAAAGAGGAATCTTAAAACTACCCTACCCCCCCCCCCCCCACATTCCCCATTTTCCCTCAACACCTCCCCACGTCCCCACACAAATACACCCACAATAGCACAACACTACACATGCACACATGCACAGTATATATATAATAACATACACACACGGATGAGGAGGAAGGCAACAACAGAGAGAAAAAAAATTTGAAAGAACAAGAAAGAAAACAGTAAATAAACAAGAAGAAGCAGACGACAACGAAAAGAGAAAATTGGAAGTAAAAAAAAAAATAGGAAAAGAAAGTGAGAAAAAGAGTGAGAGTTTGTGGTCGGATCTTCGTTTAGAGTTTTCGGTGAAGGATTTCTTTCTTTTATATTCAATTTAGTTCTTCATACAGGTTCATATCCAATCTTGTACTATTATTATTTTAGTTTCGTTATTAAATAAAGTATGAATATTTTGGTAGAATAATCGCTTTTCGTGTATCAAGAACTTGCCATTTAAAGAGTGCCATTAATACTTGTGTTCTCAAAATAGTACTGTTTATAATTTGTTTTGTTGAAATCTTGTAGTAGGTGTATTTCAATTTGACAACTCTTTATAATAAACAAAGTTATTTTCAACATGCTTAATTTATATAACAAATTATAATTTTGAGCATGTCTAAAGACGTAACACATTTTATAATTAAAATCATAACTTTAGGATTTTTTTTTTCTCCTCAATATTCTGTTTGCAAGTATATTGGACCGTGGTCAATGGTCATTTATTAACATGTAGTAATAAGCACTAAGCAGTGCTTGAAAAAAATAAGTTCTGGCATTATGTTGTCGAATATAAAAAAAACGTTGAAGTACTATAGGTAAGTAGCATGGATATATGAACCAAAGAATTGAAGTTTTAAAAGTTAAGTAATTAATTGTTAAATGTTACTTTATTATTAATTAATTTTGGTATGTGATGTTGATTATGTTATTTTGATTTTCAAGTAATTTTGTCAAGTTTAAATATTAATTTGTTCATCAGTTTTAGGATCAATCCTTGTCGTTCTAAATATAAAAAAAAAGGGTAATAAAATATATATCTATTTATTTTCTCCTGGCATAGACAATTTTTCTCGATCTCTTTAATGAAATTAATTAGGGTGAGAATGAGTGAGATAAGTCGCGGTTTTATTTAAAGCTTGTTGTTACAGATAAAAGAAAAGAGAGGAAAAATCATTTGTAAGGTAGTGAGCGAGTTGAGGATTAATTCAAGACTTGTCAAAAAAAAAAAAAATTAAAAGAAAGTGAAAAAGAATACAAAAATGGATAAGAAAAATTGTCTTGAATTTATAAGAGATGAAATAAATGCCTTTTAATACTAGACGAGCTTTAGGCACGTTTGATATATTTGTCTCGATTAAGAATGCGGCGTACGCATCTTTCTGAGACCTTTAAAAATAACTCGAGGATGCAATATTGCACTTCAGCAAAGATTGTTTTAAAATTAATTTTCAGTAGTTTAATACAAAAGCTTTAAATATTTTAGCATACTAAAAAATGAGCGAATTAGGCCTTAACATAATTTATCAAAATAGTTTAATTCAAAATAAGTCAATAAAAGCGACCGTGCTAGAACCACGGGATTCGAGGGGTGCCTCACACCTTCCCCTCGATCAACAGAATTCCTTACCCATTTTCTGTTTTCGCAGACCAAATAAGAGTCATTTCCTTTTGATCAGGGAAAAAAAAAAGGGTGACTTGGAACACCAAAACTCAATTCCAAGTGGCGACTCTGTAAATAATTTAATCCCTATTCAATATCGTCACTTTAATTGAAAAAACCCTTCGACTCGATCCCTCGAGCGAAAAAAGGGGTGTGACATCTCTGGCGACTCCACTGGGGACTTTACTAGAATTCGAGCTTTAGATATTGACTTTTACTTGCTTTAATTATTTTAATATTGTGTTTGTTTGTTGGCCTTATGTGCTACTTGTTGCTCATTTACTGCTTTGATATTATTTGAACTGTATTATATATTGTCTTCTCTCGCGTACCCCCTCTGAGTCTCTGAAATAGGATAGAGGGAATGCAGCATATGCATCCCACCTTCTTTTTGAGATAACCGGAGTGTCAAGGCACCTGGTGAAGGATATAGTCACACATGTTAGGCGGGGTTCGAATCGACAACGAAGGCGGTGTTGCCCTGCTACCGACCAAGTTGTCCCTCCCCGGCTCGAGTGTCCGCTCGGGTAAGCCAGTCTAGACACTTATCCCTATTAGGTTTTAACTTAGAAGGACTGAAAACTCAAAATCTGGTTATCCCTATTAGGTACCGCTTTATTTGCATCAAATGCATTTGACTTAGCGGGACTCGACACAGGGGTCGGGTCTGTCTAGGACAGGTAATCTAATTTATAAAGACCAACATGTGCATCCTACGTGCTCTTTGATATTTGTTTGGAAGGCTATTTGTGTGTTGACCGGCTTTAGGCAATTTTAAAATACGAGAGATTAATTTATTCTCAAATTTAGTTGATCATTTTTGAAAGAAATTTTTTTTTTTAAAATAAAAAAATTCTTTAGATATACGGCAACAAAATTTTTACAATCTTTATGAACTACGAGGGTCTGATTCTCACATCTTTGTGAGATACGTAGGAAGTCCTTCCCAGGACACGACTTTATTTTAAAAAAAAAAAACAAAAAAAAAAAACAAAAAAAAATATTTTCAAAATATGATTATTTTTGTAATTATTTTTTCTAATTTTCAAGTCCAATTTTTTATATATATTTTAACAGCCCGGAATCTTTAGGGATCATGCGGCTAAGTTTTTACAAAAAATATATATGTCAATTTTTTAACAAGTCCTGAACCTTTATGGTCGTGAGACTAAAAATTTTATACAACTTCATACATAAAACAGTCATTCTATTTTTCTTTATTTCTGAGTCCTTTTATTTTATTTTTGTACTTAGGGAATATTGTTTTCAAACACATAGATAAAATTGTCTAGAAGTCTGTTATAGCAAAGTTTTTGATAGAGTCAAAAAAAAAATAATAATAATAACAAAAATAAAAAAATATATATATATTATCAATCTTGTTTCTCTCACTTTAATTTTTTTGATGAGATTATTCTTTGTAACTAAGTTTAAATAATGGTCGCACTAAGTTTTACAAGTTAAATTATAAATTCTTTTCAAAATTAATAAATTCAGTTTTGTCTAAGTCTAGATATTTGTTATTTTATGATCCTTTCAATAGGTATAAAATGTCCCCCCCTGTTCGTGGAGAGCGTCCAAAGAGAAAGAGAGATGGGAATATACCGCTTCAGGTTGTGGATTGTACCCCTCTGCAACTTTGGTTATGGTGGAATGCTATGGATACGTTTGATTATGGCGAAATACATAAGTATTTGGGTTTTTTGACCAGTATCATGATGATCAACCCTAATAGGGAGGTAATTGACGCATTACTGAATTTCTGGGACCCAAAGAATAATGTATTCCGCTTTTCAGATTTTCAGTTGACACCTACTTTAGAAGAGATAGCAGGCTATGTTGGATATGGTGATATGCATCGGAAGAAACTTATAGCCCCAAGACCTACTTCGATAAACAAATTTTGCAAGCTCATGAACATAAGAAACACAAAAGAAGAGTCAATGAAAAAAGGTTGGGTTTCCTTGCAGTTTTTATATGACAGATATGGAAAGCAAGAAGGGTTTCAGAAGTACGGTAAAGAACTTTGTAATAAAGGAAGTTTTGAGACTTGGAAAGTTCATAGACGATTTGCATTCATGGTAGCCTTTTTGGGCACTATGGTCTTCCCAAGAAGAGAAGAAAAAATTAATATTTGTTTAGCGGGAGTGGTACAGATACTGATTAAGAAAGATTACACCATGATACCAATGATCCTAGCTGATATTTACCGTGCTCTGACTGTTTGTCAGAAAGGAAAAAGTTTTTTCGAGGGATGTAATATCTTGTTACAGATGTGGATTGTAGAGCATCTTTATCAACGTCCTACGTTGACAAGATTCAATCCCAAGCGATTTAATCGAATCAACGATTACGAGGAAATGATGGATAAATATAAGTGTCCAAAAGAAATTGGAGATTGGATTACACTTTTTCATTCTTTGACAACCGATAAAATCACTTGGAATCTCCATTGGTTCCCTTGGAGGCAAGTCATATTCAGTTCTGTCATTCGTCCGTTCTTGTTACTAATGGGTATTAGAGGTGTTCAACCGTATGTTCCATTGAGAGTTCTACGTCAGCTAGGCAGGCGTCAAATAATTCCCGTAACGGAAGACATGACAGAATTCGTATTTGAGGTCAGACCAGAGATTTCACTTCCAGAAGATTTGGCCCAGCAGATTTGGGAGGGTCGCCGTACTATGGGAGTTGAAACGATGGTCATAGAGCGCGAGAAAGGAGAAGTGCACCCAGATTACCAGAAATGGTTTGAAGAACAGTCGAGTCCTCCAGTCAGACCAGAAAAATCGGTCAAGGGACCTATAGATCAGGAAGCTGCAATCAGGATAGGAATTGAAAGAACCATGCGAGATCACCATGAAGCCAACCAAGCTTTGAGAAAAGAATTAGAGCATGCCAGGGCAAAAATAGACAAACAACAAAGGGAATTTTCTGAAGAGAAAGCTAAGTCGACATCTATTGAGGTTGCACTTCGGGGACAAATCAAGTTTGCTACCACTAGGTGGTCACACGTTGCAGAGCTTGCCGCATCTCGCCGACAACAACTTCAAGAAGTCGAAAAGAATATGCAAGAAGAATTTGATCGAGAGAGATCTCAATGGATTCGTGAAAGAGGAATATTGCGAGAACAGTTAGAGGTTGTTTCTGCTCGTGAACAACGTGCAAGAGAGATGGTTGATTTTCGAGATCGACAGGCTCAGGAATGGGATCAGGCTTTCAGTTCTCTTCGAGGGAAGGTCCACCGGGTAGCACAGGATACTGCCAGAATGGGCTTAGATTATCAGCAGTTGGATTGTGGGGATTTTTTGGCACAAGTACCCGCTTTCGCACAACGACTCACTACTTCATTGGAGGACATATATTTGAGTTTGGGAGGACATATTAAATCAAAATCTCCTTGAAAGTATCGTCGTTTTCTTTGTCATAGTTTTTATTTTTATTTTTCAGTTTTTTTTTAAAAAAAAAAAAATTGTTTAGATATTATGTCTTTTATTTTTCAGATGTAAGTTAGTAGGTTTTATTTTAGGAGTTGGGTCAGTTCTTTTATCGTAGAATGTAATGAAGTTGACCGTTTATTTCTATATATATTACATATGTTTTACTTCACTTACTTTATTTATTTTCTTTAATAATAATAATTAAAAAAAAATTATTGTTAAATTCCACCCGAACTACGCAAGATCTGATTCATGTCCTGACATGATACGTAGGCAACCCTCCAAAGGGTTCGATCATAATTTTTAAAAATATGCCTAGAAAAGCCAGGATGAAACACAAAGCTTCCATGATAGGTTGGGAAATGCATATAGAAACATGACATATAACGTGGCATTATAATGTGTTAAATATATAACACTCACCAGTTTGCTACTTGATCACAGAAAAGATAAAATAGTTGGTGGTTGATTTGTGGTTTAAGCTGGCATCGCATCCGTATAACACCAGATATAAGGGTAAAAGAAGAATGACTCGCAGAGAAGATATTGGGTCTGATAGTGAAGAAGAGCAGAATTAGTTGATTTCGCAGGAATTAACATCATTGGAAGAAATAAAGTCATTAAAACAACAGATGGCAGAGATGTACAAAGCTTGGTTGAATGGACAAGCTCCTCCTTCTTCAATCCCTGGACTTTTAACTTCAAATGATCCAAATTCTGACTCAGCTCAAACTAATGATCCATTTTACCCACCAGGATTTGGCCCATTTGCTAATATGCCTGGAGTTGCTGGTACTTCTACCGTGCGCCCACCAAATCCATCTGTCGCAAATAACCCACTTTTTGCTTCTGTAGCGCCAGCTACTGCGGGTATTCCACCGACAATACCAAAGAATATGGGAAAACCAAATCATGATATGTTATATCCTCCTGAAATGACTTTCAAGTCACAAAATCCACATTATCATGTTCATCAACGTGATACTCCTATCGTGATTGAGAAGATTGCTAAGAATGAGGAACAGGAGGAGATGGCTAGAAAAGTTAGAAGTCTGGAACAAAGTATGAGAAATATGCAAGGAGTAGGTGGACCCAAAAGTGTTTCATACAAGGATTTATGTATGTTTCCTGATGTCCATTTACCGATAGGGTTCAAAATGCCAAAATTTGACAAATATGAAGGACACGGCGATCCTGTAGCTCATTTGAAAAAGTTTTGCAATCAATTAAGGGGAGCAGGAGGAAAAGAAGAATTATTGATGGCGTACTTTGGAGAAAGCCTTACAGGGATAGCTTCTGAATGGTTCATTGACCAAGACATTTCCCGTTGGCACGTGCGGGATGACATGGCTCGAGATTTCGTTCAACAATTTCAGTATAACATTGAGATAGTGCCAGATCGCACTACGCTTGCCAACATGAGAAAAAAGATGACTGAAAGTTTTCGAGAATATGCCGTCAGATGGAGAGAGCAGGCTTCAAGAGTTAGACCATCGATAAAAGAATCCGAAATGATTGATATTTTTCTGCAAGCACAAGAACCTGATTATTTCCATCATTTTCTTTCTACTATCGGAAGCACATTTGAAGAAGTTATCAAAGTTGGAGAGATGGTAGAAAATGGAATCAAATCAGGAAAGATCATCAGCCAGGCCGCTTTGAAAGCAACAACACAGTCAATTCAAAGTGGTACAGGAAGTTTTGGGGGAAAGAAAAGAAAGGAGGATGTAGCAACGGTCATGACAGGTCCACGACAAAATTGGAGAGGTGCGCGTCAACCATATGCACAGAATCCATTATATTTTGTTCCATCTCCCCAATATCCTATTTACAATACACAACCATATGCTCGAGGTCCTTCTTACCCGCAGTGGCGTGCACCAGCAATCCAAAATCGGCCAATGGCCCCGCAAGTTCAAAGAGGCCCTCTGAGGTCTAATTTTTGGCCTAGAGCAGAATTCAAAAGGGATAACATGGTAAAAGATAATTTCACTCCTATTGGAATATCTTACACCAGTTTATTTCATAGGTTGAGAAAAATGAATGTTCTAAACCCAATTGAGAGAAGGATCCCGAATCCTCCTCCGATGAATTTGGACTATTCTAGAAGATGTGAATACTGTTCTGATGCCCCAGGGCACGACACAGAGAAATGTTGGCATTTGAAAAGAGCCATTCAAGAGTTGATTGATACCCAACAGATCATGGTAGAAAGTCCAGGCACTCCAAATGTCAATCAAAATCCGCTGCCAGATCATAATGAAACAAACATGCTCGATGTGATACCCAGTGGTGAAGATGTTACAATTCCCTTTAAGCCAATCATTAAAATTAAAACTGATTTGGAAAAATCGGCAAATGCTGTAGATTTAACGAAAGAAAAGCTTGCAGAAGCAGAGATGGTGATAGCAAAACCCGAATCATCGAATGATCCCTTGGCAATGGGGAAAGAGATTTCAGAAAATATTGGGTCAAGTCAAATAAATCCGAAACTCATTATTCCTGGAAGAGCCAATATGCCTATTTTAATCATAAAAGGAGATCCTATAGCTCCTATTGTTATCAAACCAGTGTCACAGCTGCCTATGGTCGATACCAAGGCAGTCCCTTGGAATTATGATCACGTTGTGGTGATGCACAAAGGGAAAGAAGTGACTGAAGAGGTAGATGAAGTAGGGGGATTAACTCGATCTGGAAGATGTTATGCTCCAGTAGAGTTAAGAAAGAATAAATAAGGTGGTGAAGAACGAATGACAGTCAAGAAGCCTGTCACTGATGAAGAAGCTGAAGAATTCTTAAAGAAAATGAAATTGCCAGAATATTCTGTTATAGAACAGTTGAAAAAGACACCAGCACAGATTTCTTTGTTGTCCTTATTGATACATTCAAAAGAACACCGCAAGGCTGTAATGAAGATTCTTAATGAGGCATGTGTTCCTAGTGAGATTAGAGTAAATCAGCTGGAAAAAGTTGTTGGAAGAATCCTTGAAGCAAATAAAATTACTTTTTCAGATGATGAATTGCCTATAGAAGGTACGGAGCATAACAAAGGTCTGTATATTTCTGTGAAATGCGAACATTCCATCATCACTCGAGTGTTAATTGATGGAGGATCAGGCGCTAACATTTGTCCTATGTCAACTTTACAAAAGTTGAATGTTAATGGGGAAAGAATCCGATCTAACAATGTGTGTGTCAAAGGATTTGACGGATCGAAAACTGATGCCATTGGTGAAATAGAACTCATATTGACAATTGGGCCTGTGGATTTTGCTATGGATTTTCAAGTACTGAACATTGATGCTTCATACAATATGTTATTGGGAAGGCCATGGATTCATAGGGCTAAAGCAGTCGCATCAACGTTGCATCAAATGGTCAAATTCGAATGTGACAGGCAAGAGATAGTGGTTCATGGTGAAGGAGATTTATCAATGTATAAAGACTACTCTGTTTCTTCCATCGAAGCAAATACTGCCAGTGTGTTAATTCATCAAGCTTTTGAGGTAGTGGCTGTTGAGCATATCCTCGAGGGGAATCTCATCGCAAGACCACAATTGTCCTATGCATCTGTTATGGTAGTGAATGAAATGTTGAAGCATGGTTTTGAACCAGGAAAAGGTCTAGGGATGTTTCTGCAAGGCATAGTTCATCCCGTAAACCTTTATGAGAACTTTGGTACTTTTGGTCTGGGATATGAGCCTACTGCTGAAGATATAAAGAAGGCTAAAAAGCGTAAGAAAGAGTCGTGGTCACTTGCTAAGCCTATACCGCCACTTTATGAGTCTTTCATCAAATTCAGTGTTGTTGGATCCTCCAAGTTACCTGCTGCAGAATCAATGAATGATGATGATACAGAGTTGATTGATCTTTTTCAGAATATGTTCATTGAAGCTGATATGGTTGAAATTGGGGAGGGTACCAGCAATGCAAATGTGCAGTTTATCGGTCCTGATGTCCAGCTCAATAATTGGGAGGCCACTCCTCTCCCTCTTATGAAGGAGTCTTGGTAGTTTGTTTGTTTGTTTTTTTTTCTTACAATCTTAGTAGCTTGTTTTTCTTTATGAATAATTTTAGGATCGTAATTCATACCTTTACTTTGGTATTTTAGGTTAAAACTCTTTCTAGCTTTGCGTTTAATAAAGTATAGTCTCCTTTTGTTTTATTTTGGGGTCTGATGTTTATTTATTTATTTTCTATCATACAGTTCTTTCTATGACGATTCTAATGATATGACATGCATGACGAATTGGCAACCAGATTTAAAAACCCAATCTAATTTTGAAATAATGAATAAGGAGGTTAAATACGATGAAGGAGAAGCATTTGAGGATATAAGCAAAGATTTCAAACAGTTTGAGAATAAGATAAATCCCAATTTGGAAGAAACTGAGGCGATCAATTTAGGAGATCTTGAAAATATTAGGGAGACTAAGATAAGTGTACATGTTCAACCACAACAAAAGAAAGCTATAATTGAAGCTTTGCATGAGTATAAGGACATCTTTGCGTGGTCTTATGATGATATGCCCGGTTTAAGTACTGATTTGGTAGTTCACAAGTTGCCAATTGATCCTGCTTTTTCTCCTGTCAAGCAAAAGTTAAGAAAATTCAAAACTGACATGAGTGTAAAAATTAAAGAGGAAATCACGAAGCAACTTGAGGCTAAAGTCATTCGAGTGGCCCAGTATCCTACTTGGTTGGCAAATATTATCCCTGTTCCAAAGAAGGACGGTAAAGTTCGGATGTGTGTTGATTATCGCGATTTAAATAAAGCAAGTCCGAAAGATAATTTTCCACTTCCCAATATTCATATTTTGTTGGACAATTGTGCCAAACATGATCTTGCTTCGTTTGTGGATTGTTATGCGGGGTATCACCAGATCATTATGGATCCAGAAGATGCGGAAAAGACATCATTTATTACTCCATGGGGAACATATTGTTATAGAGTTATGCCTTTTGGATTAAAGAATGCTGGGGCAACTTACATGAGGACAATGACCACAATATTTCATGACATGATGCACAAAGAAATTGAAGTTTATGTGGATGATGTGATCATTAAGTCGAGAGAGCAATCTGATCATATTAAAGATTTGAGAAAATTCGTTGAAAGGCTTCGGAGGTATGATCTCAAACTTAATCCAGCAAAATGTGTATTCGGAGTTCCGTCAGGAAAACTTTTGGGTTTTATAGTCAGTCGACGTGGCCTTGAGTTAGATCCTTCAAAAATAAAAGTTATCCAAGATTTACCTCCACCAAAAAATAAAACAGAGGTGATGAGTTTACTTGGAAGGTTGAATTATATCAGTAGATTCATTGCTCAGCTTTTGACAACTTGTGAGCCAATATTCAAGTTGCTGAAGAAGAATGTTAAAGTTGAATGGACTGAAGAATGTCAAGAGGCATTTGACAGAATTAAGAGACACTTGTCGAATCCGCCTATTTTGGTTCCTCCAGAGCCAGGCCGACCTTTGATATTGTACATGTCTGTTTTAGATGATTCTTTTGGTTATGTATTGGGTCAACATGATGTCACAGGAAGAAAAGAACAAGCCATCTACTACCTCAACAAAAAGTTTACCACTTATGAGGCTAAGTACACTCTTCTTGAGAAAACGTGCTGCGCCTTAACTTGGGTAGCCCAAAAGTTGAAACATTACTTGTCATCTTATACTACTTACCTCATATCTCGTATGGATCATTTAAAGTATATCTTTCAGAAGCCTATGCCCACAGGCAGACTCGCGAAATGGCAGATGTTGCTTACAGAGTTTGATATTGTTTATGTGACACGAACTGCAATAAAAGCTCAAGCCTTGGCGGATCATTTGGCTGAAAATCCTATTGATGAGGAGTATAAGCCATTGAAGACTTATTTTCCAGATGAAGAGGTATTGTATGCTGATGAGTTTGTTTCAGAAGATTGTCATTTAGGCTGGAAGTTGTTCTTTGATGGAGCTGCTAATATAAAAGGAGTGGGGATAGGAGCGGTTCTTATTTCTGAATCAGGACAATATTATCCCATAACAGCCCAACTTCGATTCTACTGTACCAATAATATTGCAGAATACGAAGCTTGCATTCTGGGATTGAGATTAGCCATTGACATGGGGGTCCAAGAATTGTTGGTATTAGGAGATTCAGATTTATTAGTCCACCAAATCCAAGGAGATTGGGAGACTCGTGATTCGAAACTCCTACCATATAGAAGTTGTCTGCAAGATCTTTGTCAACGATTTGTATTAGTAAAGTTCAAACACATTCCCAGAGCTCATAATGAGATTGTTGATGCTTTGGCGACATTATCTTCGATGCTTCAATATCCCGATAAAACTTATATTGACCCTTTGCATATACAGATTCATGATCAACATGCATATTGTAATGTGGTTGAAGAAGAATTTGATGGGGAGCCTTGGTTCTACGATATCAAAGAATATATTCAAACTGGGAGTATCATGTACATGCTGATGGTAATCAAAAGAGAACCATTCGACGTTTGTCTAGTGGATTTTTCTTAAGTGGAGGAATCTTGTATAAGAGGACTCCTGATTTGGGACTTTTGAGGTGTTTAAATGCTAAAGAAGCTTAAAAAATCATGACTGGAGTGCATTCTGGGATTTGTGGACCACACATGAGTGGGTATGTTTTGGCAAAGAAAATACTCCGAGTAGGTTACTATTGGCTCACCATGGAGCGAGATTCCATCAATTTCGTTCGTAAATATCATGAATGCCAGGTACATGGAGACTTGATACATTCCCCTCCATCCGAGTTGCATACAATGACTGCTCCATGGCCTTTTATGGCTTGGGGAATGGACGTAATTGGACCAATTGAACCAAAAGCCTCGAATGGACATAGGTTCATCTTGGTAGCCATTGATTATTTCACGAAATGGGTAGAAGCAGTGACTTTCAAGTCAGTGACCAAGAAAGTTGTGGTTGATTTTATTCACTCCAATATCATTTGTCGTTTCGGCATTCCAAAGATAATTGTCACGGATAATGCCGCGAATCTCAAAAGCCATCTGATGCGAGAAGTGTGCCAGCAATTTAAGATTATGCATCGAAATTCAACTCCTTATCATCCAAAGGCGAATGGAGCTGTGGAAGCTGCCAACAAGAACTTAAAGAAAATACTCCGTAAGATGGTGCAAAGTTTCCGACAATGGCATGAAAAGTTACCTTTTGCTTTGTTGGGTTATCGTACTACAGTTCGGACTTCAATTGGTGCAACTCCTTACTTGTTAGTGTATGGAACTGAAGCAGTTATACCTGCAGAGATTGAGATTCCATCTCTTCGAGTAGTTGTGGAAGCTGAAATTGATGAAGACCAATGGGTCAAGAATCCTTTGGAGCAATTAAGTTTGATTGATGAAAAAAGATTGACATCAGTATGTCATGGACAGCTATATCAGAAGAGAATGGCACGAGCATATAATAAAAAGGTGCGTCACAAACATTTTGAAGTTGGTCAGTTAGTACTAAGACGCATCCTTCCTCATCAGATTGAAGCCAAAGGCAAATTTTCTCCTAATTGGCATGGGCCATTCATGGTAAAGAAAGTGTTACCTAGTGGCGCGTTATATCTGACTGATGTGGAAGGAAAAATGGAAGGAATACCGGTCAATGCTGATGCAGTTAAAAGATATTATGTATGATATTCATGTATAATTATGTTATGTATGTTTTGTACTTATATTTTTAAAGATTGAAATGATGAAGGCATTTTGTTCTACTATCTAAATGATATATAAACCTTTGCATACCCCTTTGAGCTTTTATTTTTTTTCTTCAAACCCCTTTTTTGGAATCTCAAAAAAAAAAAAAAAAAAAAATCAATCAAAAATTCAAAATCAAACAAAAGAATGATGTTTCATGAACTACGTTTGACCTGATTCTTGCTATGACAAGATACGTAGGCAGCCCTACTCCGGGGTTCGGTCTAACCAGAAGAAAAATTCAAATTACCCAGAATGAAATGAAACTGGGGCAAAAATTTATTTTCTTAAAAGGATAGATTCCAAAAGTTGTATGTTTCACCCAATGTTATAAATTTTATGAGCCTCATGCCTACCTTTCTTTCTAACCCTATCCAAAAGCCAAGTTACAACCAAAGAAAGGCCTTCGGATTAATCTTTGAGAATGTCAAGGCTAAACATATTATGAGTGCATGATATTTCATATTTTAGATGTTTATTATTAAAAAAAAAAAAAAAACGAGAGAATCTTATTGGTGAAAACCCTTTCGGGCACCGTAAGATGACTATGAGCTAAGGCAGGAATTAAAGGAGATAGACTCGTCGGCAAAACCCATTGAGGTGCCACTAGTTTAAGAAAATCTTGTTATCAAGAAGGAACAAATTCAAGATTGGCTTAATTTCAAGCTCAATATGTGGACAAAAGTTGTAATGATTGGTGTCGGTAGATCTGGTTGTTTTATTCAAAATGCATGTCATAATCTCCAGAATCGACTTCCACATTCAGACAAGTTTTTTTCTTTGTTTTGAAAAAAGAGATATTTATTGTCTTTTTATTTTGTTTTATTTTTATTTTTGATTTTTGTTTCTTTGTCATCAAACAAAAATCTTTGTTTTCTTTTGAGTCAAATTCACATCAGCTCGAGTCAGAAAAGACTTCAACTCTCTACCAACTCCTTTAAGGGTACAAAGCAAGACAAAAGGTCGATGTATAGAGACAACATTTCAAAGTAAAAGTAAAGTACTCAAGATAATTCTAATTTGACCATTTTAAAACTTGAGGAAATTTAAGGGATGTATTGGAAGCTAAATTCAGAAGCATCATACAACAGAAATATGATTTGAGTTGAGGATCTCAGTAGTCAGAATTCTGAGTCAGAAATATGACAATTCAAAGAAGATTATCATGGATTGGAAAAGAGTTGAGCATGGAAAGCGCGAGAGCGACCACTTCAAAAGCCAAATGCCACAAACTAACCACCATATGTTTTAAAACTCACAATTTTTCTTTGTTTGAAACAGAGATAAAATGATTATTTTCAGATAAAGGATGCAATTTCACACTTCGTTCAATGCAAGAAGCATGATCACAACATCCGATACAAGATCTCGGTGCTCGCCTGAAGAACAGGGTGAAAAAGTTGCAAGTCAGGAGCCCGCCTGAAGAACAAGGTGAAGAAAAAGAAAATCCAGGAGCCCGCCTGAAGAACAGGGTGAAGAAAAAGAAAGTCCAGGAGCCCGCCTGAAGAACAGGGTGAAAGAAAAGAAAGTCCAGGAGCCCGCCTGAAGAACAGGGTGAAGAAGTTGCAAGCCAGGAGCCCGCCTGAAGAACAGGGTGAAGAAAAAAAATCCAGGAGCCCGCCTGAAGAACAGGGTGAAGAAAAAGAAAGTCCAGGAGCCCGCCGGAAGAACAGGGTGAAAAAGTTGCAAGTCAGGAGCCCGCCTGAAGAACAGGGTGAAGAAAAGAAAGTCCAGGAGCCCGCCTGAAGAACAGGGTGAAGAAGTTGCAAGTCAGGAGCCCGCCTGAAGAACAGGGTGAAAGAATTGTAAGTCTAGGAGCCCGCCTGAAGAACAGGGTAAAGAAGTTGCAAGCCAGGAGCCCGCCTTAAGAACAGGGTGAAGAAAAAAAAATCCAGGAGCCCGCCTGAAGAACAGGGTGAAGAAAAAGAAAATCCAGGAGCCCGCCTGAAGAACAGGGTGAAGAAAAAGAAAGTCCAGGAGCCCGCCTGAAGAACAGGGCCTGAAGAACAGGGTGAAGAAAAAGAAAGTCCAGGAGCCCGCCTGAAGAACAGGGTGAAGAAAAAGGAGTTCAGGAGCCCGCCTGAAGAACAGGGTGAAGAATTGTAAGTCCAGGAGCCCGTCTGAAGAACAGGGTGAAGAAAAGAAAGTTCAGGAGCCCGCCTAAAGAATATGGTAAATTTTTAAATTCAAGTCATGAAGATTTGAATCAAGATTCTAGAGATTGCAATTTTTACTTGTATTTTTCATTTTTGATTTTTATTAGTCAGTTGAATGTAAAAGCAGAAGTCGTCAACCGAATACTCGACGGAATCTCACTCGACTTTAGCTTTCTCTTTCACCAAATTACCTTTTGAACTACTCATGACCTGATTCCCTTATAACCCGGGATAGGTAGGATGTCCAAAAACAGGACTCAGTCATATTTATCTTTTTATTCTTATTTTTACCTTTCAAATAATTGGAGGGTCAAAAATCATATATTGTCTACTTCTTTGTATGAAAACTCTTCGAGATTTCACACAAAGAGGGGCAAAAATGTAGACACGTGATTTTTGATCCTCCCTAAATTTTAACTTGTTTATTGATACTAAATATTTATATTTATATTTAATAATATATTATTTTGACTATTATTTTATTGTTAATATAATATAAATAATTAAATGAATTTAATTTTAGGATTTTTTTAAAATAATAATAATAATAATAATTAAAAAAAATAATAATAGTTTTTGTACTATCTTAATTGTATAATTTATTTTTGACTATTTTTAGACTGTTATTGTATTTTTTGAAATATAAAAATCAATTAATTATTATTATTATTATTATTATTATTTATTTTGTTGCTATTATCTATTTATTTATTTATTATTTTTCGTTATTTAAAAAAAGTATATAAAAAAAAAAAAAGGAATCTTAAAACTACCCTACCCCCCCCCCCCCCCCCCACATTCCCCATTTTCCCTCAACACCTCCCCACGTCCCCACATAAACACACCCACAATAGCACAACACTACACATGCACACATGCACAATATATATATAATAACATACACACACGGATGAGGAGGAAGGCAACAACAGAGAGAAAAAAAAAATTGAAAGAACAAGAAAGAAAACAGTAAATAAACAAGAAGAAGCAGACGACAACGAAAAGAGAAAATTGGAAGTAAAAAAAAAACAGGAAAAGAAAGTGAGAAAAAGAGTGAGAGTTTGTGGTCGGATCTTCGTTTAGAGTTTTCGGTGAAGGATTTCTTTCTTTTATATTCAATTTAGTTCTTCATACAGGTTCATATCCAATCTTGTACTATTATTATTTTAGTTTCGTTATGAAATAAAGTATGAATATTTTGGTAGAATAATCGCTTTTCGTGTATCAAGAACTTGCCATTTAAAGAGTGCCATTAATACTTGTGTTCTCAAAATAGTACTGTTTATAATTTGTTTTGTTGAAATCTTGTAGTAGGTGTATTTCAATTTGACAACTCTTTATAATAAACAAAGTTATTTTCAACATGCTTAATTTATATAACAAATTTTAATTTTGAGCATGTCTAAAGACGTATCACATTTTATAATTAAAATCATAACTTTAGGATTTTTTTTTCTCCTCAATATTCTGTTTGCAAGTATATTGGATCGTGGTCAATGGTCATTTATTAACATGTAGTAATAAGCACTAAGCAGTGCTTGAAAAAAATAAGTTCTGGCATTATGTTGTCGAATATAAAAAAAACGTTGAAGTACTATAGGTAAGTAGCATGGATATATGAACCAAAGAATTGAAGTTTTAAAAGTTAAGTAATTAATTGTTAAATGTTACTTTATTATTAATTAATTTTGGTATGTGATGTTGATTATGTTATATTGATTTTCAAGTAATTTTGTCAAGTTTAAATATTAATTTGTTCATCAATTTTAGGATCAATCCTTGTCGTTCTAAATATAAAAAAAAGGGTAATAAAATATATATCTATTTATTTTCTCCTGGCATAGACAATTTTTCTCGATCTCTTTAATGAAATTAATTAGGGTGAGAATGAGTGAGATAAGTCGCGGTTTTATTTAAAGCTTGTTGTTACAGATAAAAGAAAAGAGAGGAAAAATCATTTGTAAGGTAGTGAGCGAGTTGAGGATTAATTCAAGACTTGTCAAAAAAAAAAAATTAAAAGAAAGAGAAAAAGAATACAAAAATGGATAAGAAAAATTGTCTTGAATTTATAAGAGATGAAATAAATGTCTTTTAATACTAGACGAGCTTTAGGCACGTTTGATATATTTGTCTCGATTAAGAATGCGGAGTACGCATCTTTCTGAGACCTTTAAAAATAACTCGAGGATGCAATATTGCACTTCAGCAAAGATTGTTTTAAAATTAATTTTCAGTAGTTTAATACAAAAGCTTTAAATATTTTAGCATACTAAAAAATGAGCGAATTTAGGCTTTAACATAATTTATCAAAATAGTTTAATTCAAAATAAGTCAATAAAAGCGACCGTGCTAGAACCACAGGATTCGAGGGGTGCCTCACACCTTCCCCTCGATCAACAGAATTACTTACCCATTTTCTGTTTTCGCAGACCAAATAAGAGTCATTTCCTTTTGATCAGGGGAAAAAAAAGGGTGACTTGGAACACCAAAACTCAATTCCAAGTGGCGACTCTGTAAATAATTTAATCCCTATTCAATATCGTCACTTTAATTGGAAAAACCCTTCGACTCGATCCCTCGAGCGAAAAAAGGGGTGTGACAGGTATGATCCTACATCAAAAGGAACAGAAAGAAAATCATCTCCACAAAAGCATAAGTCATTCGATGTGAAGAATATATAACAAAGGTGGAGTTTGTAGAAGAAGTAGCAAAGCACAGGATCAGCTAAAGTTCGTGCTGTAAAAATGTGACAAATGATCTTTATCTTTCACTGTCATATTACATGACATGTACCTGCATTTTCAAGGATTGATATGACGAAAGCTTTTTATTCTGCTATCCAAAGATCGTTTCATCCTTTGTTTATTCCATTTGAGATTTAGTTCTATTTTCTTACATACCCCTCTTTTAGAATCAAGAAAAAGTCAGCAAAGCTCAAAAAAAAGTGTCGAGCAAAATAATAGAGTCAGAAAAGTTTTAAAAAAGAGAAGAAAAAGAAATGTGTCCAAAAAGAATGAAAAGAGAAAGAGTCAAGAAAAAATAGTCATAAAGGTCACAAAAGAAAAAGAGTCAGTAAAAGAAAAAAAAGAAAAAAAAGGAAGAAATCAAAATCAAGCAAAAGAACAAGCTGCCTGAACTACGTGTGACTTGATTTTCCTCTCTCGGGAATGACATACGTAGGATGCCCTACTCTGGGCTCGGTCAAACCAAATAAACAATTTAGAATTGCCCAATAAAAAAAAACTGGAGCATGAGTTAATCCTCATTGTTTGAGTAGATTTCAAAGTTATAAGTCCTACCCCACTTCAAGGGTCGTTTGGGCCTCATGCCATCCTTTCTTTCTGACCTTATCCAAAAGCCAAGTTACAACCAAAGAAAGACCTTCAGATCAATCTTTAAGAATGTTAAGGCTAAGCATGCAATGGACATGATGAAGCATTTGGGAACTACTTGTCTTCCTCAGTATAAGGAATCAGGAGAAAAATGAAAATGATAGAGTCTTATTGGTGAAAACCCTTATAGGCACCATAAGACGATGGTAAGTTGAGAGAGATAAGAATGAGAGAGTCTTAGCGGTGAAGAACCTCATGGGCACTGTAAGAGAACAGTGAGTTGAGAGAAATGAAAAGAAAAGAGTCTCATTGGTGAAAAACCCTCACGGACACCAGAAGGCAATGGTGAGCTGAGAAATAGAAAATAAGAGAGGCTTGTTGGCGAAAACCCTTCAAGGCGCCACTAGCTGAATGAGGTTTTAAATGCAATTGACCAAAGAAAGCAACTCATTTTCAACGCCATTTACTAAAAAAAAATTGGTGAATGTTTAGATGTAAATATCAGGCAATTTAATCCAAAATGCATGGCATAATCATTAGAGTTAACTATCATTTTTAGATAAAATTTTTGTTCGTTGTTTCAAATGGGGACATTCATTGTCTTTTCTTTCTTCTCTTAATTTTTATTTTATTTTCTTAAGCCAGTTATCCAAATAAAAAAATCATTGTCATTTTTTTATCTTGTCTTTGAGTCAAGTCCATGTCAAAACAAGTGAGAAAATATTTCAAAACTGGCTATTAGCTTCTTCAATTGCACAAAGCAAGATAAAAGGCCAACACATGAAAGAGACATGATTGGGAGCCGAAATAAGGCATGCAGAAAGTTTTGTCAACAAGACAAGTATGAGAACTCATGGAAATACCAAGGTTCAAAGAGTTTATCTGAAAAGCATGGCAAAGCGGAGATATTGTGTCTGTTTTAGAGTCACTCTTAATAATCTGAGTTCGGGTCAATGATGCAGCAAGTCAATGACATATGCTAATGGTCAAAAGCAAGATTAAATGTGACAGAGGCAAGAGTAAACGTCCCAAAAGCTAAAGCCACAAACCAACCACCATGTTTGTAAACTCGCAAGTTTTCTTTAGATGAAAAAGGAACGCATGTTACTTTCAAATCAAGGACTTCAAAGACTAAACATCAAAGGTCGTGTTTTCTCACTTCTACAAATGTTAAAGGCAATGTTGCTGCATAGGTTTGGTGATCAAAACCATGGTAAAACTCATAATCCAATATCTCTAGGAGATACACTTCCTTGTCTGGGTAATTTAGATTTATTTATTTGGTGATGCACTTCCTAAATTGAACTTTCACTCCTAGAAGTTGCACTTTCTAGTTGAGTCCTTCCAATTAACCTTTAGGAGACACGCTTCCTTGTTAGGGTAGTTGAAGTTTTGGCATGCTAGGTGACATACTTTCTAACTTAAGCCTTTACTCCCAGAAGATGCACTTTCTGGTCGAGTCCTTCCATGCAACCCCTAGGAGATGCACCTCCTTATCTAAGTAATTCAGGTTTCATTTATTAGGTGATGCACTTCCTAAATTAAACCTTCACTCCTAGAAGTTGTACTTTCTAGTGAGTCCTTACACTTAACTCTTAGGAGACACATTTTCCTTATTTGGGTAATTCAAATGGCATTTGTAAGGAGACACATTTGCTTGTTTGGGTGATTCAAGAGGCAAAGGTAAGGAGATGCACTTTCTTGTTTGGGTAATTCAAGTGGCATTGGTAAGGTGACGCACTCCCTTATTTTGGTAATTCAAGCGACATTGGTAAGGAGACGCACTTCCTTATTTGGGTAATTCAAGCAACATTGGTAAGGAGACGCACTTCCTTGTTTGGATAATTTAAGAGAAATTTGTAAGAAGACGCACTTCTTTGTTTGGGTAATTCAAGCGGCGTTGGCAAGGAGATGCACTTCATTGCTTTGGTAATTCAAGCGGCATTGGTAAAGAAACACACTTTCTTGATTGGGTAATTCATATTTTACTTGTTAGGTGATACGCTTCCTAACTTAAGTCTTGATTCCTAGAAGATGTACTTCCTAGTTGAGTCAGTCCCCTTGATTCCTAAAAGATATACGTCCCAATTGAGTCAGTCCCCTTGATTCCTAGAAGATGTACTTCCTGGTCGAGTCATTCCCCTTGATTTTAGAAAATGCACTTCCTAGTCTAGTCATTGCACTTAACCTTTAGGAGACGCACTCCCTTGTTAGTTTTCATTTTTCAGGTGGCAAACTTTTTAACTTAAACTTTTATCTCTAGAAGATGCACTTTCTAGTCACAATTCATCACTAAATTTTTTGGAGACACACTTCCTAGTCTTGGTCATTTAATTTTACTCTCAAGATATGTATTTCTTGGTCAGAGTCTTGATTCATCATTGCAACATACAAGTAATTATGATTGGATTTGATATTCACAAAATTTTTCAAATGATAAACTGGGACAAAAAATTTAATTCCTGTTGTTTGAAACTTTACTTTTCTATCAAATGCAATATCTCTTTATCATAATCTTTGTTTGGAATAATTTTCTTTCTAGTTTTGATGTGATTTCAGGAGCCCGCCTGAAGAATAAGGTAATGAAAATTAAAGCCAGGAGCCCGCCCAAAGAACAGGGTGATAAAATTGAAAGTCAGGAGCCCGCCTGAAGAATAGGGTGATAAAATTGCAAGTCAGTAGGCCGCCTGAAGAATAGGGTGAAGAAATTTAAAGTCAAGCAACAAGGTGAAGAAATTAAAAGTCAAGCAACAAGGTGAACAGATTGAAATTCTAGCAACAAGGTGAAACTACTGAAAGACAATAAAGTAAGGAAATTACAAGTTGGGAGCCCATCTGAAAATAGGGCAGTGAAGTTGAAAATCAAAAGATCAAACATAGCAAGTCAGGAGCCCGGCTGGAGAATAGGGTGATGAAATTAAAAGTCAAGCAACAAGGTAAAGAAGTTGTAAGTCAAGAGTCTGCCTGAAGAATAGGGTGAAGATTTTCAAATTGAAGATCAAGGTTCAGAAGTACCACCGACAGAACATGGTTGATTTGTGAGTTCATCTCCAACATTAAATTTTGTATGGAAAAAGAATCTTTTCTCAAGTTTAACCTCAAAGAAAATCAGATCTTTTGTCAATTTTGAAAGCATCAGAAACTTAAGTCAAGAGTCCAAAAGAAGCTGCATAGATAAGATTTCTGTAATTTCATTTATGTTTTAACTTATAATTTTCATTTTTGATGTAATGATAGAGCTGCGGACCGGAACCTCGACAAGGCCTCACTCGACTCTCCAACTCGGTATAGTCCCTCTCCTTCCAACCATTTGAGATACCTGTGACTTGATTCCCTCATAACTTGAGTAGGTAGGATGTCCTAAGTCAAGACCCGGTCGCCCTTCTTCCTTCTGTTTCTTTCCTTGAATAATGGTCGGGTCAAAATTTGATCTCATTATCTACTTTTTTGTATGAAAACACTTTGTGTTTACACCCAAATGGGGCATGATGTAGACACCAACTTTTTCCCTTCCCAAAACCCAATTTATTCATTTTTTTACCTCACATTATCATACACTCTCACCCATGTGATTATACCCCACAAAAATACAATAATAACAACCCTTACCAAAATACCTAACAAATTTTATCTTGTTTTAATCATCTTAACAACCTACCCCTACCCCACCTACCTTACCCCTGCGTCACCCCCTTAGGTCACATTTTTTTTTAGATAAACGCAGGTACCCACCAACAAATATATACATCGATCCTCACCAATGAAGGAGAAGCAAAAGAAGAGAATACATATACACCAAGATAATAAAAGGGAGAGGGCCTACGGGATTCAACTCACACGGATAGGGAGCTCAATTTTTATTTATATGCATACACACAATACACAGTGAAAAAGGGAACGGGTCTATTTATATCACATACACAAACCGTCAATGGATATACATTATTATTCACACACACAACTCCACTAACACTCACATTGAACATGATATACACAGTCTATCAGAGAGATATAGACGGAATAGAGAGGGAGATAAGATCCAAAGGGAGAGAAAAAGTTTAAGTCAGATTCATTACGGCGACCAGAGTTCGTCAGAGCTTCGGGGTCGCGAAAACAGTGGTTCTGAGCTCACCATCGTCAAACCCGTCGTGAAACATCGCTAACGACAAATTCAACGATCAATTTCGCGACCAACACCTTAAAAACAGCTCAAGCCGCCCAGAAATTCACTAAAATCAGAACCACCGGGGAATCCGCCGATCGCAGCTCCAAACCCTAAAATTTTCTCTGACTTTTTTATTTTTTTTGGCGAAACCCAATAGGGAGACCTCGTTCTGTTGACTACCGGGTCAGTCGGAGCTCCGGTGAGCTATAAACATCAACCCAGCTATGATTTCGATGAGGTTCGTTTAAAATTAGTATGAAATCCGTGATTTGGGGTCTGTATTAACGGGTTTTTTATTGGTTTAAGTCTGTCCGGATGTCATTTTTTTAATACCGAGTTGGAGTTGATCCATTGTTAAGGTTCAAATTGAAGGTTTCGGATGCGGATTCTACCGAATTTAATCGGAATAATACATCAATTTTGAAAGCGACATTAAGGTCCAATTCTGTCTTCTCTCCATTTAATTTTTACTCATCGCATTGGAGCAGGGTGGATGAAATAGAGACTCGCTTCCAAAATCTTATGTGATAATGATATGCCTCCTAAATTCAAAGACAAGTCCAACAAAGTGTTTGGTTAGACCAACGATGTTTTATGGTATGGAGTTCTGACCAGTTAAGAATTCTCGCATTCAAAAGATGAAGGAAGCAGTGATGAGAAGGCTACGATGATTGCGCAGTATACCAAGAAAGATAGAATTAGAAATGAGGTTATTCAAGATAATGTGAGAGTGACTTTGGTGGAAGTAAAGATGCGAGAAGCAAGGTTTAGATGGTTCGGTGTAGAGGTGGGCATAAATACCGAAATACTGAATCGAATCAAATTATTTTGGTTTTTCGGTTTCGATTTTTTGGTTTTTCAGTTCGAATTTTGTTTTTTATTTTTTATAAATTCGGTGTTTCGATTTTTAGATTAGCGTAATTCAGTTTTCCGGTTTAAATCAAAATTTTTAATATACTCTTTTTTAAATTATTATATATATAATATATATATTTATTATGTATGATATTTGATATCTACTACTAAAACCCAAAGCGTCAAACTGGGCAAAGCCAAAAAAAATTTAAAATTCAAATATTCTTCAGCCCCAAAATTTTCTATCTGATGTTTGTTTCAACCTTCTTGATGTGTTATCTTGCCTTGTTCCTTTCCCGTTTCCAGGAAACATAAGTGATGTTGTTCTTGGATATGACACCATTTAGAAATGAGTTACACAAATAATTAATCCTTATTCAAACACACTATCAATCTATAATATGATAACATAAACTTACGGAGGCGTCCTGAAGACAACGCCGAAGACTTTATTCTCATCATTATTGGACACTGACATTACTTCAACACTAGTTTTCTTATGTTTACTGGTTAGTCCACTTTGAAATTATTAAACAGGAAAATTAGAAAGTATTAAAAACATTAAAAAAAATAGTCCAATTCACAAATATAATTTAGCCCATTAAATAGTCCCAAAACTGAAAAATCAAAATTATTAAACCGATGTAAATCCAAACCGAAATTTACATAAACCGAACCGAACTGTACTAATTCGATTTGATTTTCGGTACACCTAATTTCATAACTGAAAATCAAAAAATTTAAAATAAAATAATCGAACCCAAACCGAAAAATCGAACGCCCACCCCTAGTTCGGGGATATGATGAAGGAGGTGCACGAATTTTCCAGCGCGGGGATGTGAGAGGGAGGTAAACTGAAGAAATGTTTGAGGGAGGTGATTAGACATTACATGGAGCAGCTTTAACTTACCGAGAACATGACTCTAGATATAGGAAGGTGTGTGTGGAGGAGGCGAATTATGATAGAAGATTAGTAAGAATTAAGGAGTGTGTCTGTGCTAGTAGCTAGGCGGACTTTTTTTTGTTATCATCGCTAGTAGTCATAGTTCTAGGCTTGTTTTAGGTTGTGTTATCGTTAGTCGTATTACTTAGTGCTAGTCTTGTTTATGTTATTAGTTGATGTGTGATGCCTATTATTTCTTGTTGCTTTAATCTTTCTTCTCTAGCCTATTTTTATCTTAAGTCGAGATCTATAAGAAACAACCTCTCTATTTCAATCCTGCAATATATACTGGGCACACGTTATTGTTGTTTTATTAGTTATCCTCATTTCAAGTTCCACATCTGAGAACTCAGAACCAAAATAAGCCAAGAAATAAAAAAAGTAACCAAAATAGGTCACCTATTTAAAAAGTTATCAAAATAGGCTAAATGTAATAAATTATTACGTTTTTCACTTTTTTCTTAACGATCAACTAACGGAGTTGACTTTATATAAAACGTAATAAATTATTACTTTTTACATATTTATTTGTAAAACGTAATAATTTCTTACGTTTTATCAAAAAAATGTAAAACGTATGAAATTCTTACATTTTACATTAATTTTAAAATAATTAAAGAAAATGTTTTTTTTTTTGAAAAATTTTCAGGAAAATCCATAGCCGCTACACCCTCTGCCACAGTCTCTACCCTTCGAGTGAGCACTGTGTGCGCACTGGGTAAACCCCCCAATGCAGTAGCCTGCAAACCACACGGGGATATAAATCGCACTAGGCAAACCCTTGCTCAAAGGTATTGAGGGGGGATTTGATCCCGGACAGCTATAATTGGCTACCACCCTTCAAATCAATGAGCCAATTCCGAACCACTGGATAAAGATAGTGTTTTGTCACATCACTAATACATGTTTTTTAAAAAGTTGTGTCAAATCGTAAGAATTTCTTACTATGTTTCCTTTTCAAAAACTGAAAACACGTAATCTTCTATGTAGTCTTTTTCCTTTTTAACAGCTGATTTTAAACATCAAATATCAAAACGGGCTAGTATGCTTTCTATGAAAAGGAAAAAGCTACTGAAATTAATGGGACGCTAATATTGTTATAAATTAGTGCTAAGCTAAGCTAATTAAGGACCTCATACTTATTTTATATATATAGCACCATTTACACCTAAATTCTTCTCAACTAAACATTAAGGCCAGAATTATAATACAGCCGAAAATCGAGTTTGAATAATCCTACTATGTATTTAACTTATATATATCTAGGTACTCCCTCCGTCTTATTTTATTTGTCTCAATTTAACATTGCACATTCATTAAGAAAAATAATTAAAAACATGACTACTTTACCATAATACCCCTATTAATATTAAATGATGTTTACATTTTAATTTGAAGAAAAAATAATTTATATTAAGGGTAAAAAGGGAAAAAATTATCTTGTCTTGATTAATGAAAAATGACAAGTAAAATGAGAAATCAAATTAGGAACTTTGAGACGAGTAAAATGGGACGGAGGGAGTAATTTACTATATCGTTAGGTATAATTTTACTATTCATAGAAGATTACCTGTAACATAATTATTTAGTACAATCTTATTGGGTTATCGGTGTACCAATAAAAAAATCGAAATCGAGCAAATAATACAATAATTTTTTTTTTATAAAATTATTACAAAATAATGATAAAACAATAACATTTTTATCGGTATGCTTTTTATACTTTTGTTATTGTGTTATTGGGTTATCGTTATAAAATCATTAAAAAATAACGATAAAACAATAACATTTTTATCGGTATGCATTTTATACTTTTGTTATTGTGTTATTGGGTTATCGTTATAAAATCATTAAAAAATAACGATAAATCAATAAAAAAAAATTGGTACGCTTTTTGTACTTTTGATATTGTGTTACCGTTATTTATCCAATAACCTAATAAATATATATATATATATAAAATAAGTATGTGGTCCTTAATTGGCTTGGCTTAGTACTAATTTATAACAATATTGGTGTCCCCATTAATTTCAGTAGCTTTTTCCTCTTCATAGAAAGCATACCAGCCCATTTTGATCATTTGATGTTTAAAATGGGGAAAGAAAAGCAAAGTACCTAAAAGAATTCCTAAGAGAAACTAAAAGCAAAGTCAAGTGGTAGGTTAAAGTGGACAATTTTTAAAAAGTGGCCACCTTAATAAAATAAACAACGTAGGTTATTTTTCTAAATTTACAGATTAAACGACTTAGTATTATTTTTCCTCGATCATGTAAGAAATTTTTACATTTTATATGTTTTTCTGACACAATGTAAAAAATTCGTACGTACGTTTTTATAAAAGTTAACTCTGCTAGTTGACCGCTAAAAAAAAAAAAATATAATAAATTATTATGTTTAACCTATTTTGATAACTATTTAAATTGATGATCTATTTTAGTCATTTTTTAAATTCCGTGGCTCATTTTGATTCTGAGTTCCACATCTGAAGCCAAGGGTTCATTCCTTTGCCCCTGTACTAATAAAATTTGACGTCACAAGAAATTGAAAAAAATATTATTAAATATAATAAAATAAGAAATTTAAAAATTTCATTGATAGTTCGTTAAAATAAGAAATTAAAATAATAAAATATTATTAAATATAATAAAATTCCATTTAATAAATCGTTAAATAATTTCTTTTCTTTCTTTTATTTTCTTTTCTCCCAACGAAAATCTCCAAGTTGATTGATAAGTCAAAAATAAATTGATTAACTAACAAAATTCAATAGGCCTTAAGAATAAATTTGAAATGAAATTACCAAAGATTAGGTCAAATAAAATCAAGATTTCTTTTAATTCTTGACTTTAGATCGCCATTATTATGCTATTATTACAATATATAACGTTGACAAATCTTAAATGGGGACATAGCAAGTAGAGTAATAACTAACCTTTTTGACATAAGCAGTTGTACAAAGGAGAAAAGTCGCATTTGTATTGTATTATCATAAAGAAAAAGCTTTATCTTATTTAATACGGATTAATGGATCATCAAAAAATCAGTTAGTGATAGATTATCAAAAAAACATGTTAGCTTCAGACTTTTTAACGATAATTTAACTATTGCATTTCATGAGAGTATCTGATTTCTAAGTTTTTACGGCGCATTTATTAAATAGTAGTATTTCAATCAAAATCATATAACAATACAGTCTAATTTATTACATTATCCAAACTACTAGAAGAGTACTATACTTCCTTATTTCTTCACTGATACAGACTTATTATATTATAGTGAAATCACACACATATACATACATAGTACTATAGTATAATATTAATAATTCTTAAGCTTATGAAATTTAACTTTGAGAGGTTTATCTCTACCAACAAACAAAACCCTTTTCCCATTTTCCACAAGTACTCCAATGTCTCCACAAAATGGTCTGCAAAGATTGCAAACTCCAGGACAATACACAAGTTTGTAAGGATCCTCGTACTTGTCAATCCTAAACCAATTGGCCAAAGTTTTGCTTCCAGGATTTCCTTCAACTCCACCAACAGTCACCAAATAACGTTGTGGACTTACTTCAGTGTTAATTCTCCACACCGTGGACGAATCAGAAATTACCATAGACGTAAATTTTATGTTCATATCATCCGATAATCTAACGGTGTTTTCTTTTGGGTCCACTGGTGAAAACCGAAGGCTACTGCCCAGTGCTGATTCATCGGCGTTTTGGCTTACCACTAGTGGTTTGCTCCGGTTCCTAATGGATGCAACATGAAGCCCACCACCATTGCCCCGACCTGCGGGAAGGATAAAATAATTCACTCTAGTACGGACAGCGTTACCAGAAACGTCCAGCACTGGTTCACCATCATCTTGAGCCTTTATGAAAAAAGATGACGTTGTTGATAATTGAAAAAGAAGAAAAGGTACAATGAATCGTTTAATATAAGTAACTTCCATTGTTATAATGAACAAATTTTGTGAATCGGTGAAATAAATTAAGAAGCAGAGCTATTTATAGAACTGAATGAAACTTTCAATATTCTATTACTTTAAAAATTAGAATATAGATTTGACTATCAACTTGTCAAGCTAGTCGTTTAGTCTTTTATAAAGCCGCACTCATAAATAATGTATGGTGGCAACACCATCCACTTCCAAAACTATTTTATCATTTACCCACTAAATTATTTTTGATTTAATTTTTAGAGTTAGGATATAAAAACTTGAAAAAAAAAATTAAAATGGGGCCCACAGATAGACCGAGGGACCATTTCATCATTTTTAGAACTTTGCAAATTTACTATACTACACTAACACCGTACACTTATTCCAATATCCAAAAAAAAAAACCTTCTCTCTCTCCTCTTCAATTCTCTCAACTCCCGCTTAAGAAACCTTCATCCCAAAATTGTCATTTTCGTTTCTTCTTCTTCTCCAGCAGTTAAGGGGTCTTTATTGCATCGTAAGGTTAGTTAAAATCAAGTTGTGATCATTTCTAGATCCATTTAAATGGGTTTCTATGCTAATCTATTCATAGTAATGTAGGAAATTTAATTTTTTTTCGTATTTGGTTGATTAAGGAGTTTTGGTTTAGTTCCGGTTTTGTTTTGTAAAAAAGTGTTGAATAGTGGGATAATCGTTATTTGAAGAGTTATTTTGGCATTTTGATTCAAATAACGATCTGTTTCTATTCATAGACCCGTGGTCTATGAAATCAGAATGCCCTAGGTTGAAATCAATTTTTAGACGTATGAAATTCTTTTAAAATATGGTTGCTGAAATAGTAGAAATTGAAAGATTAATAGCTAATTAGTTTGATTAGGTGCACTAGTATGATTTTTAGAAATTGTTGTGTTTTGATACTGCATGATGGATTTTGGTTCAGTTATTGAAGTGTGTAGTGAACTGTTTGATAGTGGAAGAGTTATTTTGGCATTTTGATTCGAACAGTGACCTGTTTCTGTCCGTAGATCCGTGGTCTATGAAATTGACCCGTGGTATATAAAATGAGAATGCCCTAGATTGAAATCAATTTTTAGACGTATAAAATTCATTTAAAATATGATGGCTGAAATAGTGAAAATTAAAAGGTTAATAGCTAATTAGTTTGATTTGGTGCACTAGTTTGATTTTGATATTGCATATTGGATTTTGGTGGCGTATTTCTTAATTTTTTTGGGGGGAGGCGGGGGGAGAGGGGGGTTTCATTTGAGCATTGAGTTATTTTTTTTTGATAGACTTGTGGTCTATGAACTGAAAATGGGATATTTGTTCTGCAGGTGTAGATTGTCTTGAAAATGGGTAAAAAATACATCTTTTCTAAATGCATAGCCAGTACCGTTTCTGATACTGCTGGTAGCAATAGAAAAAAATACTGAGGCAGTTGGAAATGTCTCAAAAAAGAAGAAAAATAAAGAGTCAGTTTTCGAATCAGATTCGGAGTTAAAATAAAAAAGCGACTACGTCGATTCCAGTGAAGATGTTGTCAAACACAGTGCTAGTGGTGACAGTGAAGAGAGCGAAGATAGTGAAAGAAATAGTGCTGATGGGGACAATGATCCCTTGTCCATGCCATTTCTTTCAAGGTTTATTTTCGTTGAGCGGTAGACCTTCGAATGATAATGGACGAGGTTGGATCTTTCCCGGCAAAGATATCGGTCAAATCAAGAATGACTGTTTATCGAGATTTCCAGCAAGTTCTTGTCGACCAAGAGTTAAAGAAAAGATTCAAGTTGTCCTGTTTTGGACACCTAAGAAACCTGTCGAAACATCTCAAGTTCAATGGGTAGCTGGTCCATTATTTGTTGTTGCGACGCATCAAGAATGATACGATGCATCACGAGATGTGGTTCTGCGTTAACAACAAGCCTGCATGTTTTGGCTTGAAAGGCTGAACTGCTCATCATACCCCAGTGAATAAAAAATGAAGAGGGCATTAGTAAAGGGGGAGAATTTTTGCTTTAAGGTGACGAAAAACAAAAACATTACTGCGGCCAACTTGCTACACCTGATCAAAGGGAATAAGCTAAATGAGGACCAGAATTTTAAGTGTTGTTTACTGTGGTTCTTGCACACCATGTTGCTTGCAAAAGATTCGACGAAAGTCGTGGACATGAAACTGATTCGAATGGTCGATTCTTTGAGTTTCTTCGAGAATTATCCGTGGGGGAAAGAGACATTTCAACTGACCCTGGCTATCTAAAGAAGTAAAGTGACCTGAAGAAGCAGAGGGAAGAACTTGATGAGAAGCAGAAGGCATCCTATGCTCTATTCGGATTTCCCTGGGCATTCATGGTATCTACCATAAACCCTTTAGTGAGTTTATCGTAGATTCTTATTTTATTTATACTATGTCATAGACTCTGAGTTCTTTTGTCACTGATGTACTGCTTACAGGTTTGGATCTACGAGGCCTTTCCTCATCTTGGAAAATTTGCTGAAAAATCAACGGATGAGCCCTTTCCCACTCCCTGTATCAGATGACACACTACAAATAATGACCAGATAATCGAAGGCGCCCATTCAAGTACAAAGGAAAAATTACCGAGGTATGAACTCATTTTTTATTATGCAATAATAATAATACTATTGTATCAAATGTTATGTAATTGTAAATTAATATTTTGTAGCACGTGCACCCCTACATCATCCCTACTCTTCGTGAGACGAAGATGGATTACATGATTTCCTTTGAGCCATATACGGACGAGGTGAAAAATAACGTCCTCGATGGATTAAAGAAAGAGTTAGAAGGGGTGACTGTACTTATTTCAATTGAGGACAGTGATGATGACGGGGATTTAGGCGGTAACCCCGTTGAAGTATGCGTTGGTGATGATGATACTCCGAGCACCTCCAAGGATGCAGCGGGCACCTCATCCTCTGAGGATCTTCATAAGTGTATTGTTGCGCTCGAGAAAGCGATGTTGGATATTGCTGCTTATATTAGAGAGAAAAGACTGAAGAAAAAGAAACAAGATGAGCAAGAACACGAGCAAGGTAACTTCATTCAATTAATAATTGATGTTGTTAGTGAATTTTCATCTTTAAATATTAGCAAGACTTTGTAATATGATGATTCAGTGAATGTGGACCTTTGTGAATTGGAGAGGAATGAAGGAGAAAAAGAGAGCAAAATGGATGAGTTGGCCTCTGTTGTGGTGAGAGAGGAAAAAGAAAAAGAAAAGAAGGATAAAGAAGAAAATATGTGCAAAGAAGAAAGTCCAAAAGAAGCAGCTGCATCAGAAGCAAAAGAAGAAGCTGATAAAGAAGCAGCAGTAGATGTTGAGAAAAAAAGAGAAGAAGGTGAAGAAGCACCAGCTGAAGAAAGTCCAAAAGAAGCAGCTACAGAAGTAGAAGAAGAAACTAAAAAAGAAACAGAAGCAAATGTTGAGAAAAAAAAGGTGAAGAAGCACCAGTCGAAAAAGTACCAGCTGCTGCAGATGCTGAAATAGAAGGAGAAGAAGGCGAGCATGAAGAAGCAGCCGAACCTACTGAGAAAAAAGGAGTTGAAGCTCACCAAAAAGATTTGGTCATGGATATCGTAGGTGAAATCAATAGTAACATTTGTGTTGATGAGGAAGACAGGGAAAAAGACAATTGAATGCTAATATTGTTAATGTGTTGTTGAATGATCGTTAGTTAGGATCGAACAAATATTTTTTTATTAGAAATATTATTTTATTTTATGGTAGTGGTTATGATTCTGCACTGAATCTATCTCTATCAAACTGATTAGTGGTATTTCCATTTGAATATGCAGGGTATTGTCATAGTTGGTGCAGTGTATGGTTGATGTCATTGAATGCATACATAATCTTTCGTATAATGCTTGCATGGTCTATCATTACCATGCTGCTCGATTTTACGTCGACGTGTTGTTTGATCAACCATGATTCTATCAAAAATAGTATTAACATAATAGAAAAATAGAAGTATTATTATTTATTCAATATCACTACATCCATGTTACACCTTTCCAAACAACGAATACTAGCATTATAGCACATAACATCACTTTTAGGCCATTCTCCCTTTCTTCGGCCAAAATCAATTTTTATTTTAGTTGATCCCTCTCTATTTTGGTGTCATGTAGCAACACTTTAAAGTGGTCCCTCTGTTCCTCGGATTCTTTGAACAAAGTCATGAGAAAATCTTTATTTTCTTCGCATTGTTAGAGCCTTTGTAG
This sequence comes from Capsicum baccatum var. pendulum, assembly GCA_030864225.1. Taxonomy (NCBI): domain Eukaryota; kingdom Viridiplantae; phylum Streptophyta; class Magnoliopsida; order Solanales; family Solanaceae; genus Capsicum; species Capsicum baccatum. Next base: position 51,605,681 of record CM061552.1, on the reverse strand, counting down.
TAGATTAAATTTTGCCAAGCCTTAAAAATTTGATGTCTCGGGTCCCGGACTCAATGTTGATGGACTGGTTAAAGGTGATAGCTCATCAAGCCATTTAAAAAATAAGCATGCGCCATTATCCTAGAAAAAATAATAATTGCATAACGACACTTAACTTCATAAAAAAGACACACACAGCTTACCTTCACAATTGTACAATTATAAAATTTATGACCTGGATTTGAGTCCGTGTGTGATGTCCTCAGGGAAGCCGCATTCCCACAATGACAAATTAGATTATTTTTAGAATTGGATGTTTGAGAGGCTTGAGACATTGTACAATTTTTAAAAACAAAATAAAGAGAATGAAATAAAATAATGAGGGATGACCGACCTTATATATGAAGTAAAAATGAAGTGTTGACGCTGATGGATTATAAAAGTAGTCGTTTATTACCGTTGGAGCAGTAATTTTATTTTTTGGGTGGTGACACTTAATAGACCGTTGTAGATCATTGCTTATGTTAGCCATCGATTAGACAGGTCAACCGTAGACTTACACCTTTAGATATGCATCGATTAATATCCTAAGTATGCGTAGACCACGTTGATCGATGTGCACTGCCATAGACCTTCAGTTGAATGTAGTTAAAAATGTATAAATAAATTAAAAATAAATGTAGTGTTGATTTCTACACATGTGAGTGAGCGTAAACAAGACACACAATCATATTAGAGCATGTACAATGTGAATTAAGGAGTGTGTGGATTGGTAGTGATTGAATATTCAATATGCTAATAGTAGTGTTTGTCAAAGCACAAGTATGTATTAACGATATATATTGTATTGAGGATGATGATTGTTCAACCACTATCCATTCCACACACTGTTTTGATTTAGGGGTGGTAATGGAAGAAGTATGTGGAATGTGTAGTCATCAAATACAATATATATCCTTAATACATACTTGTGCTTTGAGAAATATTACTCTTAGCACATTGAACATTCAACCAGTACCCATCCACACACTCCTTTATTCACTTTGTACAAGCTCTAATATGATTGTGTGTCTTGTTTACACTCACTCACATGTGTATAAATCAACACTACATTTATTTTTAATTTATTTATTCATTTTTGTAACTACATCCAAGTGACGGTCTATGGCAGTGCACATCGATCAACGTGGTCTACGCATACTTAGGATATCAATCGATGCACATCTAAAGGTGTAAATCTACGATCGACCAGTCTAATCGATAGTTGACATAAGTCATGTCTACTACGATCTATTTAGTGTCACCACCAGTCTATAGACCAGACTAATCGATGGACCCTCAAGATTATCTATTTATTTTAATTATTTTATCCCACCGGCCCTAAAATATGTTATTATCTGTTTAAATCATTTTTAATTTAATTATTTTGTTCCACCAGCCCCAAAATATGTAATTGTCTATTTAAATCATTTTTATTTTAATAATTTTATTCCATCAGTCCCAAAATATGTTATTGTCTGTTTAAATCATTTTTAATTTAATTATTTTGTTTCACCAGTCCCAAAATATGTTATTGTCTGTTTAAATCATTTTTAATTTAATTATTTGGTTCCACCAGTCCCAAAATATGTTATTGTCCATTTTAATTTAACCAGTGACGCATCGACTCACTTTATCTACGATTGACTACCATACAAGGTCGATGAATGACGGAGTATATGATTCATGATAGACTATATATCACTTCTTACATAAACTTGAAATTAATAAAGTCAAACTACAGTACTGTTAATTGAACGAGACATACATATTTGAAATTCTTGTTTGTACAGAAGAATAACCGCCACAAGAAAGAAAAATGAATCATAACAAATGTGGTAAACATAATGTTCAAACTGAAATTGTTCATTAAAGTGAAACTGAAACTTACACTAAACTTGTTCATTGCATTACTTGATAAAATTTACAGCAAAAGGGGAAAAATGGAAGAGCTTTCTTCTAACAAAGTTCTACTGAGAAAGCTTCTTCAACAATGAACAAACCAACAAAATCTTAACAACATAAACAAAAAAAATAGTAGACTAAATTATGGGGAGGATGGGGGAGGGAGGGTGATGTAGTCGTTGTCGTCCATTTCAAGACGTTCCAGAATTGCTCGAAGGAAACGAGCAATTCATCGGAGCTCACGCTCCAAGTAACGACGGTCTTCTCGCAGGTCGTAGAATAGCCGATCAAAATTATTTCGAAGTAGAAGCAAATCGTAGTGACGAGGGGGAACCCTTCTGATTGGGCGAAGGGCAATTCTGCGACCAGGCATGATTTCTGATGTTTTGGGAAAGAAGAAGAGGGTTTCTGATGTTTTGACTGCCTCACCGCTGCTCCTTCTAGTAGCATTTGAGCTGTTTTTTGTCGGCAAATATTTGATCACAATAGAAATTGGTTCCGTCGGAGAAGGAATGTACTGGTTGGGATCCCGCTCCACAGTCTTCTTCCGTATCTTGTGAGTCCGATGAAACATCTTCCATATGTACACAGTTATCTTCCATATTCATGGGATGATCGTCATCGCTCTCGTAATCATTCAAATTATCGTCGACTGTCGGGCACTGAGGTAGGGACGGTGATGAATTCATCGGTCCTTCGAAGGACCTGTCGACTACATTTATCCTTAAAACAGGCCTAAAGTCATCTACATCAACATCCATGATGTAGAAGGATACACTCCCATCATTATTTATGATCGTAGGATTCACCTTTTCCCTCGAATGCATTAGATAACTAATCACCACGTTGCTCGACGCGCAATCTAGATCCCCGTTCTTCTTTACGCTTGCAACCAATTCATCGTATGAACTGTTGCGGTGAACAACAATGGGCAGTGTCACCTTGGTAAAAGATCTCCATTTCCAACCTCTGGGAGTATTCACCCATTCTCCTAGGAAATCACCTACAACCAGAACAAATTCTGCAATAGACATCCTAGAGTTAACCTTTGGTCGAAGGTAAATTAAGCTTAGGGTCTATGTCGGGATGTATGCACGATCAATGAATGACGATGACGGGTCGATGACTGCGCAGATATCCGTACAGAAACTTGAAAATGCAAATATTGTTTCTAATAAATGGTCATTGGGTTTATGGAATAGATAATGAACTTGGAGTCGCCTCGGTTATTGTAATGTACTTTTAAAGAGTTTTTAACTGATGTGACTGATTTAAAGCTTTTTAACAATGGTGGAAAGTGTGTTTGAGAAGATAACAAACTAATGGAGTAAATGGATGCGGACGAGCTTATGAGGTTTGTGGACTGATTTAGAGCTGTTCGCCAAAAAATAACGTCGAAAAGGACGCCGAAATCAGAGTTTTTTTGGGAGGAAAAAAACCACCTTCTACTTTTAGCTTTTGAATTTATTTTTTTATATTTTTGGAAACCTAAATATTTTATAATGGTGGAAGATGGAGTTGGTTGAAGTGAAACTGAAACTTACACTAAACTTGTTCATTGCATTACTTGATAAAATTTACAGCAAAAGGGGAAAAATGGAAGAGCTTTCTTCTAACAAAGTTCTACTGAGAAAGCTTCTTCAACAATGAACAAACCAACAAAATCTTAACAACATAAACAAAAAAAATAGTAGACTAAATTATGGGGAGGATGGGGGAGGGGGGGTGATGTAGTCGTTGCCGTCCATTTCAAGACGTTCCAGAATTGCTCGAAGGAAACGAGCAATTCGTCGGAGCTCACGCTCAAAGTAACGACGGTCTTCTCGCAGGTCGTAGAATAGCCGATCAAAATTATTTCGAAGTAGAAGCAAATCGTAGTGACGAGGGGGAACCCTTCTGATTGGGTGAAGGGCAATTCTGCGACCAGGCATGATTTCTGATGTTTTGGGGAAGAAGAAGGGGGTTTCTGATGTTTTGAGTTTAGGGACAAGTGAAGGGTTACGTAGAAATAGGGCCTGTACTTATAGACCTAGAGATGGCATCCTTTTATATATCCAACCAATGGTCAGTCGACGCGTGTAGGAATAGAAAACATTTGGTTTGCGTATACCAGCGATTTTTCTTGAGAACAGACGTGTTTGCAGATTTTAATTAATTTGGAACAGGAAATAATTATTCAATGTATCTATTAGAAAGATATGGAGGTATAAATACCTACATAGCGTGTTTGATGATTAATCATATAAAAAATATATATTATTTAATAGACTGAGTTAAAGATATACCATAGAATATATGTAGTCTATCGTAGACAAAGCTTTAAGACGATAACAGCTGAACGTTAAATTCTACTAAAATGCATATTTATACCCCAAAACAGCAGCTTTACAACTGAAGAAAAATATAGCCTATCTTTGATTTGTTGGCCATGCTACACGTGGTTTTTTGTGCCCAGATTTCTTGCATATTGAACACCTATTCCTTCTTTTCGACTTGAACATCTCACCGACGCCCTTAGTGCGTTTGACTTTCTTCCTTCCGAGTTTGGGATCGTAGGAGGATGGAGAAATTTTAGTGTCTAGCAATTCATATGGCACATTCCATTCGGCCTTTGGAGGGACAGCGTTACTTGCTTCCAAGTATGCGAGGAGGTAACTTGCAGCTTTATAAATTGGCGAAGAGTACTCGTAGATGGAGTTTCCATAACCTACACCATCGCCATACTTTGCTCGCAAAGCTGCCATCGCATGTTCGCACGACATTTTCACCAAGTTAAATTTCCGACAAGAACAACTCCTCTCCAAGAGATTGACCTTGGCAGTAACACCATTAGCGAACACCGTGTACTGGTCGAGAACCCCGTTTGGATTAGTCACATACAAGGAATCGCTCGCACTCTTGTTAGCCCTTAGGATCTTTTTCTCACAAGAAACAAATATGTTCTTGTTACCATCGACATAGGCATACCGCTCCCTAAATTTTTTGCCAATTTTTTTAGCAATTGAATTGAATATGTACGATACGGGGTACTCCCGTTCATCCATCAAAACTGAGTTGAGCAACTCGCCGATGTTTGTGGTCATCACATCGTACCTATTGCCCGGGAAGTGTGCTCTACTCTATTTTTCAAAACTAAGCACATTTTCAAGGACTTGTGCTGCCTCGGGGCAATTATACTTCAATTCCTCAAAATTCTCACTAAACTCATCAAAGGAATACGCCTTTGCCGCGGCGTAAAATAGATAAAGATGTTCTCCACAGTGTTGATTTACACGGAGATTTTCAGTGAGGTGCCTCATGCAAATTTCGTGATATGCACGACTGTATAAATGAGAGAAGGCATTGGCGATGCTAATGTGCCTATCGGAGATGATACATAGATCAGGTTCATCTTCTACGATAGACTTCAACTTCTGGAAGAAGAAGGTCCAAGAAGCATTGTTCTCTTTATCGACGACACAAAAGGCAATTGGAAATATGTGATTTTTGGTGTCCTGTGAAATGCACTCAGCAACACGCCCTCGTACTTTCCATATAAATGTGTGTTATCGATGGCAATTACCTTTCTCATGTGGGCATATCCCCGTATGCAACCTCCAAATGCTAAGAAATAGTAAACGAACGATCCATCAATCTGGTTTACCATGATAGAGTAGGAAGACCCTGGATTCAACAACTCCACCATATGGAAAAAAACAGGCAAATGAGAATATCCGTGCTCCGGTGTCCCGTGAATGATGTTCTTCGCAATTACACTTTCTTTCCAATATATCCAGTAGCTTGCGTGGCAATGAAACTCCTTGAACATAATCCTTTGAATTTCACTTATGCTTGGACCCTTACCATCCCGAAAATGATTTACTCATAGTGAAGCAATCAATTTAGATGGCATTTTCTTGTGCTTGCGGGTGGCGTGTTCAACACCGCACGTGTGCTTCCCGACATACTTGTATATGCAAAATCTGTCCGAGGTTTCGCACTTCCTTGCCAACAACAACCAGCCACAATCAGGAGATACGCATTTTGCCTTCAACAATTTGGTGCAGCTCTTCTCCATACGATAATCAAAAGACTGCCTCACCGCTGCTCCTTCTAGTAGCATTTGAGCTGTTTTTTGTCGGCAAATATTTGATCACAATAGAAATTGGTTCCGTCGGAGAAGGAATGTACTGGTTGGGATCCCGTTCCACAGTCTTCTTCTGTATCTTGTGAGTCCGATGAAACATCTTCCATATGTACACAGTTATCTTCCATATTCATGGGATGATCGTCATCGCTCTCGTAATCATTCAAATTATCGTCGACTGTCGGGCACTGAGGTAGGGACGGTGATGAATTCATCGGTCCTTCGAAGGACCTGTCGACTACATTTATCCTTAAAACAGGCCTAAAGTCATCTACATCAACATCCATGATGTAGAAGGATACACTCCCATCATTATTTATGATCGTAGGATTCACCTTTTCCCTCGAATGCATTAGATAACTAATCACCACGTTGCTCGACGCGCAATCTAGATCCCCGTTCTTCTTTACGCTTGCAACCAATTCATCGTATGAACTGTTGCGGTGAACAACAATGGGCAGTGTCACCTTGGTAAAAGATCTCCATTTCCAACCTCTGGGAGTATTCACCCATTCTCCTAGGAAATCACCTACAACCAGAACAAATTCTGCAATAGACATCCTAGAGTTAACCTTTGGTCGAAGGTAAATTAAGCTTAGGGTCTATGTCGGGATGTATGCACGATCAATGAATGACGATGACGGGTCGATGACTGCGCAGATATCCGTACAGAAACTTGAAAATGCAAATATTGTTTCTAATAAATGGTCATTGGGTTTATGGAATAGATAATGAACTTGGAGTCGCCTCGGTTATTGTAATGTACTTTTAAAGAGTTTTTAACTGATGTGACTGATTTAAAGCTTTTTAACAATGGTGGAAAGTGTGTTTGAGAAGATAACAAACTAATGGAGTAAATAGATGCGGACGAGCTTATGAGGTTTGTGGACTGATTTAGAGCTGTTCGCCAAAAAATAACGTCGAAAAGGACGCCGAAATCAGAGTTTTTTTGGGAGGAAAAAAACCACCTTCTACTTTTAGCTTTTGAATTTATTTTTTTATATTTTTGGAAACCTAAATATTTTATAATGGTGGAAGATGGAGTTGGTTGAAGTGTATTATTAAAAACTTGAGGATGAATTTGTTAAGTTGTAACTATTGGGTTAAAGTGTAATATTAAAAACATTGTGGGTGAATTTATTGAGTTGGATAAATTTGTGGTGATGTGGATTAAAAAGGATATTTGACAGATTTTTCACAACTTTTTAATAAACCACAAAATAGTTTTCAAAAAAGCCTTTTTGGCCAACTTACCCTTTTCTCTGTGTAACCTATATATGCCTTACAATTTACACAAACAGTGAGAAAGCAATCACTACAGTATATATCCACCAATAAATATGATGGCTTTTGCATTTTTTATTATTGATGGTTTTTGCAATTATTAAAGTTTTTTTGATGGAAAATAATGTGATGGCTTTTTTTTTATTATTATTATAACAATTATTAAAGTTTTTTTTAGTGGAAAAACTTTTAAATCCACTAATTCTTGTTTACATAATGAATGCCATCATGATGCATATTTCTTCTATAGGAAAAAGATATCATTTCCACCTTATACTATACAAAAAAAGTCAAAGTCATAACTAAACTATATAAGTGATCTATTACACACTTTAACTATATAAAAGTGATATTATTACCTTCTCGCGACTCTCATTCTAAGGCGCATGTGTTACACTTATTTTAGATTTGTCCAACCTATTAAATAACAAAAGTAAACGGCTAAAAATATTAAGGGAAAAGGCATCATTTTCACCCCAAACTATAGTCGAAAAGTTGAATCCACACTCAAACTATATAAGTGACCTATTACACACCTTAACTACAAAAAGTGATACTTTTTACTCCCTAGATCTGACGTGGAAAATACATAATTATTTAAATCAAAATTGACGCGTTTAAATTAAAAATTAATGCAAAAAAAAATTTAAAAAATTAAAATACTCCTCCCCCAACCCCCAGCATCCATCTCCCCACCCCCACCCCTAAACAATCATCTTCTTCATCACCCCACTCCGAAACTCCAACCCCAACCTCAAACCATCTTCTTCTTCATCACTCCCACCTCAACCAACATAGTTTCTTCATCACCCCACCTCCACATTCCAACCCCATTCCCAAATAACACAATTCATCATCTACCTTCATCGAATCAAAGTGAATTTCACAATGAACAAAATCAAATTGTTTTTGATGTTTAAACGGGCAAAATCAAATTTTATAAAAAAAAAATATAAAATTTTTTAGCAAGGATGTTTTTCGGTGAATTCTCGTCGGAAAAGTTGGATTCATCATCGACTTTCTCCTCTCTATCTGTTAATTATTAATCCATCCAAAAATGTAGCTTGCTACTATATTAGTTTTTTTTTTTTTTACATTACAGCTGAAAAACAAATAGAAAAAGTACGAAAATGTGTTAGTCATTACCATTTAAAACACAGAGGCCAACAGTCGAGTGACCATTTTTTGAAACAATAATGACCATTATAGCTGAGAATTTTTTTATTTTTTTTTAAGAAAAGTCGATGGGTTACGGATGAACAACAATGTTAGAAGAAATTAATTGTAATAGTAATTTTATTTGTGGGATAAAGTTTATGGTGGTGAATATGGCGTAATGGAGGTTTGGGACATTGACAACAATGGAGGTTTTAGACATTGAAGAATCAGGAAGAAAAATTATTAAAAAAAAAAAGAAAAAATTATGAAAATAATAAATTTATTATTTTTTCGGATTATGCTGACGTGGTGTTGACATGGCAGCACGTGTCAAACACCACACAAGTGGTATAATGCCTGACAGGATGTAAAAAGTATCACTTTTTTATAGTTAATGTGTGTAATAGGTCACTTATATAGTTTAGGTGTGGATTCAACTTTTCGACTATAGTTTGGGGTGAAAACGATGCCTTTTTTCTTATTTTTTTCGAATTATGCTGATGTGGCAGCGTGTGTAAAATACCACACCACATGCAAGTGATGTAATGTCTGACAGGGTGTAAAAAGTATCACTTTTTTATAGTTAAGGTGTGTAATAGGTCACTTATATAGTTTAGGTGTGGATTTGACTTTTCGACTATAGTTTGGGTGGAAAGGATGCCTTTTCCCTTCTTCTATATAAGAAGATAATATGCACAGCAAATGTAGTATGCAGAAACGGAGAAGAAAAAAAAATTATAATACCACATTATATAAGAGAGTTTATTAGTTGAAGGGAGATGTTATTTTTGTGGAGTTTTGAACTCAATTCTTGTCCAGAGTATTGAGTTATATTGAGTAGGCTGTTGTATCCTGGGGAGGACAAGTCAAGGAGTATTACTGCTGGACCGGAGTAACAATTGTCACAGTTGGCTTGAATCTCCTTAAAGAGAGCGAGATATCTGCGCTTCAGCCGTAGAAGAAGAAATATATTTTTCTTTATTCATTTGTAATTTTTCAGTTGTAATCAATTGTAATATTATAGCAATTTTATTGTAATTTCACCAACAATTTTAAGGAGATTCATCGATGGCAACAACTGAAAATTCCGCGGATGTCAAGATGGGAGATCTCAACATGCCATTCCGGTTCAACGGTACTCACATTAAAGTGGAATGGTAAAGTTTTTTTCTACTTAAGTCTTATCAATGTTTCTTATGTGTTAACTGAGAAGAACTCAAATAAAGTAGATAACTCTTCCATGACTGACAACGAACTTATCTCTCTAGAAGAGAAAGTTGAAAAATACAACAGTGACTCCTACAAGTGTCGTAATTTTTTACTTAATTGTTTATCTGATAATTTTTATGATTATTATGATAGAACTTACTCTAGTGCAACGAAAATTTGGAAAGCCTTGTAGAGTAAGTATGACACTGAGGAGGCGCGAGCGAAAAAATATTCGGCTAGGGGCTAAGATGCACTTATGCAAACAGAAGAGAACAATATCACACTGAAAGTAAATTTAATTTCAAGTAATGCTACCCTTGAACCTAACAAAATATAATTTTGAAGCCTAAGAAAAAAAATATTCAAGAAAAATAATGATAGACATCCCAATAATAATAATGATGAATATATCCAAACTACTAGAAGACTATACTTCTTTTTTAATACGGATTAATGGCTCATCAAAAAATCAGTTAGTGATAGATTATCAAAAAACATGTTAGCTACAGACTATTTAACGATAATTTAACTATTGCATTTTATAGGAGTATCTGATTCTAAATTTTTACAGCGCATTTATTATATAGTAGTATTTCAATCAAAATCATATAACAATACAACATTATCCAAATTACTAGAAGACTATACTTCCTTATTTCTTCACTGATACAGACTTATCATATATAGTGAAATCACACACATATACATACATAGTACTATAGTATAAAATTAGTCATTCTAAAGCTTATGAAATGTAACTTTGAGAGGTTTATCTCTACCAACAAACAATACCCTTTTCCCATTTTCCACAAGTACTCCAATGTCTCCACAAAATGGTCTGCAAATATTGCAAACTCCAGGACAATACACAAGTTTGTAAGCATCCTCGTACTTGTCAATCTTAAACCAATTGCCCAAAGTTTCACGTCCAGGATTTCCTTCAACTCCACCAACAGTCACCAAATAACGTTGTGGAATTAATTCAGTGTTAATTCTCCACACCGTGGACGAATCAGAAATTACCATAGACGTAAATTTTACGTTCATATCAGTCGATAATCTAACGGTGTTTTCTTTTGGGTCCACTGGTGAAAACTGAAGGCTACTGCCCAGTGCTGATTCGTCGGCGTTTTGGCTTACCACTAGTGGGTTGGTCCGGTTCCTAATGGATGCAACATGAAGCCCACCACCATTGCCCCGACCTGCGGGAAGGATAAAATAATTCACTCCAGTACGAACAGCGTTACCTGAAACGTCCAGCACTGGTTCACCACCATCTTGAGCCTTTATGAGAAAAGATGACGTTGTTGATAATGCAACAAGAAGAAAAGGTAGCATCAATCGTTTAATAGAAATAACTTCCATTGTTGTCATGAACAAATTTTGTGAATGAATGAAATAAATTAACAAAGCAGATCAGCTATTTATAGAACTGAATGAAAGTTTGAATATTCTATTACTTTGAAAATTAGAATATGGAATTATCAACTTTTCTAGCCTTTTAGTCTTTTATAAAGCGGCAGTCATAAATAATGTGTGGTTTGACATTTTCTGTGTGTATCCTATGTTTACAATTTACACATTAAACAATGAGAAAGCAATTACTACAGTACATATCCACCAATAATCTTTGAACTACTTGTACACATTTGAATAATTGTCATGAACATTTTCAAAGAGACGTAAGCCTCTTCTACATGTATACTTGGGATCAGGGGATCTGTTATATTTGACAAATCAATTGTGTTTTAGTACATATAATACGAAACTTTAATTTGATATGCATGCGATTAGTAGAAAGATCAACAAACAAACTCGATTCTAGTAACAAGTAAAGTAGCATTGTGATATGCACAATATGTAAAATTAATTCGTAATAAAGTTAAAATAAACAAGCTAGCTAAAAGATAATGTAGGAGGTAGGTATAGATCATTGTTTGGTCAAGCTTATGAAATGAGTACTTGTAATAAAGTCAATCTTGAAAAAGTCAAAATGAACGTGCATAAAGATATATGGTGCATAGGAGTTAGGCATATGTAGATCGAGGTCAAGCTTATGAATTGGGTGACATTTTGTGAAGTTGATAGCTAATTAGATGATCATCTATGAAATTAATCCAAAATTTTGAAATGTTCTATGTTGAGTCTCATACAATCTATAATTTAGGTTGTCAAGATAGAAGTTAAAGTTGAAAAAGAAGTGTTCGGTGATTTTTACTTGCCAAGGTGTCAGTCAGTGGCGGAGCCAGGATATTCACGAAGGGGGTTCATAATTGAACATACGAACTAATCAAAGGGGTTTAACATCTAATATATATACACAAAAAATAAATTTAGTTTATTTGAATTAGTTATATCTAACCTTATCTATAATATTAGAGTGAGCTGTTAGATTAGTTCCTTAGAGTTAGTCAAGTTAGTTTTCTTAAACTTAATTGAGTTAGTTACATTTATTTGTACTCCCTTTGTCCCATTTTACACGTCCTAAATTTCTTAATCTGGTGTCCCATTTTACTTGCCCCTTTTTACTAATTAAAACAAGACAATTTTTTTTTCATATTTTACTCTTTACATTAATTACTTTTTCTTGAAATTAAAATGTAAACATCATTCAATAGGGGTAGTATGGTAAACTAGCCATGTTATTTATTATTTTTCTTAATAGTTGTGTCATCTCAATTTGGGACGGAGGGAGTATTTAAGTAGATGTTATGCTTGAATAAAATTCATTCAAGTTTGCATTTATTCTCAGTCTCTTTATGTATCAGAGAATTCGATTTTTTTTCTCTTCAATAACATATCTGTAATTAGAGGGATGGTCTTGGCTCAGCGGTAAGCTTGCTTACCGTGGTGTGCCAGGGTCGGGGGTTCGAAACGCCCCTCCAGCGAAGCTGGGGTGAGGGCGCGTAGGTCAGGCCCGCCCGGAGTGGTCCCCCTCCCCGACACCTACAGAGTAGGTATGAACCGGGCCGTCCCCTAACATATCTGTAATTACTATCACCAGCAATAATGGAACTACATTTATTAAGATTTTGCTTTTAATTTGTAAATAGGGATTGACGGAGTTGAATTTGATTTGGTTTTGAATTTAGTTTGTAATGGGGACTGCAGGAGGTGCATTTAATTTTGATTTCAATGTATGTTTTCCATCAGTTTTGAACTATTTCGGAGGATTCAATGTCTTTGTGTGTTGGATATGGTGCAACAGATATACTATGTAACTATTTATTTTTTATGCTGGATATGGTTCCATCGACGTACTTGTCTTATATGCACTAATGACTGTGTAATTGATTTTGATTTCAATACGTGTTTGTAGAAATCGAAATCTATCTATAGCCCGTGGCGGAGGCACCATTTTTATCAAGGGAGTTCAAACGCAGAATGCAAAAAAAAAAATTAAAAATTAAAAATTAAAAATCTATCGTACATGGGTATCGAACCCAAGACCAGGGGCTAAGTGAAAATTTGCATCCCCCTTTGTCACTGAATCAACTTTTTTGCTTGTGTCAAGGGAATTCAATTTGATATATATACACATATATACAGTGCGATTTTTAGACGAAAAAAGTTCGAATAAATCCCCTAGAGTCCACGTAACTTCGCCCATGACTATAGATAAGAGAAATCAGATCTTGTTGGTTAAATCTAGGATGTATAATTTTCCTATTATCACTTGATGGTCTTGTTGCATTGAACATTTTGTTTTCTAACTTTCAATTTTATTTTAAATGAGTAGAAAAATTTCAGTGGTTGAATTTGAATGATGGCCACATTTCAACTCAATCTATTGAAGTGAAAGATACAAATCATTTTTTGAACTATTTTGAAATATGTTATAATACATTTTGTTTTGTGTAATGAAATTTATCTTTAATATTGATCTAAAAATGTGTTAGTACATTTTGAATACATTGTTATTTTCGAAGTAGGTTTTTGGTTGGATAATTTGAATACGTTTTGAATTTATATATTTGAATATTTATTAAATCATTTGGTGTTTGAGATCATTTATATATGTATGTGTTTGTGCAATGAGATTTTATTAATTCTTGTCAATCCCGATGTTGTTAATTGGATCTAATTTGATTTAAAGAGATTTTGTTTTTGTATTGCATTATCTTTCTCTTTATTTTATTTTTTATTTATTTTTTTTGCATGTCTTCTATTTTGCAATGGATTAATATTTTGATTGCACAATGTTTAAGCAAAATAAGAAGAAATTGAACCTAGATGGAAATTTCTCACCTTTTGAATTTGAAATTGTTGATGAGGAGAGAATTTTTTGAAATAGTTAGACAAACTTCTTCCATTGGTTATTTTAGGACAAAATGACCTTCTGGACCCTTGCACTATGTCAGTTTTGTAAGTTGGACACTTCTACTTACATGTTTGTCATCTGAACACCTGAACCCACTAAAAAATAATATTTTAAACCCTTTTTTGGTGAGTGTAACACACTCTCCCCACGTCAGTTGTCACGTCAACTGGCACGTCTTTTCCACGTCATTTTTAAATATAAAAAATATTAAATATCAAAATAAATTAATTAATTAATAAAAAAAAAAAAAAAACAAGAACGCCCCCAAACCCCACCTTTCTCTTATTTCTCTCTCTTGCCTCCCATTTTTTCTTTCTTTCTTCTTAATTCTGCTCTTCTCTTATTCCTCTCTCTTCTCGTTTTCTTTCTTTCTTCTATGGCAATTCTCTATTTCTTCTTCTTCTTCTTCTTTTTCTTATTAAAAAATATTGTGTTTGCTAAGAATATTTGATCCTTCTTTTCCAACTTAACAGTGGCCATTTAAGAATGATGATTTTTTATGAACCAAAATTGTGGTTTTTGAAGAGGTAATTAGACAGTGATAATTGAAATGCAATTGAAATTGAAATCTGATTTCAGAATCTGATTTTTGATGATGATTTTGTTAGCAAAATTTGATTCCATCGTAAAATTTGAATCCAATCAAAATTTGGAGGGTTTTTTTTTAATTGATTCCATGGTGTTTGGTTTGAATTGATTCGGATTTAATTGATTAAAAGTGATGATGGTTGAAAGAAATGGTGGGTTGTTGGTTAGAAATTTCTGAACGGGGCTGGGGTTGGGTTAGGGGATGGGGTGCGAGACTGGGGTTGGGTGGGGGGCCTGGACGGGACTGGGGTGGTTTTGGGGTGTTCATGGTGGTGGTGGCAGGTGAACGGAGAAATTGGTGGAGAAATTATTGTTTTGGATAAACGGAGAAATTGGTGGTGGCAGGTGAACGGAGAAATTGATGGTTTTGGATGGTGTGGGGACGGGTTGACGGTGGTGGACGGCGTGGGAATGGGGGTACTGGACGGGGCTGGGGTGGGTGGGGATCCTGGACGGGGCTGGGATGGTTTTGGGGTGTTCATGGTGGTGATGGCAGGTGAACGGAGAAATTGGTGGAGAAATTATTGTTTTGGCTGAACGGAGAAATTGGTGGTGACAGATGAACGGAGAAATTGATGGTTTTGGATGGTGTGGGGATGGGTTGATGGTGGTGGACGACGTGGGAATGGGGAAAGTGGTTGACGGCGTGGGGGGGTTGGAGAAGGTGGGAGATGGGGGAAGGTGGTGGACGGGGTGGGGTGGCGTGGGAGACGGCGGGGGCTGAGATGTGCTGGAACAAATAGGAGGGGGGGGGGGATTTTTAGTTTTTTTTTTTTTAATTTACTATTTTTTAAAATTATTTAAATATTATAAAAAATAATTTAATTACGCCCCCAAAAAATCGCGTGTGATCACGCGTTGTCCACTTCAGCATTTTAATGCCACATAAGTCAAAAAAGTGTTTAAAATATTGTTTTTTAGTGGGTTCAAGAGTTCAGATGACAAACATGTAAATAGAAGTGTCCAACTTGAAAAACTGACATAGTATAGAGTCCAGAAGGTCATTTTATCTTATTTTAATGAAGAATGGGGAAGAAGAAAAGAAAGATGTATTATGAATTAAATTATTTAGCATACGCGGTTTTATTATTTGATTTGGGACAATAACTTTTACTCACTCGCACTCCTCTAATGTGTTAAAACAACTGGTGGAAAAATGGATTAAAGGGAGTGTTGAATTCGATCGTAACTAGCTAGTTTTGTGGAGGTAATTATAAAACTCCAATAAATTTTAAGTATTCTTTCAAAAATTCAGAATAATTTTAATAGTATCTTTATATCTTTCTTCTTTCAACTATTTTGGTTATATGTTCAAGTATAATTATTTATTGCATATCCATGGTCATTTGAAGTTTTGAACTGTATGTTTTGACTTGAAAAGTATCAAGTAGATCTCCAACCTAAGATAATTACTCCGTCTGTCCAAATTTAAGCCCTTTATTTCAAATTTTGACATTTAAAATAATGAACTAATATCGTGAGCAGTTTCTAATTAATTGTCGTCTCTATTAAAAATAGATGTTCCTTAATATTTGTTATTTCTTAAAACCTAAACATAATTAGCTGTTTGTTTCAACTTTTACTCTTAACGATAAATATCAAAAGATATTAGTATAGTGACAAAAAAAAAAAAAACTAAATAAAGATAAGTAATAAATTAGAATAATTTGATCAAATTATCTTTTCGTTAATACTTAGGAAAGGAGTACATTTTTGGAGGCTATATACCTATAAGGCATACAAAATTGATTAATTTGCGTTGAATTTATTTATTTTTTCATATTTATTTTATAGATTTTTATATCTGTATATTGTTCTTATTTAATCTTGTATTTTGATATTTCTCTTGAATCAAATACATTGAGGAAGTTAGATTTCGGTATTTTTCTACTCCTACTTTAGACGACGAATATTGAAAATGACACACAACTAAAATATTTTCTAGGACTAAGATGTTTATTTAGTTTTGTTTGATCGATGTAATATTTTTCTAAATGGAAAAAAACCAGAAATATCCTTTAAGTATTGAAATTGCTTTAAAAATACTCTTTGTTATCTATTGGATTAAAAATATCCTTCAAGTATTGAAATTGGATCAAAAATACCCCTTCTTCTATCTTTATGGCCCAAAAATAACTTGTAACTACCGAATTTTTTAAATCATAAGGGTCTGAAATATTCTTCAAGTATTGAAATTTGTTCAAAAATACCCCTGATTAACCTATTGGGTCGGAAATACCCCTCCATCCACCTCCATGACTCAAAAATACTCTTGCAACTAACGATTTAAAATCGTAATTAAAAGTTTTATTAAAGTATAAATAACATAAATACCAACCCTTTTAGAAGTAATTACACTCTTTCCCACTATTTTAATTATTTTACTCTCTCTCCCTATTAATATACATAACATAACCGACATATACATAACATTCTATGTATATGTTGAGATTTTTGTAATATGTTTAGGGAGTTGAGATTTTTTGTAATATTGTAAACATAAGTTGTGTATTTGTGTAATTTTTAGTTTATTATTGTTTAAATGCGTGATAATTTTCTATTGGTCGAAACTAAATTAATTAAAATGTTAAGCCCAATTCAAACTCAACTAAAACTACCCGATCCAAACTCTACAAAATTAATCATAATGCTGATCGGCGAATGGTGTGACGTGTAGCATGAAGTGGTCTTGCACGGTGAATACACTTGCCAGTAGTGGCAAGACAAATTGATGTATCTAAACAAAAATAGTGACAACTATTTAGGAAATAATGTAGTATTTTTTGATACAAACTAAATGTGTCACGTAAATGAAATGGAGGAAGTAACAAGATAGTGTTGCCATAGACGTGGCATAACTAAAGCACCTCAGTTAGTTTTACTAGCTAACACAGAGAAATATACATCACAAAGAAATACCAAGCTAACATTATAATTAGGGGATATAATTCTTCACAACGTTACATTAGACTGACAGATTCTAAATCGACAAAGTTATTGTATTTGATAGCAAATTAAAATTACTCATATTATCGGGTAGTTTTAGTTGGGAAAATTTTATACGATTTGAGTCGGATAGTTTGGATTGGGTCTGGATTGGATTAAACATTTTAATTAATTAAGTTTCAACCAATAGAAAATTGTCACGTATTTAATAAAAATTTTAATTATGATTTTTTAAAAAATCGTTAGTTGCAAGAGTATTTTTTAGCAATAAAGGTAGATGTAGGGATATTTTTAACGCAATAGTTTAACGGAGGGTATTTCTGAATCAATTTTAATACTTGAAGGGTATTTATGACCTTTTTCAAAATTTTAATTATGATTTTAAAAATTCGTTAGTTGTAAGGGTATTTTTTAGCCATAAAGGTGAATGGAGGGTTATTTCTGAATCAATTTTAATACTTGAAGGGTATTTATGACCTTTTTCAAAATTTTAATTATGATTTTAAAAATTTGTTAGTTGTAAGGGTATTTTTTAGCCATAAAGGTGAATGGAGGGCTATTTTTGAAAGAATTTCATTACTTGTAAGGTATTTCTGGCCCTTTTGGTTAACGAAGTGAATTTTTGAACCAATTTCAATACTTGAAGGTATTTCTGACCCTTTTCAATTTTCTAAATAATCAATTCTAAATAATATTTTTATTCACTTAAAATAATATTGTACATTGTAAAAAAATATTCAAAATTTATATAAAAAGGAAAGAAAGTAAACTATTTACCTTCTATCAAAAATATTTTAAAATTTTGAATTAATTAAATCAAATCTTTATATTATAAATAAAATTTTTATAATTACATCTAATATAATTTAATGCAAACACATAACTAACATCTTAATAACTAGAATTAATTCTTAGTTTTATATAACTTTGTGAGGTTAACTTAAGACATTATGTCATTTAATAATATTACATAAAAAAATAAGTATGTCAAAAAAAAAAGAAAAGAGACAACTCTAAGACAACTAAAAACGGGACATCGTAAAAGAAAAATATTTAGTTGACAGGGTTGAGATAAGAAGTGCATAGCTGCAACTTCGACCTGTCTAATTGAGAAGAGTGACTTTACTAACATTAAAGGGCTAGATTGACTGTCACAAAAAATTAGAAATGATAATAATGACAAAGCTGCAAAACTCGTATTTTTTGGGGATAATTACAATATTAACTAAAGACACAAAGAAAAGAAATCTGTAACTTTGAAAACAATGTACTGGGAAGGAATTTTAATCCTTGAATCCTATACACCATAATAGTTAATCCTAAATCTAGTTTTCTTTGGATTTTTGTTATCACGAGAACTTGACGTGCAGCCTCTTACTCAGCTTTTAGCTCGACAAGCCTTGTTTCGCTGTCTTTTTGTGTTACTATGTGTAAGGTTGAGAGAGAAAAAAATTATAAAAATATAGAAAGGTACTATGATGTGATGACTGATAAAGGTAAAAAAGATAAAAGGTATTGTGATGAGCCTAAGAAATAGAAAGTGAGCACACTCTGAAATACTAATGTGCATGGCATTTCAAACATTAGTGTGTTTTGAAAATTTAAAATAATATATACTTTTAATTAAGTATATTTCATCAATCTAATCACAACACCGCAAAACATGATTACTTGGTCTAAAAATTAATCACAAGAAGGATTAGTTATTAGCAAAATTATTGCAAGAAAGCAGAAATTAGTGGGTTTTAATAGAATAATCGAATGACTATATCCTTCAGAAACATTATGTTACACTTTTCGACGGTGTCTTTTCTGTACGCTGAGCGACTAATGCTATAAGGCACAAATTACAAAGTGATTTTTCCCTTTGTGCTAATACAATGTCACTAAATTGGGTGCAGTCAAGTAACAATTGAAAGTTGTTGATTGTTCTGAAACTCAGCATTTCCACCATTCTTGCCAAAAATGTTACAACATGTCGAGGCCTAATTGGAAATGAGTCACACACTAACTTATCCTCTAAGGATTCATCATTAAAATTGTGTGTATAATCCATCATAGCGATTATGATATTCAATGATCTCTTCCGTTGGTACTCAATCACACAACCTTCATAAGGCACATCTGAAAATTTTACTGTAGCGTCCAGTGATATTATTATGGACATTTTTTTTTTCAGAATATACGTAGTCAACAACATCTCTTATACGCATCTCATTGTGCGGAAGTAAGGGTTTTTTGGGACCCCTTCTTCATTAGAAGTAAAATATCAATCAATAGAGCAACGATTGAAAGAAACCATTTTTTTTTTTGGAAAATGAATTCGAGTGAAAAGAAAGATTGTATGTACGTAAATTGAGTAGTTTAATTTTGTATTGTATGTACATACCTAATGCGTCATGGGAGATTTGTGTTGAGCCCTTAATAAGAGAATGGATGGATTCCTTCAACTCTACAAGTGTTTGAATGAACTTGTATAACATGACATTCATTATTCCCAGCAGCCTCTCCATTAGCACACACGTACAAAGATATCTCATTTCTGGTTTGCTTCTTTTTATCGTCTTATTTGTGGGTGGGGGTGCGGAGGTGGGAGGGTTTTCTTTGTAGCATCTCTTTCATGTCCACCGTTTTTTGTCTTGCAAGAAAAAGCCTATGCAATTGCAAATATTGAATCCTAAACTTGTCAAGTGGGCTGGATCAACCTGATTTCAGCCCATTTCGATTAGCCCAAGTCGAGATCGGACCTGAATCGCTCGAGAACCGATAAGAAAACCAAGTTATGGGATCAGGCTGAGGGCTGGGCCGATAAGGAAAAATTACAGAAACTAGCAGACTTAAGACCTTAATTACATGAAAAAATACATAATTACCCCATTAATCTTGTCCGAGATTTTGCAAAAAGGCACCTAAACTTTAACTTCGACCTATTACCCCACGATTCTTCTTTATTTCGTTGCAAACACACCATTTTGACCCCTTCGTGTACATACGCTCCACAGGCGCGTGAAAGGGCTCAAATTTGACTTTTTTGACCAATTACAAGCTGTCACGTGTAAAATAATTTAATATATAATTTATATTCTTTTTTAAAAAAAAAATTAATATTTATTTATTTTTAAAAATTATTTCATACCCCCACCCCCGCAACCCCCCGTCCACCATTGTCTTCTACCCCAACTTCTTCTTCATCACCATCACTCAACAACATCAATTACGCCCACAACAACAACATCATCATCACCATAACCCCACCCTTTCTTATTCAACACAATGTCACCATTAAAGCTCCTCCATTGAAGCTTTTTTTAAAAAAAATCATATTATTAAAGCTCCATTTTGCAATTAAATTATATCATTTAACTACCCACCATTTCTTCTTCAACACAATATCTTCTTCCAACGCCATTAAAGCTCTTCAACACAATGTCACCATTAAAGCTCTTTCATTGAAGCTTATTTTTAAAGCTCTATTAAATCTCCCCCATTAAATTAAATTTTCATTAAATCTCATTTAACTATCTTTAAAACTCAATTCAATCATTTAACTATCCTTAAAACTCAATTCAATCATAAAACTAATTTTTGAATTGATTTGAACAAAAAAAAAAAAATTGACGGGGAGAGTGTTGGACGCGAGGCGGCGAGGGGGAGGGGGAGGTTCTGGACACGAGGGGTGGGGAGGGGAGGTGCTGGATGGGGGGAGGTGGAGGTGTTGGATTGGGGGTGGGGGGAAAGAGAGGGTGGGGTGGGGTGTTAAATTAAATAAAAAGAAAAATTGTATTAAAAAAATAAAATATATGAAATTAAATGTAGTTGACACGTGGCAACACCTGATTGGCGCGTGTATTTCGCTCTTCTTGTTGTGACTGAGATTCAGCGAAAAACGGTGTGTTTGCAATGAAATAAAAAAGAATCGTGGGGTAATAGGTCGAACTGAAAGTTTAGATGTTTTTTTGCAAAACTCGAACAAGATCAGGGGGTAATTATGTATTTACTCTAATTACAATTAATAGCAATACTTTCTCAAAATTACAAGTTATAGAAAAAGTAACAATATTTTAACCATTATATTGAAAAATACGTGGGTTTCATTCATTTTTTTTATCTTTTCTTATTTTCACTCCACTTTTTTTAATTCCCTCCCATATTTCACTCCACTTTTTTAATTTCCTCCCAAATTTCACTCCACTTTTTTCAATTCTCTCCATATTTCACTCCACTTTCTTCAATTTCTTTCCTTTTTTAAAAAAATTGTGCTTCATCAAATAAGGTAAGTTGATATTTACAGTATTTTCATATTATTTTTCACATAATTTATATTATTTTATTTTTTTATTTTTTTTCTTTGTGCGTCTTCTTTGTTTTTTTTAGGAGGGGGGTGATTATTTTTATTGTTGAAAAACTATAGAGGTCTGCTATAATGGAGGGATACGTTATTTGATGAAGGTCTGTAACTTTTCCTACGTTATTTGATGAGTTTTTGTGATTTTTTTTGTTGAAAGATTATGGAGTTTTGTGTTAAGTTGATTCTACTCTTATTTAGTTGAACAGAGAAGTTGACATAGAAAAGATGAGACCGAAGCTTTGTGACGACTTGAAAAATATTGGAAAAATGAGTAACGCATATGTATTTTTTACTTATGCATATATATATTTATGAATAATACATATTTATTTTTCAGATATGCATATGTATTTTTGAACAATACATGTGTATTTTCTAGTTATTCCTTAACTTAAAATTACTTGGCGTTTTGTAATTTAAGATTAAATTTTTGTTTATTTATTTATTTACTTATTTAAATTTCATGTCAAATCAAAATAGGCTAAATAAATTAAAGCAAAGGAAGTAATAATTTTTTTACGTAATTACCAAATATTAAAAAATAAATAAAAAATTAACTTAATTTTCAATAAAATATTTTTCATAAAATATATTCCAACTCATACGAAACAAACCCTTAGACTTACTACCAAATCTAAGGTGAATGTTGCGTCGATTGTCTGTGAATGGGTGAGCTGATATAAGGTGCGGAAAAAGAGAAGTTACTTGAATACAAGATAAAAATGACGGTAAATTCTTTATTAAATTATAATGAAAAAAAAATAATCATGTAATGGGTAAGCTCATGCATACCTAAAATTTTAAAAAGTTGGGCAAATCTCCTAAAAATCAATTATTTAATATCTAATTACATCATATTTTCACTTTTTTAAAATTACATAAAATCCTAAATTTTATATTATCAGATACATTACTTAAAATTATGATACATTATATTTCAAATATATTACTTTCGACACATAACTAATCAATCAAAATTTTATTTATTAATAACACTCATTTCAATTCAATACATAAGTCTTATGTCATTAACCAAAAAAAAAAAAAAAAAAGAATTTTGATACATATATTTATCATATTTTCAACAAGATACATTATTTTTTTTTTACGTGTAACAATCAGTATGATACATAATTTTGTACTTTTTAGCTAGTCTCATAATTATCTTCATCATTTCATTTTCACCTCCTTCATCTACACCTTTCATTCGCCATTAACATCATAAAAATACTCCCTCCATTAACAACCACCACTCACGACGACCACCAAAATGCACCAGCAATTTCAATCAATTCCACCGCTCCCTCATTAAGATCCTCCATTAACAACAACCGTCAAAAATCCACCAACAACTTCAATCAATTTCATTGTCCGGACATCGAGATTCTCCATTAACAACGACACCCACAACCACCATCGAAACTCACCAGAAATTCCAACCAATTAGGGTCGATGTCAAAAAATGCACGGCTGTAGCTTGTGTAAATCCGATTGACTTTCATTTTCTTTTACCAAGTGATACATATCAAAACATCTGCTATTCACTGACCTTATTTCTTAGACTTCAACTTTTCGTATACATAAAA
Source organism: Capsicum baccatum var. pendulum (assembly GCA_030864225.1). NCBI lineage: Eukaryota > Viridiplantae > Streptophyta > Magnoliopsida > Solanales > Solanaceae > Capsicum > Capsicum baccatum. The sequence goes on along the minus strand of CM061552.1, from coordinate 51,582,192 downwards.
AAGTAAAATGAAATTGATTTGGTATTTGGAGTAGATGTGAGATAAAGTAAAATTCAAAATTTTTGTAGTAAACTTAAGGCGTTGGAATTGTAGATAGTAGTGGTAAGTTTGGAATTGTCGATAATAGTGGTAAGTTAAGTTACGTTATTATATAATTGACATAATATATAAATATGATCCTAAATTTGATATCAAATTATAACTTTAACCTTAAACTTTGATAGTATACAAATAGGACCTTTAATTATTCTAAATCTGAACAAATATGACCTTCGATTTTGCAACCCCATACGTGAGTTTCACTCGCGCCTATATAGAAAATTAATTTAATCACACGGTGTCACGTCGTTAAAAGGGCTGACTTGAAGGGAGGTCATATTTGTGCAGTTTTGAATAGTTAAAGGTCATATTTGTGTACTGTCCAAGTTTTATTTCTATAGCAGCAGTACCTAACTTTTTTTTATTAAAAATAAAAAAAGCTACTAGCAGGGATTGAACCCGTGCAATAAATTAAAGGAAGCACCCAAGAAGAGCAAATAACGCCACTGGCTATCTAAGTACCTTGTTTCATGTGGTTCAACATTAATATATGTACATAAATATAGATTTTCTACCTTATATATACAACATATTTTTTTTACCGAGGGGCTTCGGTTGAACCCATGACAACCACGTAGGTCCGCCCCTATGTTAATTTAATAACGTTTTGATAACATTACATTTTAATAACGTTAATTTAATATACTACTATTACCATCCTTAATAACGTTAATTTAATAACGTTTTATTAAAACTATAATTTTTTTTATTATTAGTATAGTTTTATCTTTAATTTAATTATCAAATAAATTATATTTAGATATATTATATAACATAAATTCGCCCTTTGCTTTATAATATATATACATACCTATGCGATTTTTTCGTATGAGGCTGACCCACCTAATTAATAAATTTTCAATATTGCTCTTTTTTCGCAATGACAAAAGAAATTAGATGTTATTTTCATCTTTGAGCCGAAAATAATGAAAAAATAATAGTGAAAAGTCATTTAAAGGTCATATTTGTGCAGTTTTGAATAGTTAAAGGTCATATTTGTGCACTATCAAAGTTTAAGGTCAAAGTTATAATTTGGTATCAACTTTAAGGTCATATTTATGTACTGTCCCTTAGATTTTAAGCTGGACGCACCCAATTTTGCGTGTTAAACATGCGTTTTGCCACGTAAGATCGCATGTCATATTTGTGCAGGTTTGAATAGTTAAAGGTCATATTTGAATAGTTAAAGGTTATATTTGTGCAATATCAAAGTTTAAGATCAAAGTTATAATTTGGTGTCAAATTTAGGGTCATATTTATGTATTATGCCTATATAATTTGTCCTACAAATTAAGAAAAATTTTCAAAAATAGCAACTTAACAGCTATAATTATATTTTTTATAGCAATTGTTTCATAATTAAGAAGAATAGCAAATTGTATTTTATATTGGCAAAATGACCTTCTAAACCCCTGTACTATGTCGGTATTGTAAGTTGGACACTTCTACTTACATGTTTATCATATGGACCCCTGAACTCACTAAAAAACAACATTTTAAACCCTTTTTTGGTAAGTGTAACACACTCTCCCCCACGTCAGCTGCCATGTCAGTTGCCACGCCTGCCACGCTTGACACATCATCTGACGCCTGCCACGCTTGACACATCATCTGTCACGTCATTTTAAAAAATAAAATAAAAAATAAAAAAATATTACATTAAATTTCAAGTCATTTTTAAAATGTTACATAACAAATTAAATATTAAAATTAATTTAATTAAATAAGAAAAATTATAAATTGTATAAATATTTTAATAATCATGTTTTTATTTTTGCTCACAAATTAAACATCAAATTCATTTCAAATAATTAAAATTCTTCTCCAACTAATTTAAATTTATAACTATAAATTCATATATACAAATATAGTAAATTTTTTATTTTAAAATTTGAATATTTTTAACAAATTTACTAATTTTTTCAATATTCACTACCACTCACTTTCAATTTAAATTTAAATTTTAATCCCCCAAAAAATAAAAAGATTTCAAACTAAATTTTAATTAAAAAATGAAAATAATTGAATTAAGAGGAAAGATTAAAATAAAAAATAAAAAATGAACGTGTGGGGGGAGGGGGGCTGGAAAAGTGTTGGGGAGGGGTGTGGGGGTTGGGGTGGGGTGAGAACGAGGCTGGGAGGGGTATGGGGGCTGGGGGTAGGGTGGGGTTGGGAGGGGTGAGGACGGGGCTGGTGAGGTGTGGGGGGGCAGGGACGGGGCTGGGGTGGAGAGGCTGGGGGTGGGGTGGGATGGGGCTGGATAGGGTGTGTGGGTAGGGACGGGCTGGGGTTGGGGTAAGAAAGGGCTGGATAGGTGTTGGGGTGTGGTGGGGGGTTGGGCTGGGGTGGGACGCGGCTGGGTGGGGTGTGGGGGTGGGGACGAGCTAGGGTGGTGTCACGCCCCAAAATCCCATCGGGCCGGACTGGCACCCGAAGCCGAGAAGGCCCGGGAGAACCCTTTCAAATACCTGTACTTTCACTTATATGTCACCAAAAATTTGGGCAGCACTTCATTACAGATAGAAGGGTCTAATTCCTTGTATCAGCACAACACGCACAAATATATATATATATAATACTTGGCCGTCGGGGCCACCACATATACAAATATAACATCACTATATAAACTCCCATGACTTTACCCTTCCTTATGTCTACAAAGCCTCTAGGATATACATGACATAACTAGGGTCGGAACAAACCCCCGCCCACACATGACTCCTGTACAATAACAAAACATAAGAAACCGACTCGAAAAGCTCCGAAGCAAACTGGAGCTCACCAACAGTAGTTGTATGACCTGGCTCCTACTTGTGCGGTGTATGAGCTGAGGTACCTGTGCCTGCAACATGAAATGCAGGTCCCCCGTGAGGGACGTCAGTACGAAATATGTATTGAGTATGTAAAACTTTAAATAATCATATGCGATATAGGGGATCAAAAAAATCAGACGCAAGTGAATAAATCATAATAGAAGTGAACCACACTTCATAAACACTTTTAGGATCATGTACATTATCATTAATCTGAATTGGGTTCTTGAATTCAAACACATTTGTAGAATGGTATATATTCGTTCATTTCATTCTTTACAATTATCATTCGCTATTACCTCTTCCTCCCGAACCTCCAACCACCTAACAATAATCAATACTGTATCGTAATGTGACCATTAGGTTGCCCCCAGTACTTATCAACTGTAATCATATCAAGTATCGGGATCGGCCCATGCTAGGCTTAAGCCCCTGAGCTACTACCCACACGTATATCAAGTAACACACATAAGAGATCTTTCCAATAACTTAGTTCAAAAGCTTTTGAGATTATTATATTAGTGTTCATGCCAATATAGTACCTTTGGAACAATGATACATCAATAGGAATCAAGTAATAGACCTTCTATACAATAACGATGTAATAAAGACTCATTAGTACATCAACAATGTGTTTCAGAATCATCAATATCACAACAATGAAATAGGAGCCTTTTGGTATATCAATGAAACATTTTGACACTTTATAGAATGGAAACAACTTCGTTGGTAATGTAGAACAATACATGTTTTTGGACAACCTCGGAATCTTACTTGACGGAACATTGGTGTTTTCAAGCCAAAGAACATCGTTAGAGTATGCTTTATATACCTCGTTGTAGATTCGGATACCAATTCAACACAACTTCCCGCCTTTACAAATCACTTATCTACAATGAAATGTTTGGCATCTAGTATTAGCAACCCAATACCACAATTCTCTTCCATAATTCCATACAACCAATATTTGCATACATTCCAAAAACCAACTTGAACAATAGGTTTATGTGTATATATATATATATATATATATATAGCCATCATTTCAATACCACATCATCACACCAAATCCCTTCACAATTCAACATAATCCAACCATGCACAAGAGTAATCCAACATCATTTCCAATCATCTTTCAACAACAATCAAATAACATACTTCTTATGCTCACATGCATATATATACATATCCATATAAATAACACCAATATAATTTACATCCTTACTATAAAATGGCCCTTTTGATTTCGAAGTCCTGTTGGCACAAATAAGAGGTGCTTCTCGAAGCCCTTGAGACGGTGAACACAACTACGGAATCAATTTTGATTTTCTACGGTTGAATCACAAGATAATTGGTGTTGAAATTAGGCTAGGGTTTCTTATTTTCAATAATTGAATGATGAATGATGGATATGAGGCTAAGTTTATGTATATAATGACCAATTTTCGTCCATGAGGTGATGGAAAATGACCATATTGCCCTTAAAAATTTAAGTAAATCCGAATCTGTCCATGGTGGACTGTTTTGACAGGCTAAAGTAAATCGGCCATAACTCTTTGCTGCGATATCAGATTTGGGTGAAATTGGTATCGTTGGATAGATAATTCAAAGGTCTTTCATTTCATATAAAGTAAGACACCCAGTTCGTCCTGTACAAGGAGTTATGATCGTTTGAAGTTGACCCTAAAAAACTGTTTTGAGAGGCTGAAGTAAAATGAGTATAACTCCTTACTCAGATGTTGGATTTGGATGAAACCAATTGCATTGGAAATAAGACTCAAAGATCTTTCTTTTGATAGGTCGCAGCTCTCCCAGTTCATTATATTGAGGGAGTTATGATCGTTCAAAGTCGACCCAAAAAACTAGCAGGCCTCAGTAGTTTGAATTTCCTGCACAGTTACTGTTCACAGTTATCCTGACCGCCGTTTTATAGTTTCGAACGTGCTCGATTATATCCGAAACTTATCCATTTTTGGAAATCTTTATATCGTTGGAAAGATTATTCAATAAAATTCGTATGGAACCATCGACGGGCAAATTCCAGTATAAATAAAGTCGATTCCCATACACATATGATCAAACTATACACTTGAAACCATCTAAAAATAATCAATACTCATACTTAAACTCATATATACCTAACTTAGGATCAATACATATACTCCAACACATATAACCATGGCTAATGCACGTAATTAAGTATGGGGTGTTACAGGTGGGGAGGGAAAAAAATATTTTTATTTTTTATTTTTTTTTCAAAAATATTTTTAAATTTAAAAGATGGGAAAAAAAAAGACCTTTTTTATTTTTTAAAAATTTTTAAAAATATTTTTAAATTATTTTTAAATTTTTAAAAATATTTTAAAATTTAAAAAGATGGTGGGAATAAAAAGACGCTTTTTTATTTTCTTAAAATTTTTAAAAATATTTTAAAATTATTTTTAAATTTTAAAAAATATTTTTAAATTTAAAAAGATGGAGGAAAAAAAATCCTTTTTAAAATTTTAAAGAAAATTTTAATATATTTTTTTAATTATTTTAATATAAAATTGGCCAAAAATTGACCCTCACTCGCACCCCCAACCGAGTGGCTACACTCTTTTTGTCCTAGTCACCATGACCTTGCCACATAGACAAGGACAATGGCTAAAGGCTGCAAAATGTTGTTTTTTGATGGGTTCAACGGTCCAGATGATAAACATGTAAGTAGAAGTGTCCAACTTACAAAACCGACACATTATAGGGGTCTAGAAGGTCATTTTGCCTTTTAATTTAAGTAAATATTGCTATATAAATATATATACAAATTGAGTAGTAGTTCCTATTTAAACTCCCATCAGTTAGAATTATATAAGAGAAGAAGTAACGGTCCCTTGATTCGTGCTATATTTATTTTGATTTCTTCTTTTTCTTTTCACTTTATTTTGTATTTTCTATTTCTCTTCTTTTTTATCCTTTTTCATTTTTTTTTCTTTTTTGTTTTCTTAAATTTTTCTTTTTCTTTTTATATTTTCGTTTTTTTTTCTTTTTGCTTTTATTTTTACACTTATATTTTTAACTTTTATTTCTCTCTTTTTTTTTTTCGGTTTTCACTTTTTTTCTTTGAATTTTTTTTCCTTTTTTTAATTTTTTTTTTCATTTTTACTCTTCTATCTCTTACTTTTATTTTTAAAAGACACATATCTATGTCGTATATATATATATTCAAAAAGTATACAAAATACATAGACATATAGATCTGAGTATGTATTTATAGTACAAAACATACATATATATATCTACATATGTATTTACAGAAATACATATATGACTCATATGTATATATAAATATATAGGACACAAAATCTCTATAACAAAAAGTGATATAATACATTTGTCTAATTGAGCTTGAACTACACATTTCTTCATGATGCAGACATCAAAATTATTATTATGACGAAAAATGTGCATCATTCATAAATATATATGCATTAATCATAAATACCTATGCGTTATTCATAAATAAATATGCATTTCGGTAAAACTCTATATGCATTAGTCATAAATACAAATATTCGTCTCATTCTATTTTATTATATGATACAAATATTGGTCTTGCATTTTCACGTTTTTACATACATAGAGTAAGTATCATCCGGTCCCAACATTTAAAGTCAAGCTTAATGCTGATCTTAAGGAGGATGTTTGTACACTTTGGCCCATATCATAGAATCAGCAACCACGTGAGTGATGTGGATGTTACATGACAAACATTTCAAAAAAGAAATTAAAATATTGGGATCGCAAAGAAAAAAAAAAGATTAATAAATCTTACCTATTCTACTACCAATATTATATGGTATTGATCGGAAAATATTGTTCATAGAGCTTAACGGATTTTTGAAAGTTGACACTGAAATTTGTACTAGATTAATAAAATTAATCTGTAACACTTAATTTTAGTTATCATATGCTTGTAGATAATTATTTGTTCATCAATATTATCAGCAAAGAAATTTAAGAAAACTAAGCAGCCAGATTTTTCATTTTTCCCATCTATCTACTTGCAGATAGTAATGGATCATAATGCATATGTCGTCACAACGAGACCACATGGGATTATCCTTAACTAAAATATACCAATGAAGTATGGTGGCCGGTTTGTTAAGCATATAGTATACAGTAGTAGGTTTAATTTAATACATCATATCTTCTAAAATTTCATTATGATACTCGAAGTTTGATTTGTTTTAATCGACGACTTGAACAGATGATAAAGTGTTTCTATAAGATATTTTTAATTCAAATTTGAAGAAATTCTAATTTTACGCATGTTCCCAATTAGTGCTCATTACATCGATAAGTTAATTATTTAAAATATATGACTTTTTTCAGTTATACACAAAGAAGAGAGCATTCGTAGAAGAATAAGAATAAGAGAAGCTCAATCGTAGTCGTAGAAGAGAGTAGGAATAGGAACTCAAAATTAAAGCTTAATTAACAGAATAATATGGACAAATATAGAACCTTAGTACTGATTACTAACTAATGAGCTGATTACCCACATAACACTTAAATTACCTAACTAATTAATGAGCTGATCACCTACATAGTAATTAACTCTGAACTAGTACTAATTTATGAATACATTTTGTTTTATACAATTAGCCCACAGATTTGGTAACACCAAAATACTTCACTATAAATTAAAATCAGTCAAAACTTATAAGCTAATCATACCTATATTATTTACAAATTAAAATTAATATATCCTTCAGTTTACATATGCACTATTATAGCTTTTGGCAATTTTAGCTTACAAAAACTTTGGCGACTCTCATTTATCTTCACTTGGTGTAACAATGTACTAAAAATTGTCTGATTTTACTTGCAGTTTGAAAAATTAAGAGGCAGTTTACTAGTTTATGTCGAGTTTATCCTTGTTGAAGTTTTAAATATTAGTATTCATTTTCCAACATTTGTAAGACTTATGTAATTAATAAGGTGACAGGGTAAAATTAGTATTTAATTTATTCTTTCTTATAGATGGGTGAAATCGAACATGAACAAGTAACATGGACGAGAAGTAACTTGTGACTCTCATTTAATTTTGCGCAAACAAAAAATGTTAATCATGAATATCAACATATAAATTTCGAAATTCTTATCTATAAAATGAAGCTCCATCACAGCTCCTCCTCTATCAACTATATATCTATAGTCTATAGACAGCAAATTAAATCAAAGCAAATGAAAATCATTGTTATTTTGCTAATTTCACTTGTCCATCGATCTTCTTCTTGCAATTTCCTCTCCATGTACAATTATATTGCTACGACAACTCCTAATCAAATCTCTCAAGTGGTGCGTGATGCTTATGAGGAACCTCTCAGATCAGACGCTAAGTATTGTTGGGTTCATAGTATATGAAAGAAGTGTGAATGGAAAAATAGAGAATAAAATGATGGAGGGAAAGGAGACACTAAAATGAAAAGTGTACTCCCAAATTAGAAAGTTTACTCTTTCTCTCACATTGGTGGAAGAAGAGAACTTGAAAGTGTTTATAATCAAGAACACTTACTCCACATGGCAAGTGAGGCAAGAAATAATAAATGCCTTGCGCCGTCGCCGTCGTCGCTCGCTCGGCTTCGGATTTGGATTGATGAGATTTATTTTTTTGGACAAACTTTATTTGAATTCCGAAGAATGCCAAGGAAAAATGCAGTAAAAATTTTCTGCAGTGTTTCGAACCTCCATTTATATATACATGCAGTAACAGTTGCACTGTTTCAAGTGAACTGATGCATTGTTTTCGAACTGGTGCTTCAGAAATGATACATTGTCCTAAACTGAGGCTACAGAATGTTGCAATGGTTCGAAATGGTGCTTCAGAAGGATGTAATCCTTCAATGAAGTGACACACTGATTCATGAAATGAGATGACTGTTCAGAAAAAGATGCAATCTTTGATGAACAAACATGAACTTACAGCAAAGGTGTAACCTTTGGAGTGAACCATTGCCTTTTTTCAGAAGAGGCATGTAATGGCTATATAAACCTGCTTTCATCCACAGGTTTTGATACGAAATTTCAGAATAAAAAATACTCTTCTTGTCTTCAAAAATTTTGTGTGATCATTCAAACTGTTGAGTGCGTTCGACGAGTCCAAATATTTGAGGTACCGCTATATTTGGATTGAAGGCCATTTTATCCTGGGAGGAAAAATTCCACAACCTCGGGTACAGTGAGCGGAACTATTTCCTTAAAGAAACTCCGTGAATTCGGATGACTTGACCTTATTAATTTCTGTTTCATCTATTTTTCTGAAAAATAAAATACACCTCTTGGAAAGGTCATTTTGATCTTGTGTTGAGGGTATTTGATATACTTCATCGTGTTCTTGTTTATAAACTTGAACTAATTGAAGTTGTTGTTCTGCATATACAGATTCTGTGTACCCGAGAACAATACTAGAAGATAACAAGTACTTTATTGTGACAGCAATTGGAGGACCCGGCGGTGGCGGAGTAACAATAGGCCACCGTTGCCCCAGCCTGGAGATGGAGATGGTGATGCTAACGTTTGTCCATCTCAGGTTCGTTAAATTGTATGATCATCACGTTTAAAAAATTAAACTGTTAAAAAGATTGAGTATTTATTCATTTACTTTGTATCAAAAGAGCGACAGCTTTCTCTACTTGGATACAAGTTAATTTTACTCTTAATGACACGATTCATGTGGATTTCAGTCTTGACAAAAGAAAAATTGGGCGTAACTCATGATGTGATGATAGCTCAAGACATTTAAAGAGACATTTTTAAATTTTCAACCAATGTGGAATCCAACCACCTTTACAACCAAGAGTACCAGACACATCTGGAGCTTGATCAACACTATAAAATGAGTCCACCGTCCGGTGAATCAAGAAATCAAGTTTTGATGTTTAGTACAATGATTAGTTTGTGTATCTAGTCAAATATCTACACATACAATGATTATATATATTATGTTTCAAGACAACGATTATTATTTTTTATTTTTGGTTACAGGTGGTGCAGTCCCCAGGACGTGTTGACAGAGGCACATCAGTCTATATTTTAAACCTGTGGATACCAAGGAAGTAGAAATCACTGAATCCACTCCTCTTAACATAGAGTTCTATATATCAACACAATTCAACTGGCCGGGGTTTGTAACAACAGATTGTGGAAGGTGGAAGGTGGAAGGTGGAAGGTGGAAGGTCCACCAGGACACCATTCCTTAATGTTGTTGTCAACTAAAGGGGTTGCAGGAGAACCTTCCACTTGGTTTAAGATTAAGAAATATAATGTTTTCTCTTATTATAAGTTGGTGTTTTGTCCATTTGGAAATCGAGGGTACTCATGAGCGCAGTGACGTTCGTATGGAGGTTATTAATGGACAAAGGCGTTTGGGTGTAAATGCAATAAAAAACTTCAATGTTTTGTTCATCGAGGATGATGGTGATGACAATATTGGAACTAAATCGATCATATGATTTATTTGGTTTGGATAAAAAAATATGATCCATTGTATGTCTGTACCTATATGTGTGCGTACTTTTTACTTGTATCGTCTAAATAATGCTACGCATGCATGAGTAGCATCGCGTGATGTATAAAAGCATTGATATGTATGCCTTCAATTATTCTTTCCTTTGTTCCTCCTGAGTCAAAATAAGTATGTACTCCCTCTTAGAGATGGCAAATGGATGAGTTTGATTGAATTTGGGTGAGTTAAGATGAGTTGATTAGTAAATAAATGGGTTATATTGACCGATTTCAAAAATTATTTGGATAGAAATGGGTTAAAATGTAAGTCAAAGCCCAACATCATTCATTCTTACAAAGTTTTAGGTACTTTAATTATTTTAAAAATAAATGAATTTAGTACCTAATAAATTTATTATTTTTTCCTATTATGGTTATATATATAACATATAATAAAAATGTGTTTTTAAAAATATTTTGATAAGATTTCTCGTGGATCCATTTGTCCAAGATATCAACCCCAAGTTTTGATATGCTTAAATGGATGAGTCAATAATCAGCTCAGGCTTAGACGGGTTGATTGGGTTGTGAATTCAGGGGCTAATTTTGCTATCGCTAGTCCTTTTATTTCAATTATTTGTTAGATTTTTATTTGATACGACGTTTATATAATATTAAAGAAGATTTTTAAATCTTGTAATTTTAAATTAAAAATATGTTAAAATATATCAAATATTATGATATTAAACATGACATGTAAAAATTTCAAACTAAATATTTGTAAAAAAATAAAAATAAAAAAAATAGAGACACTCTTTATAAAACAAAACGTATTGAAAGGGAAGATACGAAGAGTAATACATTAACACACACGTGCATTGACTACAACAGTATTCCTTGAAATTTTAGATATTCTTTTTTAAAAATCTAATTAATATATCGTCCCGATTACCTTTATTAGAGCTAAATCATGTAACATTAATAATCTCTAATTATTATGATAAATTGTGATACGTACCAAAATCTTAATAGCTGGATTGGTTAATTAGTTATCGAAACTCTAGCTTTATTGGTGACGATTCAATTCCTGTAACTCCCTCTCCCTTCCCCTTCCCCTTCCCCTACCATCATTTTTTTTTAAAGAAAAATTGTGATCGGTAGAATTGATCATCAACTTTGCTTAAAATAAACTTGAACGAAGCGCATGGCTATTTATAGAGCTAGATGATGGTTTGGATATTCTATTGTAGTTTGAAAATAAATTAGCATCCTGAAAAGATTTTTTTTTATGGAATTGACTAGCATCTTTCTAGATGTTGGAATCGATTATTTCCTGTCAACGTCTTTTCAGTCGAGCTCATTGCATTGAATTTGGCGAATACAGTTTATATTTTCTCTATACGTGGATTGCACTTTGCAAGCTATCGCACGAAAGCAAATTTACCCAATTTACACTCTAAGAATAGTAAATGTAGATTTTCGTGAGTTTCTATCAGGAAAGAATTTTCTAGCCGTTTATTCTTTTAATTGATTAAAACGCAGTGACAAATAATGTTTGGTTTGACATTTTCTCTAGTAACCTATTCGTGCTTTACATTTTACACATTTAATAGTGAGAAAGCAATTTTGCAGCGTCCATCTATAATCATTGAACTACTTATTGTACATATTTTAATTGTGCAAGCTTTTCAAATGTTTACCTTTACATACTGTTCAGAAATGAACAAAGCTAGAGACGTAAGCTTCTTGTACATGTATACTTGGATAAAATCTCTTTCACAAATCAATGAAACTGATTGATAGCAATTAAAATCATCCAAATCTGAGATCAATTGCTAATAGTATATCAATATCGGGTATAATACTTAGTGTTCAAATTTCGATAAAATTTTACATTTTTATGAAATCCTTTTCATAAAAATACCAAATACATTATAAAATTTCAATATTTCTAGTGGAAGTTTGATAGCAAATTGACAATTTCCTACCATAGACGTCCGGTTAACAACGTTGGAAGTAGACAAATCATACCAAAATGGAAAACTCTCCTCACAAGGATAAATAATCTACATCTCACAATCCAAATTTGACCAAGAATCACTTATGAATCTTTGAAAAACAATTTAATTTTGTATAGATTCATGTAAAAATAATAGATTTGAGTTAAACAGAGGGTAGAATTGTCTCATTTCAAACGCTAAAGAGCATAATTGGTCATTTTCCACTTGTTCTGGAGCAAAGAGTATATTTGAGTTATTTGGCTAACTAGTTAAATAAAGAGCACTTTTGAGTTATTTGTCTAAGGATGTCAAGTGGGTTAGGCCGACCCGGCCCTTGTAACTAACCCAGCCCGATTTGACCCAGTCCGATAAGTCCTAGGACTTTAGGATTCTGGATCTCGGGCCGGTTATTTTTTTAAAATGGGCCCGGCTAATCTGGCCTGAACCAAGCCCGGTCCAGGTCCGCCGGTTAACCGGCCCAGCCTAAATACCCTTTTAAAAAAAAAATTGGGATTTTGGGTCAAACTAGCCGTAACGGCTATATAGCCGTTTTGGGGTCCAAACGGCTAGTTTGGACCCATTTATTAAAAAAAAAAAATTAACTTTAAAAAATATTTTTTAATCCCAAAAAAATTTCTATAAATACCCTACAACTTCAAATCATTTTTCACACAATTTTTCACTCTCTCAAATCTCAAATCTCAATTCTCAAATATTCAATATATTTAATTTCTTAAAGTGTTCACTTAATTTTTAAATTTTTCGTTTACAAAGTACGAGCGGAAGTTTCTAGAGTCTCAACCTTCGTATACTTTCAAAATTTGGTATTGTCGTTCCATCTCTTACGTTTAATTTTTATTTATTGTATTAATTGTTTAATATTTAATTTTATTATATTTGTGTATTTTAAATAGTTTTAGTTTAATTTAATTTATATTATGGATAAGTTAAGAAACCTCGGTACTAAAGGTGTTAAAATTTTTGTCCCGAAAGCAGTAGTGGTAGTAAAAAGCGAATTACTAGCGGTAGAGGTAGTTCAAGTAATAGATATACCCGTGTGCCTTCGCCTCCGGTACCGCTTGCTACACCTTTTGAGGAAGAAATAGGTGTAGGTGCTCGTGATTATGTAGAAGCTCAAAAAAATTACAGTATAGAAGAAGAAAATGAAGTAAATGCGGTTAATTTAGACGAAGATAATGAAAATGTTGCAGAGACACCCGCAGTAGGAGATGCTAACGTTAGATCTGAATCGGTTAATCTCCCTCCCCGTCCTCCAGTGCCCCAAGACCTCGTAAAAGAACTAGTGTTGCATGGCAATTTTTTGAACGTATATCAGATATTGAGATGCAATGCAATATTTGTCAACAAATATATAACCATAGAAATGGAGACAAGCAAGGGGGTACGGATACGTTAATAAGACATGTAGCTGAAGATCACAAAAGAGAGTTAAATATTGCACAAGGTGGTGGGGATGTTGGTGGGCCAACACAAACTCGAATGGACCCAGCAACCGGTCACGTAGCGAAGAAGTATAATAAATTGAGGGACCAGGAAGAAATAGCTAAAATGGTAGCTGTGGGTTGTTTGCCTTTTAGTTTTCCTTCTTTTGATGTCTTTATTCGTTAGATACAAGTAATTTATAATCCTATGTTTAACGGTATTCCTATAACTACTTGTCGGTCTGATATTTTTAGACTTCATTCACAATATTGTTTTTATTTATCAACATTGTTAAAAAATATTCAATGTAGATTGTCCCTAACTTCTGATCTTGGTCGTGCTGTAAATAAAAATGATTATTTAACCGTTACTTGTCATTAGATAGATGGTAATTTCGTGATGCAGAAACGTATTCTTGCTTTTTTATATGATGAAGATCGTAAACATACTGGACAATTTATTGTTGATTCTATAGTTAAAATTGTCGGATATTATGGTATCGAAAATAAAATTTTATGTATTGCTTTTGATAATGCTTCTAACAACAAGACTACTATAAAAAAATTAAAATCTACGCTATCTCCGCCCTTGCCTGAAATTTTTCATATTAAGTGTGCATGTCATATATATAATTTAATTATAAAAGATGGTCTTGAGTTTTTTGAGTTTTATATTAAAAAAATTCGTCTTGCCGTTGATTTTATTCAAGGAAATAATCATAAATCGAGAATTAGAGAATTTAAAGTTAAATGTCAAGAAAATGAACTTACACCGATTTTGATGCCTGAGAAAATTGATACTAGATGGAATTCTACGTATTAATTTTTAAAAACTTGTTATAAATATAGAATTCCTATTACACTAGCTTTTAACCAGCATTGTGGCTCATTTGCTGATTCTGCTGATTGCATGCTACATAATTCTGATTGGGTTGTAATTAATGATCTTGTTAAGTTTTTAGGAAAATTTTATGTAGCTACGGTTGAATTTTCCGGTGATTATTATCCTACTGTTTGTAATGTTTTGGCATATATAGCCGATATTTCTGATTTTGCTCAAAGAATATAAAAATAAAAAAGGTTATAAAGAAGTTGTTGGCGCCATGTTTACGAAATTTAAAAAATATTTTTTTCCGATTCCCCCTATTTACTTGGTTGATGCTATGCTAAATCCATGCATGAAATATAATAATATGTGTCACTTTAGTACTCTTATTTATACTAACTTAGAAATAAATACTAACCATGATTCTGAACAAGTACAACCTGATTTGTGGACGGCTACGGCTGATGCAAAAGATTACATAGAAAAATTATATAATCACTATGCTGATTTATTTGATTTAGCCGTACCTACAAATATCACTTCAACCGTCGCTCCTCATCCTCCCGAGGAGTCATCATCTTCTAAAAGGCCGGAACATAGTGGTTTTTCTGATTCGTTCTATGATTTAAATTATTGGAACAGTGTTGATGAGAGAACTTACACATCAACTTATCGGGAAGAGTTGAAATATTATCTTCGGACAGCACTAGAGGATCGCAGACGACGGATCAACACGTTGGATTGGTAGAGGAGTAATGAAACACAATATCCTGTGCTTTCAAGATTAGCTAGAGATATCTTGAATGTTCTAATGTCAACCGTTGCATCAGAGAGTGCCTTTAGTCAGGGACGACAGCAGCTTGGAAACAACCGACACTCATTGGGAAGTAATGCAATGAATGTTCTAGTTTGCCTCAGAGATTGAATTAGAGCGGAAAGAAGAAACCAAGGAATGGAACCGGAGCCGAGCGACGAGCTGAAACTTGAAGAAATTATGACTTCACGAGAGAACTCAGCAGAATCAAGTCCAATGCATGGTTTTGCCCCCGTTGACTTCGACTATCCTATGCAAGTTCCCGTTAATATTAACATGAATGAGTTGGAAAAAATGATGCATAATTTGTAGATTTTTCATTCATATGAATTATAAATTTTGGATCATTTTGCAATCAATAAAATTCCCCAAATTCATTCACTCCTTAGTCCTTGCTTTTTATATTTTTTCATTTAACGATTTAAAATTTCAAATTGAATTTCTAGTTTTCTACTTTAAATTAAAATACTTCCAATATTTTATTAATTTACTACCAAATATTATTAATTTATTATATTAAGTAACATATGTTTTGTATATTTGTGCATATATCTTCTATAGAAGTGTATATTTAACGTATACATGTGTATATGTTTTATAAATTAGTATATAAGTATATCTATATATATTGTAATGTATATATATTGTAGTATATTTTATAAGTAGTAGTATATATATACATTGAATAGTGCGTATACACGTGTATATATCTTCTATAGAAGTGTATATTTAACGTATGCATGTGTATATGTTTTATAAATTGGATATCTTCTATAGAAGTGTATATTTAACGTATACATGTGTATATATTTTATAAATTAGTATATAAGTATATCTATATATATTGTAATGTATACATAATGCAGTATATTTTATAAGTAGTAGTATATATACATTGAATGGTGCGTATACACATGTATATATCTTCTATAGAAGTGTATATTTAACGTATACATGTGTATATGTTTTATAAATTAGTATATAACTATATCTATCTATATTGTAATGTATATACATTGTAGTATATTTTATAAGTAGTAGTATAAATACATTGTATGGTGCATATACACGTGTATATATCTTGTATATTTAACGTATAAATGTGTATATGTTTTATGAATTAGTATATAGATATATCTATGTATATTGTAATGTATATATCTTATAGTATATTTTATAAGCAGTAGTAAATATACATTGAATGGTGCGTATATATGAGTAATTGACTAATTGTGTATATGTGTATATATTTTTTAAATTTTAATGGAGTATATACTATATATATAGTGTATATATATTATTTAACGTATTTAATAATGTATATAGGTGGGTATATGTATGTATATTGAAAGAAAGTTTTTTTTTTTTTTTTCATATTTTTGACTGGGTTTGACCAATTTTTTAATCGGGTTTGACCGGGTTTTGGTGGGTTTGATCGGGTTGGGTTAAGTGGGCCGGGTTAGGATGAATTTTAATTTTTTTACTGTTTGGCCCGGCCTGTCTAACGCCAAAACCGACCCTCAACCCAATTAAAATAGAAGGGCCCGGCCTGACCTGTCCCGGCCCGTTTGACACACATAATCCACACATTACAACTTTAATAAATTACATGGTTGGCTATGTGTCTGAGATGTGAATATAATATATTTTTACAATAAATGTATGTGAAATTGTGAATTATACAGACAGCCCACTTAGAATATTTGTAGCCTAAACTGGACCACCAATATGAATATAAAGGAGTTAAGCCATCAGTTATCCAGAATGGCGAATGCCTCGTACAAATTAAAATAAAAAATATTTAAAAATTACACAAATACACAACTTATGTTTGTAATATTACAAAAAATCCCAACTTCCTAGATATATTACAAAAATTCCAACATATACACAGAATGTTATGTATATGTCGGTTATGTTATGTATATTAATAGGGAGAAAGTAAATTAATTAAAAAAATGGGAGAGAGTGTAATTAATTCTAAAAGGGTTGGTATTTATGTTATTTATACAAATAATATTTCTTTGATATTATAGTTACAAGTGTCATTTGCCTAAAGAATATTTAGTCTATACTATCTTGATATTTTAATAATTTACTTTCACACTGAAAATGAATAACAAGCTACCGACAGAAAATGGATATTAATGTCCTGACGCGATCATAACTAAAACGTGCCAACTGCCAATGAAGAATTAAATGTCATGCAAGCACATCAATTGCTATGCAACTTTATCTCTCTTCTTAATTTGTCAAGAAAAATTATATTTTATATTTAAATATAACTAAAATTTAAAATCAAATATATTTTTAATGCGATGATTTATAGATAAATATATATTTAAATTAATTTTAAATCATAAATTTTAAAGCAATTAATTTTTTAAAAATTTTATGTCGATCAAATACTGCTACATAAATTATGATGGAAGAAGTAAACTCAAGCATCAATGGATCAGATTCAATGGTGACTAATTGATTAATAACACTGCCTATTGAAATTTGGACGTCCACATATATTTATCTACGAAATTTGGACTTCCACTTAGACATATTTATCTATGTAAATATAACTAAAAGTAGAAGTAACTGACTAAATTTATAAGCAGATTAAACTAGTTTATAATTACTTTTTGATTCGTGTAACCAAGTATATACGTTAAAATCAGCAGAAGCTATAAGTTGGTCTTCATTATTTACGATTTTACAAACTATAAATATATTTTTAACGATTTTATTCTTAATATGTTTTATTAATTCCGAAATACTCTTCACATAAAGCATACGTCATACTCCTTACTCTTTAATCTGGTCTATTTTACTTCTTTGTCCTTTTTAAGTAAAGATTACTTTTCATTTATACTTTCAAAAGGTAATTTTAAGGACATTTCAGTTATTTTAATTTAAAAAAAAAGTATTTATCATTCCTTGTTTTAACCAAACATACAAACGTTCTCTTTTATAAGATAACTGTTATTTCTAAAATCAGTTTAACAATTTTATCTTCGAATAATTGCACGTGCATCTTTTTTTATTTTACTTTTATAATTGCGTGCATTTCATATATTCTTTTTACATATTTTCATGAAAAACATGTTTTTAAAGCGAGGAGGAGCATAATATTTTGGGTTCATTATTTCATTTATAAATAGAAGCTACGTGTGGAGCTCCTCCTTGCATCAACTATCTATGCAAAGCAAATTAATTTATTTTTTTTAAAATGAAGAGGCTTGTTTTGCTAATTTCACTTGTCCATCTCGTTCTTTCATTTCCATCTTCATGTTCTAGTGCTGCAACAACTCCTAATCAATTGTTGCAGGTGGTGCGTGACATTAATGGTGATATTGTCAAATCAAACGCCAGGTACTTTTTGATGTCCTCAGTACGAGGAGTCGATGGCTTCGGAGGAGTAAGGCGAGGTCCGACGATAAACGGAGCTGGTAACGCTAACTTCGTGTGTCCATTTCAGGTTAGTTGTTGAATTCTATTACCATCTCATGATGTAAATGATTAAATGTTAAAAGATGGAATAATATACTTTAAATTACCCCTACGTATTTTAACCCTTCGTTTATGCCACATATTCCTTCTTAATTACTCCCTCCATTTCTTTTTAATTGTCATGTTTCATATTTCAATAGTTAATTTGATTGATTTTTAAAATTAAATTAGATTAGATTAATTAAATATTTTAAAGTTAAAATTTAGATATTCTATAAGATGCAATTTTTCTTTTTTCAATATTATGGAACAATACATCTTAAAATTTTGATGGGAAAATTTTGTCGTTTCACTCTAAAATAGAGAACTATGACAAGGAAAAGGAAAGAGTTTTTTTTTTTTTTTTCCTTTTGTAATCAACTTTCGAGTAGCCACTATGTGTTTGCTACTCAAAAAGCAAGAAGCAGTTCCTTACAATTAGATGGATTTAATCATTCTATTCTCCAAATTTAAACTACGTACATACAAAAGAGAACCTACTATACAGGTTTAATATAAAGTCTAAAGCAAGAGTGACCAAAAATTATGCTTCTGGTTTGCAGCAAAAGAGTAATATATATTATGTTTTCTATTTGAACACAGGTGGTGCAGTCACCGCAAGATTTGGATCGAGGCATGCCAGTGATTTTCAAACCCAAGGCAGGGAAGCAAGTAGAAATCACTGAATCCACTGATGTTAACATCGAGTTTTATCTTGATAATCCAACTGCAAAATGTAACAACACAGTGTGGGAGGTGGAAGGTTTCCCAGGACATTATTACCCAATGTTCTTGTCAACTAATGGGAAAGCAGGAAATCCTTCAGAACTGGCCACTTGGTTTCAGATTAAGAAAGCTGATAGTTCCTCTTATAAGTTGGTGTTTTGTCCATTTGGAGGGTCCCTTTTGTGCAATGACATTGGCATCCAAGTTGTTGATGAACAAAGGCGTTTGGCTGCAAGTGCAGATCATCCCTTCAACTTTGTGTTCATCAAAGATCCTTACATAGGAATTAATTTGATTATATGATATGGTTATGATCAAAATATATGAATCGATCCGTAGATTTCTAAATCCTTTCCATGTTATGTATGTACTGATGTTACTACTTGTGTTTGTTGGACAATAAAATTCTCGAGACCGAAAATAATAATCGAGACAAAAAAAATACTGCAACAATCGATTTATTGATTTCAATAAGTGAGTGTTACAATCTCTATGATTCCTTTGATTCACCTTTTGAACTATAAATTCAAGGGTTTCGAGCTTGATCTTGAACTTTAACTTTAACTTGACGGATTTGATCTTGACTTGTGCTTGAATCCAAGGCTTGGTAGCTTGTTCTTGAATCTTCTGGTCTTGATCTTGAACTTGAACTTGATTTGAAGACTTGATGAACTTGATCTGAACTTGTACTTGAATTCAAGGGCCGTTGAGCTTGTTCTTGAATCTTGTAGTCTTGATCTTGAAGCTTGAACTTTTTCTTGAATCTTGAACTCTTGAGCTTGTTCTTGAACCTTGAACTCTTGATCTTGAAATTTTGAGCCTGTTCATGAATTTGTAGAGAAATCTGCTGCTTTGATCCACGAGCTCTCTCTTGCTTCTTGTTAAACTTGTTCCTCCCTTTGATTTTTCTCTCTCGATTTTCTCCTTAATTCGAGGGCCGTCAGTGGTGTATTTCTCGAATGTAGGAATAAGATTTGGATATGAATTTCTCCGTAATTTGAGGGCCGTTAGTGGCGTATTTCTCGAACGTAGGAACATTTGGATTTGATCTCCATGAAAGGAGGGTTTGTTTTCTTTATGTATTTGATTATCAAGAAGAGAGGGTTTTGATCTTTATGAATGTCTCATGAATTGATTGGGTATTTTTAGATTGTTGATCTCTTTGTAAATATAGCGTGAATTTGTGGGATACTAGAGATCCCAATCTTTTTGCGAATACCCATGAATTCATGGGATATTCACAAAGAGATCAAAGATTTGAAAAGTCCCAATAAATTCATGGGATATTCATAAAGATCAAAACCCTCTCTCCTTGATAATCAAATACATCAAGAAGCCAAATCCTCCTTTCATGGAGATCAAATCCAAATGTTCCTACGTTCAAGAAATACGCCACTAACGCCTCTCGAATTACCGAGAAATTCATATCCAAATCTTTATACATTCGAGAAATATGCTACTGACGGACCTCAAAAATCAAGAGAGAAAAATCAAGGGAGGAACAGATTTGTACCCCCATCGTTTATCAATAAAACTGTTGTTTTTTCATATTTTTATTTGTGGTTGAAGTTTATTTTTCATGAATTAAATTATGTTGGAAACAAATTGACATGCCCAGTGGGACCAAATCTACCCTTCATCTCTTCTCTCATAAATCAAATATGCAAATCTGTAGCCGCAGGATCGTAAAGATGGAAGCGGTACTTCAAGACTCGTCTTTGAGTTTCACTACTAAAAAAAAGAGGAAAACCGACCACAAAAACCGACCACAAGTGGTCGGTTTTCCTCAATTTCTGACTACAAAACCGACCAAAGTGCGTGGTCGGTAAAACTATGGTAGCTTTTTAAAAACCGACCACGTGTGGTCGATTATTTTTTAAAATCTTTTTTTAATTCATTATTATTTTATTAAAATAGAAAAAATAATTTTAAGAATAAAAAAATTCAAAATAAACCGACCATAGGTGGTCGGTTTTATTTTAAAATTTATTAATTAATTTTATTAAAACCGACCACAAGTGGTCGGTTTTTATAAATATTTTTTTTAAAAAGCTACCACATGTGGTCGGTTTTTTTGATAATTTTGTAAAAAAAAATATTGAAAATTTTTGACATACAAAAATTAAAAAATAAATTATTTACAATATAGCCCACCAATCATTTACAAACATTGATTATTATCTATAATACATCCCACCAATCATATATATGTAATCAACAAACCACCATAAGAATACAAACATTATTTACAAAATTTATTCCAAATCCAAACTATAAAACATATAAAATACTAAAAACTACAACTCATCATCCGCATCGTCATTCTCAGCCTCATCCATTCAATTATCGATATTTCGTTGATATATCCCGCTATAATCAGATTCCATCTACACAATCAATCACATTCAAGTGATTAGTTCAAGTCACAAAAGTTCACATTTCAAATACCTACACCTAAACATTTTCAAGTAACTAATTCACTTCACACGTTACCAAACTAAACTTAATTCAAAATGAAAAAACGTACCTACACTTAAACATTTTGAAGTCACTAATTCACTTCTCAAGTGACCACACTTTACTAAAATCAAAACGCAAGTTCACATTTCAAGTACCTAATTTCAAAACAAATGTCACTATTCCATAATTCAAGTAACGACACTTAAACATTTCAAGTCCCAAAGTTACTTCACAAGTTACCTAACAAAACTAAATTCAAAATGAAAAGTTCACATTTCAAGTACCTACACTGAAACATTTTCAAGTCAGTAATTCACTTCGCAAATTACCAAACTAAACTAAATTTAAAATGAAAAGTTCACATTTCATGTACCTACACTTAAACATTTTCAAGTCACTAACTCACTTCTCAAGTGACCACACTTAACTATATTCAAAACACAAGTCCACCTTTCAAGCAACTACACTTAAACATTTTCGACTCACTAATGCACTTCTCAAGTGACTACACTTAACTATATTCAAAACACAAGTCCACATTTCAAGTAACTCCACTTAAACATGTTCAAGTCACTAACTCATCTCTCAAGTGACCATACTTAACTATATTCAAAACATGATATCAACCTTTCAAGTAACTATACTTAAATATTTTCGACTCGCTAATGCACTTCTCAAGTGACCGCGCTTAACTAAATTCAAAACACAAGTTCACATTTCAAGTACCTACACTTAAACATTTTCAAGTCACTAACTCACTTCTCAAGTGACCACACTTAACTATATTCAAAACACAATTCCACCTTTCAAGTAACTACACTTAAACATTTTCGACTCACTAATGCACTTCTCAAGTGACCACACTTAACTATATTCAAAACACAAGTCCACATTTCAAGTACCAACACTTAAACATGTTCAAGTCTCTAACTCACTTCTCAAGTGACCATACTTAACTATATTCAAAACACAAGTACATAATTCAAGTAACTACATCTAAACATTCCAAGTCACTAATTCACTTCAAAAGTGACCAAACTTAGCTAAATTAGAAACACAAGTCCACGTTTCAAGTACCTACACTTATGCATTTTCAAGTCACTAACTCACTTCTCAAGTGACCACACTTAACTAAATTCAAAACACAAGTCCACATTTCAACTACCAACACTTAAATATTTTCAAGTACTTATTTACTTCTCAAGTGACCACACTTAACTAAATTCAAAATACAAGTCCACATTTCAAGTACCTTAAAAAAAAATTCCTTTAAAGTCCCTACACTTAACCATTTTCAAGTGACTAAGTCACCAACCAAACCACTTTCAAAATACAAAATCCCCTTTAAAATTCCTACACTTAACCATTTTCAAGTCATGTACTAGAATTTCAATTCACTACACTTAGCTATTTTCAATTAACTAATTCACATTTTCAAGTCACTATACTTAACCATTTGCAAATAACTATACTTCGATATGTATCCATTTTCAAGTAAATAAACTTAACCATTTTCAAGTCAGTACTACACATTTTGATACAAGAACGACTAGCGACCAAGAACACACCAAAACATACATCCAAAACAGTCTACAAGTTCAAGAGAACCGAAACGACCGCGACGGCTGAGCAGCGGCGGCGCCGCCATTGATGGTAAGGAGGTCTTAGAGGGAGAGAAGGGTAGAGAGAAGTGTAGAGAGAGGGAGGAGGCAGATGATCCTTAATTTGCACACAATCAAGTTCAATATTATTCAAATAATTACGAACAACTCAACTAAGTACAAAAAATTGCCTATACATGGAGAAATCAAGATTACACGTTGAACTAGATACTATTACAGTAACAGTTCATGAATCCACAAGTCATAGCTTAGGGCAAACGAAAATCATACAAAAATACAACTTTTACATATGTCGATATATGAATATAAACAAACTTGAAACTAGAATAAGGGATTTACAATCAAAATCCAGCGGATTTGCTCATTTAAAAAAAGAGGGATGGAAACATATGTTAGCTAACAGATATAAATAAACATGCATTCAAAACAATCTAGTCAAAATAATAGCGCAAGTGTCACGTATTTTTGAGATTTCTCCCACAATGCTAGTTTAGGCACATAACGACACACAAAAATTGGAGGATTTAACTCAAAACTCACAATTAGATCTTAATAGGATCGTTCACAAGAGAAAATATGTAAAGAAGTACGAGTTTGAACAGAATAGCAAACCTGAGATGGATTCTCTCAGAATCTGTCATTTTCGATGAGAAAAGGGCTGCATTGCTGGTTCGCCATTGATGGAGGCATGGGGACAGACAGAAGAAGACTGCGGCGGTGCTAGGTCGGCTTGCCACTAATGGTGGTGATGGTTGCGGCGTTGAAAGGGTGACGCCATGACTGGTGAGGTCTGGTCGGAGGTGGAGCAGCACGAAGGGGAGAGAGGCACCGACGGGAGCTGTTCCATTGGAACGAAAGGACGACACCAGTGACATGTTGGAGCGGAGAAGGAGGAGGACGAGGGGGACCTCGTGGTGGTGTTGGAGCGGTACTGGCGGCGGCGCTGTTATCGCCGATGGGGGAGGTAAGAGGGAGAGAGTCTAGAGAGAGACAAAGGGAGGCTGCCTTTTTTTTTGTTCTTTTGGAAATTAGGGATTAGGGTTAAGTTGTTTTTAATAAGGAAAGAGACAGATCAAACCTCAGCCGTTAGAACAATTTTGATCAACGGCTAGGATTTTAATATTATGTGAGGTTAGAATATGGCTATAATTGCAAATAATTAGGCTAAGATTGTAACAAATATCTAGAAAGGGAGTAATTGGATTAAGATTGTAATGGACTGAGTAGAGTGGGCTATAATTGTAAGAAATTAAATAAAATTGGATTAAAAGGTAAATGAATTAGGCAAGGTAGTTTTAATTAGGTTGTTATTTAAATATGTAATAATAATAATAATACTAATAATAATAATTAATGATAATAATAATTAATTAACAATAATTTAAATAATAATAATATAAATAATAAATAATAACAATATATATGTTAATAAATAATAATAAAAATAATAATATCAATAAATAGTATTAAATAATAGAAAACTTAGACAGTGTATTTGCAAAAATGTGAGTGCGAACAATTACGTGAAAAAGTAATTTAATTAATAAAATTATGTAAAATGTTGCATTTGAATTAATAAATCGTAAAATGATATCAAAAATTAATAAAATAATTTATATATATTTAAATCACGAATGTGACACATCGACAATCTGTTTGATACAAGAAAAAAAATGTGCAAAAAATAATAATATTTAAAAAATTAGTAATTTTGTTAAAATAACATCCTAAATGTAGTATCGGGAGGTCAAAATTGGGTGTCAACAGTGGTTGAGATCTAGAGGTTGAGAATTTAATTATGATTTGACTAAAATTTAAAAATTGAATTACAAAGTGACTATGATTATAATAAATTGGCTAAAATTGTAATAAATTAAATAAATAGGCTAAAATTGTAAGAACTTGGATGATATAAAATAGTAAATAATATATAATAAATAATAAATATTAATAACGGCTGAGACCTAAATATTATGATTTTGATTAAAATTAGATGAAAATTTTAATTTAGTCTAATTAGATATAATTTGGCTAGAATTATAATAAATCGGGTAAAATTAATTTAAAATTGTTATGAATTGACACAATTGAGTTACAAAATACACAAATTTAAAAAATGTTCGTTATTTCAATAATAATAGATAATGTATGTTGTATAATAACTGTGAATGTGTATGTTTATAAAAAATAATAAAATATTATATTTGAATTGATAAATCGTAAAAAAAGGTAAGCTTATAACTGTAAACCACTCTGATTACTTCCTACACCCTTATATATATATATATATATATATATATATATATATATATATATATATATATATATACACACACGCACACACCTCGTAATATAACGTGTTATATATATATATATATATATCGATTACTGCATACGTCACTACACGAGATATACGTATATACATATATTTAATTGTCTATCAGTTTTCAGATACGTATTATAAACATCAAATACACGATTTTACTACCCCATAATAATATACAACGTATTTTACAAATACTCAGATAAATTATCAATTACATTATCTCATGTCATTAATATACCTTCACTGTATAATATGTATATATATACCTATACATACACACATATACACACTATCGACTATATCAAGTTCTAAATATGCACTATATCGATCAAATACGTACACAAGTACATTATACAATAATATAATCTGATGTGCTTCTTATACTTACTCAGATGAGTGATCGATTAATTATATTTGATTATCTTAATACAATATTAGGTTTTGACTACATCGTTCATCAATCGATCACTAGATAATATATATATATATATATATGTAACGCCCCGGAAAATGGGTCCCGGAGCGTCACACGGTGCTTGAGGCTATGAGTAGCCCCAAGCTAACCCTTTGAGCCATTTTCATTCAGTTCAACACAAATCAACGGGGTTTTCATAAATAACCCTCAAATATCAATAGAGTAATCATAATCCAAGAATAAAAGAATTTCAGAAAGATAACAAAATACGACTTATTAGTCAACTCCCAACATCTATACTAGTCTAACAAGCCTCTAAGAAAATCAATAAAACCAGCGAGCCATTGAGACATGCCCCAACTGACTCATACTCAGTTATCAAATGTAAACAATTTCGTGAAACCAACATCAGACATCACGTCCTCAACATAAGGACTCACCACAATAGAGGATGTAGAACAGCATGCCCGAAGAATCACTGTCGAACCTAGAACTGAGCACTTGAACCTACATTCCGAGAAAATGCAGTTCACATCCGAAGATGTGGGTCAGTACCATGAAAAGAAACCGAGTATATGGGGGTGTATGCAGTTGTATAAACATCATCATCATAAATATTTATAAGAAATATGCAGGATGTATGAAAGACTCACATAGCCTGAAGAAAATCATCATAATCATGAGAGGATGAAATAAGTACAATAACACATGCGAGTCATCATATAATTTGTCAATCACTTTCAGTTCGTCAAGAATATCAATTCTCATAATGTAAATATCATTTAAGTCTTTTGAAAGAATAACTTTCACAATTCCACTTTCAAATCACTTAACCATTCATCATAGACACAAGGAAACACACACACACTGGGAGATCCTATAACCGACATAAACCATGTGAGCTACATGGAGTTCAACATACAACCCACGTTGGGGAGAGCCGTCCTATCCTTGCCATCGGAGTAGGACTATCGATATCAAATCCACACAAACTAGTGATCACTATATAAATCATTCTCAGGCTCACTCCTACGGGGGCACGTAGTTCTAGGGAAGTAAGGTCACTTTATACCTCCCACTCTGTGCTAAAGATTTCTCCCGGACTTAGCTCAGATCATTTCAAAGACAATATACAACAAAACAATTTCAGTAATATATAAATATACATCGGGAGCCTTCATGCTTCCCATCTATCAAAATCAACCACATTGTGGATTTCTTTCACACTCGAGTTCAAAACAACCCCATTAAGACCAAAAGGTCAAATCATTCAAAATATCTCAAATATTCAACATCAATGTGCTTATAACACGCACTTTCTCAAAAAAAATATTATTTTAAATGAGGATTCACGACCCAAATATCAAAATCATGATAAATATCGTTCAAGATTCATACTTTATATCACCACACATGTAAATTCATCTTTCAAAATTATAAACATCAAGATTTCATAATAATCATCATAAGATATGGGTTCATGCTTCAAATTCGTAAAAATTAAATAAAAATCATGCCTTTGTAAAGAAAATTACTTTTGGGTAGAAGAACGAAAGAGAGTTCTTGCTAAAAAATCCCACATACCTTGAAAGATGAACTTTAGATCGATACTCGTTTTTGAGATGTTAATCGTGCCTTTGAATGATGGTTCTTGGAGTTTTTGAACTGGGAACTTGGAATCTTGAATAAATTTACAGAATTAATGGCGAACTTTGGAGGTTCTTGAAGTTGGATGTAGGAGCTTAGGGTTTTCTTTTTGAGGGAATTTGATGAAATATAACATATAATGCTTCTAATAGGCTTTAATATAGGGTTTGGACAGATTTTGGGTGAGGGGTAATGACCAAAACTCTCCTAAAAATAAAAAAAAATTCTCAAATATATCTTTTGGTGGACTGTTTTGATAGTCTGAAGTAGATCAACCATAACGTTTTACTCTGATATTCAAATTGGATGAAACCAATTTCATTAGAAACAGGACTCTCATATATTTCCGTTGATATATAGTATCTCACCCAGATCATTGTGTACGAGGAGTTATGATCATTTGAATTTGACCCAAAAATTCACTTTTGATAGGCTGAAGTAGATCGACCGTAAGTTTTTGCTTCGATAGACAAATTAGATGAAGCCAATTTCATTGGAAAGAGGACTCGCAGAGATTTCAGTTGATATATAGTAGATCACCTAGATCATTATGTACAAGGAGTTATGATCATTTAAAGTTGGAGCAAAAATACGCTAGGCCTCAGTACTTTTTCCTGCACGTTTTACTATTCACTACTATTCACAGTTCGATCGGAATGTTCATAACTCGTCGTTCGGGCGTCCGTTTTGGATGATCGACATATCGTTGGAAAGATTATTCTATACTCTACGCAATGGTGGGTCATAATATAAGACATTCCGCACAAAAACATTATAATTTATTCTAAAAGATAGAACCCAACACGTTTACGCACAAAATTTCAAAGAAAAATTTCCCGGGGTAATACATCATCCACCCCTAGGAAACATTCATCCTCGAATGATGCTAGACAAGCCAAAATTAGATTGGGAATAGAGCATATAGTTGTAATCATTCGTTAGACTCATCACCACATCGTTTCTCACTCCGAATGCAACATAGAATGCATAAATTCAAGAAACTACAGCTGAACACATAATAAATGGCGGCTGAACTGCTGCAACTTTTATCAAAAGTGCATGATTTAGGAAAGAACGGTACCTCCGGCTTGATCGGAGTTCACAGACAATAGGTGCGGGTACTTGGATCGCATATCCGCCTCAGCTTCCCAAGTTGCACCCTCAACAGATTGGTTTCGCCATAACACCTTGACCAAGGGAACTTCTTTGTTCCTTAGTCTTCGGACGCTGAAATCAAGAATCTCAACAGGAATCTCATCAAAAAAAAGATTTTCTTGAATGTCAGCACTCACAGAGGAATCCACTACCACGGCATCGCTAATATGCTTTCTAAGCATAGAGACATGGAATATTGGATGAACAGAGGACAACTCGGAAGGCAACTCGACCTCATAAGCTACCTTACCAACACGGCTAAGAATTTTGTAAGGACTAACATAACGGGGACTAATCTTCCCCTTCTTTCCGAATCTCTTCACCCCCCTCATGGGTGAAATTTTTAGATACACTAGGTCACCAACTTCAAACTCAAGGTCTCTCCTTCTAACATACACATATGACTTCTGACGACTCTGCGCAGTTTTCAACCTTTACCTAATCAACTTAACTTTTTCGATAGCCTCAAATACAGAATCAGGACCACTCACAGTAGCTTCTCCCACCTCGAACCAACCTATGGGTGATCTACACTTCCTCCCATATAAGGCTTCAAACGGAGCCATGCCAATACTAGAGTGGAAACTGTTATTGTAAGCAAACTCTATCAGCGGTAAGTGATCATCCCAACTTCCCTTAAAGTCAAGTACATAAGCTCTCAACATATCCTCTAAGGTATGGATGGTCCGCTCAGCCTGACCATCGGTCTGCGGATGAAAAGCAGAACTCAAAAGCACTTGGGTACCAAGACCCTTCTGAAAAGCTTTCCAAAATTGCGAAGTGAACTGAGTACCCCTATCCGAAATGATAGACAAGGGAACTCCATCCAGTCTGACCAGCTCTTGGATATACAATCTAGCGTAATACTCAGTAGTATATGAAGTATGAACAGGAAAGAAATGAGCAAACTTATTCAACCTATCAACCACAACCCAAATGGAATCATGATGGCATCGGTAAGGAGGTAAACCAATCACGAAGTCCATATTTATCTCTTCCCACTTCCAGGTGGGAATACTAAACTCTTAGATCATACCACCAGGTCTTTGGTGTTCAACCTTAACCTGTTGGCATGTTGCACACTTAGCTACAAACGCTGCTATATCTTTATTTATTCCACTCCACCAATAGATTTCCCGCAAGTCTCGGTACATCTTGGTGGCACCAGGATGAATAGAATATCGCGCCCTATGCGCTTCAGCCATAATCCTCTGTCTCAAATCATCAACATTCGAGACACACAATCTACCCTGCAATCTCAACACACCATCTCCCCCTTGGGAGAAAACCTCTACTTTTTGCTCCTTGACTGACTCCTTCAGTCTGACCAAACTAGCATCTAAGTATTGCTTTTCGTTCACTTCCGAAACCAAGGAGGATTCGGAACTACTCTGAACCCCTATACTACCTTCGGCAGAGTTAAACAACCTAACCCCCAATCTAGCCAAACGATGTACATCACGAGCCAACTTTTTCTATCCTTCTACCACATGCGAAACACTACCCATGGACACTCTACTTAAGGCATCCGCCACAACATTGGCCTTGCTCGGATGGTACAACACACTCATATCATAGTCCTTTAACAATTCTAACCATCGTCTCTGCCTAAGATTCAATTCTCTCTAGATAAACACATACTGCAGACTCTTATGATCAGTGAAAACATCAACATGGACACCATACAAATAGTGTCTCTAGATTTTCAAAGCAAACACAACAGCAACCAACTCAAGGTCATGGGTGGGGTAATTTTTCTCATGGGGTTTCAACTGTTTAGAAGCATAAGCTATCACCTTACCCTTCTGCATCAATACGCAACCTAATCCAACTCTCGAAGCATCACAGTACACCACAAAACCATCAACACCATCTGGCAAAGTCAAAACAGGGGCTGAAGTGAGTCGAGTCTTCAACTCCTAAAAACTCTTCTCACAAGATTCGGACCACAAGAACTTCACTTTCTTTTGGGTCAACCGAGTCATAGGAGACGCTATAGTGGAGAAACCCTTAACAAAACGGCGGTAATAGCCAGCTAAACCCAAGAAGATTTGGATATCAATCGGAGAAATAGGTCTAGGCCAATTTCTAACAGCTTCGGTCTTTTTGGGATCAACTCTAATACCCTCGAAAGAAATGATATAACCCAGAAAAGCAACTGACCTTAGCCAAAACTCACACGCACTGAACTTGGCAAACAACTTGTGATCACTAAGGGTTTGCAAGACAGTTCAGAGATGATCAGAATATTTATCCTCACTATGGGAGTACACCAGTATATCATCGATGAACACTATGACAAACATATACATATATGGTCTGAACACTCGATTCATGAGGTCCATGAAAGCTGCTGGGGCATTAGTTAACCCGAAAGACATAACAAGAAACTCAAAATGGCCATAACGAGTTCGAAAAGCGGTTTTTGGGATGTCACACTCCCTAACTTTGAGTTGATGATAGCCGGAACGAAGGTCTATCTTTGAGAAATAACTTGCAACTTGCAATTGATCAAACAAATCATCTATTCTCGGAAGGGGGTACTTATTTTTTATGGTGACTTTATTCAGTTGGCGGTAATCAATGCACATACGCAAAGAGCCATCTTTCTTTCTCACAAACAACACAGGAGCACCCCAAGGAGAAAAACTGGACCTTATGAAACCCTTATCTAGTAGATCTTTGAGTTGCTCTTTCAACTTCTTAAGTTCTGCAGTGGCCATACGGTAAGGAGGAATAGAAATGGGCTGAGTATCAGGAAGAAGATCAATCCCAAACTCTATCTCTCTATCAGGAGGTATCCCTAGGATATCATCCGAAAAGACATCAGAAAACCCATTGAAGACGTTAACAGACTGGAGAGTTGGAGTCTCACACGTAGTGTCTTTAACTCAAACCAAATGGTAAATACACCCCTTGGAAATAAGCCTTCTAGCTTTGAGGTAAAAGATAAAATGACTCTTGGGTGACACAGAATTCCCAGACCACTCAAACACGGATGCACCCAAAAACTGAAACTTGACCACTCGGGTCCGACAATCAATAGAGGCATAAGAAGAATACAGCCAGTCCATACCCAGGATCACATCAAAATCTACCATGTATAACTCAATCAGATGAGCCAACAAGACTCTATGAAGAACGGTAACATGAAACTTTTTATACACTTTCTAGGCAATAATCGAATCACCCACTGGGGTAGAAACTAGGATAGGCTCAGGAATAATCTCAGGACTCATTTCAAAATTTACAGCAATCATAGGTGTAACATATGAGAAATTGGATCCAGGATCCAACAAAGCATACACATCAAACTAAAATATACGAAGCATACCAGTAACAACATCGGGAGAGTCCTCATGTTCCTGGCGGGACGGTAAAGCATAGAATCTATTCTGGCGCTGCCCGCCAGCATTGTTAGAAGAGGTGCCCTGAGCTGGGGCTGGGTGAGTCGCTGGAACTGGAGCACTAACAGTCTTAGTCTGGGTCTGAGGGCGATAGTCACGACGCCCTTGTCCATCCTGTGGACAATCTCTAACTTTGTGACCCATGTCACCACACCAGAAATAATCCCTCTTCTCACCCCAACACTCACCCGAATGAGCCATACCACACTTAGGACACAGGGGACGATTTGGCTTACTGCCAGCACTATACTGGGACCTGGATGCATATGACCTGTTACCTTGCTCCTGCCTACCTCTAGGCACGGGAGCACTAGAAGATGACGGTGCTGGCATAGACGAACGATCCTGATACTGAGGGCGACTCCCTCCCTGCGATCTAGTCTGACCCTGTCCGTGCTGCTCGTACCTAGCTCTCTTATTCCCTCTTATTCTATCTCTCTCCTTAATTTTGTCTGCCTCAATCTGTTGGGCATGAGTCATCAGCCTAGAAAGATTCATCTCACTATTCAGTATAGCAGACCTACACTCCTTAACCACATAACTAGATACTCCAGTCACAAACTTACTCATACTATACCGATTATCAGCCACTAAGTCAGGAGCATACTTGGCCAACTGATTGAGCTTTAGAGAGTACTCCCTAACAGTCATAGAGCCCTGTCACAGGTTTATAAACTCTTCCACCTTCGCCTCCCTCATCTCCAAAGGGAAAAACTTATCCAGGAATGCATCCTGGAACTCTTGCCAAGTTGTAAGGACAACTCCCTCACCTCTACCATTCCTCCAAGAAACAACCCAGTCATAAGTAAGGTCTTTCAACCTATACGCAGCCAACTCCATACTATGTTTCTCAGATACATGCATCACCTGAGTAATCTTCCGCACCTCCACTAAAAATAATCGTGGATCCTCATCAGACTTGGACCCATAGAATTTTTGCGGATTCATCCGCATGAAGCCACGGATCCTGGCAGTAGCTGAATCACCTCCCTACTGCTGTGGAGCTGGGGCCGGTTTGGCCTGAATATTAGCAGTAATAGCTTGGGCCAGCACCTGAAATTCAGCACGAGACACATTTTTATTCAATAGGTCAGCGGGTTGAGGTTGCTTACCCTCATTATTTCTTCTCGCTCGACGTGGAGGTATATTTCTGAAAGAGGAGTGCACGAATCAATAGCAGAGAGAGACACTTTAAGCACGATAGACTTCTGAAAGAAAGAATCACACTTTTTCCTAAAACGTCTTGTAGCCTCTTGCTCATAGATGTGGCCCGGTACACATCGATGATCAAGACTCTACTTAACACGGCTTGTCAGACTCCCTAGAACACCTTAAAACGTTAGGCTCTGATACCAAGTTTGTAACGCCCCGGAAAACGGGTCCCAAAGCGTCACACGGTGCTTAAGGCTACGAGTAGCCCCAAGTTAACCCTTTGAGCCATTTTCATTCAGTTTAACACAAATCAATGGGGTTTTCATAAATAACCCTCAAATATCAACAGAGTAATCATCATCCAAGAATAAAAGAATTTCAGAAAGATAACAAAATACGACTTATTAGTTAACTCCCAACATCTATACTAGTCTGACAAGCCTCTAAGAAAATCAATAAAACCAACGAGCCATTGAGACATGCCCCAACTGACTCATACTCAGTTATCAAATGTAAATAATTCCGTGAAACCAACATCAGACATCACGTCCTCAGAACATGAGGACCCACCACAACAGAGGATGTAGAACAGCGTGTCCGAAGAATCACTATCGAACTTAGAACTGAGCACCTGAGCCTATATTTTGAGAAAATGCAGCCCACATCCGAAGATGTGGGTCAGTACCATGGAAAGGAATCGGGTATATGGGGGTGTATGCAGTTGTATAAACATTATCATCATAAATATTTATAAGAAATATGCAGGATGTATGAAAGACTCACATATTCCAAAGAAAATCATCATAATCATGAGAGGATGAAATAAGTACAATAACATATGTGAGTCATCATATAATTTGTCAATCACTTTCAGTTCATCGAGAATATCAATTCTCATAATGTAAATATCATTTAAATCTTTCGAAAGAATAACTTTCACAATTCCACTTTAAAACCACTTCACCATTCACCATAGACACAAGGAAACACACACACACTGGGAGATTCTATAACCGACATAAACCATGTGAGCTACATGGAGTCCAACGTACAACCCACGTTGGGGAGAGCCGCCCTATCCTTACCATTGGAGTAGGACTATCAATATCAAATCCACACAAACTAGTGATCAGTATATAAATCAGCCTCAGGCTCACTCCTACGGGGGCACATAATTCTAGGAAAGTAAGGTCGTTTTATACCTCCCACTTGGTGCTAAAGATTTCTCTCGGACTTAGCTCAGATCATTTCAAAGACAATCCACAACAAAACAATTTCAGTAATATATAAATATACATCGGGAGCCATCATGCTTCCCATCTATCAAAATCAACCACGTTGTAGATTTCTTTCACACTCTTGTTCAAAACAACTTCATTAAGACCAAAAGGTCAAATTATTCAAAATATCCCAAATATTCAACATCAACGTTCTTATAACACACACTTTCTCAAAAAAACATAATTTTAAATGAGGATTCACGACCCAAATATCAAAATCATGATAAATATCGTTCAAGATTCATGCTTTATATCACCACACATTTAAATTCATCTTTCAAAATCATAAACATCAAGATTTCATAATAATCATCATAAGATATGGGTTCATGCTTCAAATTCGTAAAAATTAAATAAAAATCATGCCTTTGTAAAGAAAATTACTTTTGGGCACAAGAACGAAAGAGAGTTCTTGCTGAAAAATTCCACATACCTTGAATGATGAACTTTAGATCGATACTCATTTTTGAGATATTAATCGTGCCTTTAAATGATAGTTCTTGGAGTTCTTGAACTAGGAACTTGGAATCTTGAATAAATTTGCAGAATTAATTGCGAACTTTGGAGGTTATTGAAGTTGGATGTAGGAGCTTAGGGTTTTCTTTTTGACGGAATTTGATGAAATATAACATATAATGCTTCTAATAGGCTTTAATATAGGGTTTGGACGGATTTTAAGTGAGGGAAAATGACCAAAAAGGCCGTAAAAATCAAAAAAATTCTCGAATCTATCCTTTGGTGGACTGTTTTGATAATCTGAAGTAGATCAACCATAACGTTTTACTCCTATATCCAAATTAGATGAAACCAATTTCATTAGAAAGAGGACTCTCATATATTTTCGTTGATATATAGTATCTCACCCAGATCATTCTGTACGAGGAGTTATGATCGTTTGAAGTTGACCCAAAAATTCACTTTTGATAGGCTAAAGTAGATCGACCATAACGTTTTACTCCGATAGAAAAATTGGGTGAAACCAATTTCATTGGAAAGAGGACTCGTAGAGCTTTCCGTTGATATATAGTAGATCACCCAGATCATTATGTACAAGGAGTTATGATCGTTTAAAGTTGAAGCAAAAATATGCCAGGCCTCAGTACTTTTTCCTGCACGTTTTACTGTTCACTACTATTCACGGTTCGATCAGAATGTTCATAACTTGTCGCTCGGGTGTCCGTTTTGGATGATCCACATATTGTTGGAAAACTTATTTGATAATATACGCAATGGTGGGTTATAATCTAAGACATTACGCACGAAAAATTTATAATTCATTCTAGAAGATAGAACCCAACACGTTTACGCACAAAATTTCAACGAAAAATTTCTCAGGGTATTACAATATATATATATACATATATATATATATATATATATATATATATATATATATATATGTATACGAACGCTTTAATGAGTACTATATATATCACATCCACAATTATATTACCTTATAATAGATCGTTATCGATATCTTGTGATCAATGTAATTTGAAAAAAATGTATATATAATTATTTCTAATGAAAATAATATATATATATATATATATATATATATATATATATTTGATTACATATATATAATTATTGCTCACTAAAATTTATTTATTATTATTATTTTTTAGTTCAAAACTCGACCACAAGTGGTAGGTTTTCTAAAAAAAAATTAAAAGAATTTTTTAAAACCGACCACTTGTGGTCGTTATTTTAAAAATATTTTTTTAGAAAAAAATAATCAAAAACCGACCATTTTTTAAAAATAAATTAAAAAAATATATAAAAACCGACCACAAGTGGTCGGTTTTCTTATTTTTTTAAAATTTTTATTTATAAAATAATTAATAATTAATATAAAAATTATTGAAAAAATTATTTTAAAATTTTAAAATATAAAAGCGACCACTTGTGGTCGCTTTAAAAAAAATTAAAAAAAAAAAACGATCACATGTGGTTGATTTTTTTCGTCCACAATTTGTGGTCGATTTTTCAGTTTTTTTTAGTAGTGTTTCCTCAGGTCTACACTCCGACAAGCCTTGAAGCAGGGGGAATTTGTAGACATTGAACTTTTGTGGACTCTACAAAAAGAGTTCAATTTTGGTTAGAGTTCTTGGGGGCTACTTTACCCTAAACCTAGCTTGATGGCTACTCAACATAAACCCTTAATTATACCTATATAAAGGGGGCAAATATCCCTTTAAAGTGGCATCTCCAGTATTCCACAAATTCACAGGATATTCACAAAGAGATCAAAGATCTGAAAAGTTGAGATGAGAGGTAGAGATAGTCCCACTGGGCGTGCCAGAATTTGTTGGACAGTAAAATTCTCGAGACCAAAAATAATAATCGAGACAAGAAAAATACTGCAACAATCGATTTATTGATTTCAATAAGTAAGTGTTATAATCTCTATGATCCCTCTGATTCGCCTTTTCAACTATAAATTCAAGGATTTCGAGCTTGAACTTGACGGATTTGATCTTGACTTGTGCTTGAATCCGAGGGCTTGGTAGCTTGTTCTTGTATCTTGCGGTCTTGATCTTGAACTTGAACTTGAACTTGAATTGAAGACTTGATGAACTTGATCTCGACTTGTACTTAAATTCAAGGGTCATTGAGCTTGTTCTTGAATCCTGTAGTCTTGATCTTGAAGCTTGAACTTGTTCTTGAATCTTGAACTCTTAATCTTGAAATCTTGAACTTTTTCTTGAACCTTGAACTCTTGATCTTGAAATCCTGAGCTTGTTCTTGAATTTGTACAGAAATCTGTTGCTTTGATCCACGTGCTCTCTCTTGCTTCTTGTTAAACTTGTTCCTCCCTTGATTTTTCTCTCTCGATTTTTTCCTTAATTCGAGGGCCGTCAGTGGCGTATTTCTCGAATGTAGGAAGAAGATTTGGATATGAATTTCTCCGTAATTTGAGAGCCGTTAGTGGCGTATTTCTCGAACGTAGGAACATTTGAATTTTATCTCCGTGAAAGGAGTGTTTATCTTCTTGATGTATTTGATTATCAAGAAAACAGGGTTTTGATCTTTATGAATATCCCATGAATTTATTGGGTATTTTTAGATCGTTGATCTCTTTGTGAATGTGCTGTGAATTTGTGGGATACTGGCGATGACTTTTTAAAGGGATATTTGCTCCCTTTATATAGGCATAATTTAGGGTTTAGGTTGAGTACCATCAAGATAGATTTAGGGTGAAGTAGCCCCCAAGAACTCTAACCAAAATT
The DNA here is from genome assembly GCA_030864225.1 of Capsicum baccatum var. pendulum. NCBI lineage: Eukaryota > Viridiplantae > Streptophyta > Magnoliopsida > Solanales > Solanaceae > Capsicum > Capsicum baccatum. The sequence continues at coordinate 51,543,807 of CM061552.1, read as the reverse complement.
GAACTCTTTTTGTAGAGTCCACAAAATTTCAATGTCTACAGTGTTGTCTAAATAATGCTACACATGTGTAGCCTCGATCATAATAAGCAAATACAAGTTTAATGACGATCAAAAGTGGATACGTCGGAAATTCGATCTTTTCAAGTTTATTAGTAACAAATGTCCGAAGTTGACCTTGTTAAGTCATGTCAGACTTCAGAAAAAAAATGTCTGAAATCAAGCACGACTTTTAAATTTCGGTTGCGTACGTCTGAAATTATGTTCAAAACGGAATTTGATGGGAGATTTTCCTGTATATATATGATAAATTCTGTACAAGATACGTATATAATTGTATAAATTTTTATAACGTTCACGTTGATATATTGGAATTTAATACAACGAAAGTAATATACAATCTTTGAAATACAATTTCATGCACCTCAACGTACAATTATAACATAATTTCCATACACCTCAATTTTTCGAACATGTGTCTCCAGCTCCGGATTTTGAAATTTCTTTTTGCTACTTGATTCATCAATTTTGGGGAAAAAATATAAGTACAGCCTGAATTATCTCACATGGACAAACAATTTTTACGAGTCTGAAGTCTAATGGGATAACTTTTTAAGCAAAACTTGCAGAGAAAACAATTGACTTGAAAAGAAATCAAAAGAACAAAAGCTTGTGGCTGAGCGATTTGTCCCTTTACTAAGTCTAACGCAGCGTCACAGACTCACAGTCACTTAATGAAATGTAGTCCATTATGAAGAAATTATTGGAAAAAATTAAATTTCTTGTCCTCTTACAAAATAAATAGAAAAAATTAGTTTTTTTGAATCTCTTATGTGTAAAATCGAAGATATCTTAAGTATAAAAAGTAAAAATCTTTTGTTATTGGAGAAACATAATTTGCAAAAAACTAGAAAACAAATTCTTTCATAGCAGAGAAACTATAAAGACAAGATAGAAACTATAAATAAAGGGAAGAAAAGGACCTCGGAGATAAAATAAAGTTGTATTGCTTTTTCCGTTTATTTTTATTTATCCATGATATTAAAAATAGAGGTTCAACAATCCTTATCTAGCTTGAAAAATTAACGCATAATTTTGACTTATTTTACTCTTAGTTATTAATTATAGTCATTATTCAATACATTTCTTAAGATATTAAATTAATTACTCCCTCCATTTCATAATAAATGAATTATGGTCGGTTTTACGGATTTTTTTTAGTAGTGGGTAAACATTGCGTAAGACTATTTAAGAAGATTCATTTTAAATTTTAATTAGTTTCCATAAACACAAAAGTGTCATGAATGAGATACTTGATTCTATTATATTTCAACACGTCAATTATAATACTTTCGTTTTGTGTTCAGGTAGTGCAGTCTCCGTTTGGCGCGGACAGAGGCACACCAGTCTATTTCAAACCTAAGGCATCGAAGAATGAAGAAATCAGAGAATCCACTGATCTCAACATCGAGTTTATTAACGACAATCTAACAGATTGTGCCAAAAAAGTGTGGATGGTGGAAGGTTTCCCAGGATTTCATTACGAAATGGACATATCAACTAATGGGAAGGCAAGAGATGTTTTGCAATTGGCCTCCTGGTTTCAGATTCAGAAAGCAAATAGTTTCGCTTATAAGTTGGCGTTTTGTCCTATCAGTTTTGGACATGGACATTGGCATCGAGTTTGCTGATGATGGACAAAGGCGTTTGACTGTACGAAGAGGATATGCCTTCCAGATTATTTTCATTAAGGATACTGTTGATGACATCGGAATTAAATCTGTTGTATGATTTGGTTTCGAGTTTGGACCACAAAATAGGAATCCCTCTATGGATTTCTAGTTGCTTTCCGTTGTATGTCCGTACCTACTTGTATTTTGTCTAAATAACGCTCTACGCATTCCATCGTACGTAATAAAAGTATGGTGATGTGTTATGTATATAATATTATGCCTTCTCTATTTTAATTGATTCTTCTGAGTTTTTTTGTCGAGTCAAAATACATGATAAGAGGGGTTGTTCAAATGATAAGCTTAAGCATCCTCTACATCACTCTTAAGTTGTGAATTCAAATCATCAAAATAGGAATAAGAATGACATTTTTAATTATCCAAATAATAACGCTGACTTAAATTAAAAGAAAGAGAGTGCCTTTTGTTTTAGTTTTATTTACTGTGAGATAAGAGTCAAAAGTGTCCTTTCCTTATGGAACACTTTTTCTCTCCATTTTGAAAAAGATCTCGTGCCTACCTCTTCTAATATCAAATTGGCTCGAGTTATCTCCTATGTGCTATTGCCTATCAATAACAACTGACTGCATGGAAAATATAAACAATTCCTAAAGTTCCCGGTATATATTAACTTTAGTGCACCGATATAAAATAAGAATGAGCATCCATGCAAATTACATCGAACAAAAATAAAAGAACGTCTTATAAGTGCTAGAAAATGCTTTAGTTACGTCTCATCTGGCCTATCGGGTTGTTTAACATGACACTAGAAGAGCATGTCATTAAGAATTTTACAACAATTTTGCAGTGTCTATCTATAACAAGGAGTATTATTATTTTTCTTAAATAAATTACCTTTTTCTAAAAAAAAAAAAAGAAAAGAAAAGTTGGTACTAGTGGGATTTTAAGAGGCAATAAAGGTGATACTTATATTATGTTTTTTTCCATAAGGTAATGAGATTTATGAGAATATGATCTTCAACACTTTTGAGTCTCCCCAAACAAGCCATTAATCATAATTATAGACATGATAGCATATATTACCTAATTTAGGATTAAGTAAATTATTTGATAATTAATCATGGTTAAGTAACATGAAATCTAAGTTCAAACACATGTCATGCATATATTGGCTTAGTGTATACACTGGGTGGGTGTAAGTTTTAACCATCCTTTTGTGTGTGCGCGTATGGATACTTACCGACTAGGAGTTAATAACTTAAATGGTCACTCAACTGTAGACACGTGATTTTGTCCTCTTAAAGTTCAATTTTTATTCACTTTTACTCATTTTGTATTTTATCCTACCGTGTACCCTCACCCATGTTATTATACCCTCACAAAATACAAAAAATACCAAACTCCCTAACAAATCCTATCCTATCCTAACCCCTACATCTTATCCTAACAACTTACCCAATCAAAATAAAACACATCCCACCCTACCCCCTACCCAACGTGACCCCACCTACCCTACCTCACTACCCCACCCTCACCTCACAGCATATATACACACACAAAGGGATATATTCAAGGGGATTCCATTAATCAAAAGAAAAAAAAAGGGGTCTTCTTCTCCACTGACCATCGGCTTCTTCTTGGTCACGCAAAAATCACCATTAACCAAAAAAAAATAGAACACGCCCAGGTATTGCTCTTCTACGCAGTAACGCACACCCACACCATACACACCGACATCACCAAAAATCTCACATACACACCCGAAAGCTCACGCACACACATACAGTGAATGAAAAGCTGGTTCAAGAGAGATCGAAGATCGGAGATCGAATAAGGGAGATTCGAGAGAGAGAGTAGAGAAAAACAAAAGGGGATCGAAGTTTGTCGGAGCTCGTCGGAGCATCAAGGATACAAAAATAATTAACTGAACTCCGCTTCACCTCTGATTCCGTCCAAATCCACCAGAATCCGACCGACCACCACTGGTTTCACTCAATTTTCTGACCAAATCGCATTCAACAACCATTCCCGTCCCCTTTCTAGCGAATATTCATCGGATTAGAGTTTGTCGGAGCTCGCCGGAGCATCAAGGATATAAAAACAATTAACCGAACTCTGCTTCACCTCTGATTCCGTCCAAATCCACCAGAATCCGACCGACCATCACTGGTTTCACTCAATTTTCTGACCAAATCGCATTCAACAACCATTCCCGTCCCCTTTCCAGTGAATGTTCATTGAAATTCAACAAAAAATGATATGGGATGAATTCGGGTCTTCATCATTTCGTGTTTTCTAATTTTTGGGGCGAGAAACAGTAATGGGTCTATGTCGAAGTTGGTTTGTGCGACATTGAGGTTCCATTTGGGGTCGAATTTCTGTTAGTTAGTGGTTCCGAAGCCGTGAGGCTTTTCTCTATTTAATAAGGTGTCAATTTGAGGTCCAATCTTTAACTCTTCACTTTTTCTATTTTTTTATTGTAATACGATGTGTTTGATATTGTGATTTGTGTGGTTCGTATTGATTGTTGATATAATCCCGATAGTGTGTTTGACATTCTTTCATTGTCATTGGTTGATGTTACTTTGAAATCGATTAATCGTTTGGTTTGGTTGAGAAATGAATTCTGGGAGGGTGACTTTTGGTTAATTTGATTCATTGGTTGTTTGACTTGATGGCATTGTTGAAATTGATAGGAGTATATTTTAGGCCGAGAGCTTAATAGGAAAAGTTTAGGACTCTTGGTGATTTGTTGAATGTGTGAATATTGGGTGGTTGTTTCTTTCTATTTTACCGCAGAAGATTGAGAAATGTATTCATTTTATCGGGGAATGCCCCGAGATCTTATGTACTTATTCACCGGGGAATGCCCCGACGTATCATGTTGGCGGAAAATAATCGTGATAAAGGCCCGCGGCATCAGGTAAGGCATTGGAGCTTAGTCCAGATTTAGTTTATAATAGGATTTATATTTTCGTATTTTTTTTTGGACTTTATAATTGGACTGGACTTTACATTTTTGGATTGTTTTGTTTTGTTTATTGTTTGATTATTTTACGTGCTTTTGTGTGGTTTATACATTTCGTAATGCCAAAATAGTTAATGCACTCTACCAAGAAACCGTGGTTGAACCACGGGATCGAGGGGTGCCTAACACCTTCCCCTCGGTCAACAGAATTCCTTAGCCGGAGTCTCTGTTCGCAAACCAGTTTAAAGAGTCAAATGGTTTTGAAAAGGATTTTCCAATGGTGACTTGGCACACCAGATTATGCCAAGTGGCGACTCTGAATAAAAAATGTAAATAATCCTTTTCCGAAACAGATTTTCATTTCTTGTCACTTAAATAATAAAACCCTTTCGAACATTAAATTATAATTATATTTTTTTGAAGTTGAAAAAGGGGTGTGACAGCTCTGGCGACTCTGCTGGGGAAAATGACAAGTTTTCAGAATTCGAGCTATTTTTGGAGTCGTATCGGCTTTGTTTGGCATTACGAGTGTATAAGCTTGTTTGTGATTTTGTTTGTGTTATTGTTTTCACTTTTGTGCGTTTTTCGTGCTCTTTGTTTATAGTATCTATCCTATGTGTTACCGTTTTTATATCTGTCATCATGTGTCTACCCCCAGGCCTTCTTTCTGCAACAAGTCCATAGTACATGTGTTATACACGACCTCTAGTTGAGTCACCCTTATTGTAGGGGGAGCCGTCGGTGTTATGGAGTATGTGGAAAGCAAAGCAGCCACTATCGACCATACGCTCCCCCGAACAGCCTTGTCAGTGAACCACAACGTAGGTCAGCCTTTAGGTCATGCTTATGTGCATCATACTGAGACCTAGCGGGACCCATATTACCCTTTGTAGGAGACTCACCTCTAAAACATCCCTACGTGCTAACTGTTGCATCTTTAAGGGTAACGTGGTCATTTGATGGACTGATTTGAAAAAGAAAAAAAAGCATTTGTTAGGAGTAAGGTGCGTAGGCAAAAAAAAAAGAAAAAAAATGAAAATGAAAAAAAAATAAAAAAAGTGAGTCAAAAAGAATGAATCAAAAGGAATGTCGTAGTTTATTTAGAATTCTTTATGGCTTTTGTTCTTCACGATCCAAAAACTCAAAAATATTTTTTTTTACGTTTTGCATTTGTCTTCTCAAAGTACCGTAAATTCAAAAAAAAAATTGTTTGCCTTTTCTACTTATTTGTCAAAAACAAAAATATCAAAAAGATTTTTTCTTCATAATTGGTGGTATCAGTCTTAGTTAAAGTGTCTAGCTGAAAATCCAAAAGTTTTTTCATTTGTTTTTTGTAGTGTCTCTTAAATTAGGGTCAATTTATTAGTTAGTTGATAATTGTCCAATCTGGATGAACTACGCATACCTGATTCCCTTCCCTCGGGTTGGGATACGTAGGCAACCCTCGGGGGGGCGGTAATCTTTGTGTTGACCTTTGTCTTATTATTAGCCTAGGTCTCTCGCCCCGTAATCTAGAGTTGTTAGCCAAGTAGAATGATCTCGCTCAGTACTTTTGTTCGGCAAACTGGAGTCATGAATGTGGTCTGTCCCATCGATATATGTTTGCGTTAAAAATCCTAAGGGTTGGGAATCTTCTACTCCTGTCGAATTTTTGAGATAACGTCTTATGTGTTATTACAAGATGGATTTGTCCACCAAGTCTAGGGTTCTGATGGTTGTCAAGGTGCCCAAAAAGTTAATCAAGTGGTGGGAAATGTTTAACTATGTTGATCAGCAGAAACTGATTAAATTATTAGGTGATCTTACGGAACTTCTGCATATTACCCCTCATCCAGATTTAATAGAGGCTTTGTTGCATTTGCCTTATATCGAGAAGGATATGATCCGAGCACGAAATCACACTGGCGTGAGATTTTTGCAGTCTTGTGGTTTAAATTGTAAGGTTATCCGTTTGGGTTGTTTAAGTGATTCGTGGGTTTCCTTAGACTTTTTGTTCGCTACATTCGGGACCTCGGAAGGTATTGATTGCTTTTGGGATGAATTTCATGTGACTAAGGAGAAGTGGGAGAGAAAGCGTCTTGAAGTCTTCACCCTCGCTTTGTTAGGTACTTTAGTGTTTCCACAAGAAGAAAGACGTATTAATACCTGTTTGCAATCTGTGGTGATGGCCCTATTTCATAAGGATCAAAACAACAAGGGCATTAATCAAAAGGGCAGGTTCACTCTCATACCCATGATCATAACAGAAATATATAAGGCTTTAACCGAAGTGAAGGGGGGAAGGAGATTTTTTGAGGGCAGTAACCTGATATTGCAGTTATGGATGATGGAGCATTTGTATGCGCCTTCTTTAGTTAGACCAAACGTGTTAGATCGTTGTATTCCCAATCGAGTGAAAGCAATGGACTCCAGGTTGCGTTTGGATAAATTCTCGTTACCCGTGGGAGTCGACGCTTGGATTGAATTTCTTGAGTCAAGAACCAGGGATAACATTTTGTGGACTTATCTGTGGCTTCGACCAAAGATAGTATTGTTGGGTTGTCAGACCCAACTCCCTTTAGTTATGTTAGGGCTCAATTGCACTAGACCATACAGTCCTTCTAGTATAATGCGTCAGTTGGGTAGGCTGCAGGACGTGCTACCAGCAGTGGATCTTCTGAAGGATGTTGAGTACTTCAAGGACCAAGCCTTAGGTGAGAGAAAGTACGAGCAGTTTTGGAAGCATGCAACGAATCTAGGTGTGGGCACACTCAAAGAAAGTTTGGATAATTTGGGTCACACTCAGGGATATGAGGTCTGGCTTCAATCTATCCCTCGGGGTATCAGTCAACCCTTACCAGCGCAGCTTAGAGGGAGAATACAGGAAGAATGCATAGTAGACAACCATCAGAATGAAAGTACAGGGTCTAAAGTGGAAACACTAAGAGTTCAGTTAGCAGATTTGTTCAAGATGGTAGAAAGGTGTCAGAATAATCTTTCCAAGTGCACTCCTCATGAGGCAGGAATACGGGGCCGAAGCTTCTTCCCCAATATCAGGGTGTCTTTACAGGATATGCTACAAAGTTTAAATGGGAGAAAGAGAACTTCACAGGCAGGTCCATCTCAGCCAGGGTCATCACGCAGAGCACCAGTCTAAAAGAGCATTTCTTATCTTTATTCAGTTTGAGTCTTTTATGAGTTTGTCATGGTAGGGTGGTGTCTGCTTTAAGTCGAAGTCAAGTTGTTTTTGGTATTAGGGTCTTTATTAGTAATTTCACCTATGTAGTCTTAGGGGTCTAGAATGTTGTTTCGTATTTGTTGTTTAGTTTTAAAGTGGTCCCAAACATTTTGTACGTTTTTGTTGTTTTCTTTTTTCAAAATGTTATGATGTTATCGTCTATATTTAGTTTGTTTATTTTTGTTTTCGCATAAAAAAAAATTGGGTGATGTTTATGCACATGTTGTCCGAACAACGCAAGATCTGATTCATGTACAACATGATACGTAGGCAACCTACTTTTGGGTTCGATCTAATTATTTTGTTTCGTTGTTTTTCATTATTTTTTCTCTTTTAAAGAAAAACAAAAGCCATAAAGAATGATAAAATAAAGGTAGATAACGAGAGAAAAGAAAAGAACAGAGATTGATACGAAAAAAAAGGGAAAGGAAAAATAATAATAGTAATAATAGGTGTAGATAAAAATAAGTGTAGATAAAAATTGGGATGATGTTAAAATGACCTCGATACCTTCAAAAGCTGGTAGAAATGAACATGAATTTAGGATAATTTTACCAATGTGATTCCCATGCTTGTTGTGTGCCCTAATCCTAACGGGTGTCATCTTTGATGAGCATGTTCTTTCAGATAACAGTGGTAGATTTGCAGCACTCTGGCTAGTCACCCATACTTCACTAGATCCAAAGCAAAGCTCGCCATGGCTAGTAGGGAGATTGAAAATTCGCTCATTGACCCGGATCAGGATCACAGGGAAGAAAGTTCAGAACACAATAATGAGGTAGTAAGGCTCAGGCAACAACTGATAGATTTGCACCGGGTATGGGCCAGCGGAATGTCTCCTTCTCCGCTCCCTGAAGGTCTTGGGAATATCTCTAACTGCCCACCGCTCTCTCAGGCGCAATTTTGTGCTCCTACTAAGTCACCTGAGCATGCGCCAGGATTCACTCCGCGACATTATTATCCTGGTAGTTGAGGTCCATCGGATCAGCTTTTCTGACAATGAATTGCCTGTTGAAGGTACAGGGCATAACCGGGGCCTTTACATTACAGTAAAGTGTAAAGATTTCTACGTCACTCATGTTATGATTGATGGAGGTTAAGGTGCAAATATTTTCCCTATTTCTCCTTTGCAAAAATTGAATATTGGTGCTGACAGGATCAGGCCAAACAATGTATGTGTTAGGGTTTTCGATGGTGCAAAATCAAATTTCATTGGCAAAATAGAACTAATATTGACTATAGGGCCTATTGAGTTCGCCATAGAGTTTCAAGTATTAAATGTAGACTCCTCTTACAATCTGTTGTTGGGAATGTCGTGGATCCACAAGGCCAAGGCGGTTGCATCTACACTGCACCAAATGATTAAGTTTGAGCATGACAAGCAAGAAGTGGTTATTCACGGTGAAGGAGATTTGCCCGTCGACGAAGATTCTCCTTTCTCTCTTATTGAAGCAAATAACGTAGAGGAGACATTCGTCTATCAAATTTTTGATACAGTGCCAGTGAATCATATCCTTGAGTGGTAGGTTATACAGGGACCGCAATTGTCATCCGCTTCTATCATGATGGTAAGTGAACTTTGAAAATACGGATTTGAGCCAGGAAAGGATTTGGGAGCGTCTCTGCACGGTATAGTTCATCCCAGATGTTCGAGTGAGAACGTGGGCACGTTTGGTCTGGGATTTGAGCCTACAGCTGAAGATCTGAAGAAAGCCAAGGAAAGGAAAAAGGAAACATGGTCACTGCCTCGCCCAATGCCACTACTCAATGAATCATTTTTTAAGAGCGGTGTCACGAAGCATGTGGAATTTGAAGTTGAATTGGTTGATGACTTTCAGAACCTTTTGATTGAAGTTGATATGGTCGAAGCAGGAGAAGGTACCAGTATGGAAGACGTGCAATTCATAGGTCCAGCTGTCCGGCTCAATAATTGGGAAGTCACTCCTCTCCCCGTCGGGAGGGAGTTTTGATAGTTTATTTTATTTTTCTTTCTGTTTATCCGAGTTATTTCAGGGTTGTAATTCAGATTTTAGTTTGTTATGCTATGTTGACATCTATGTTTAAACCCTTCTATCTCTTTATTTAATGAAATGCAATGTCCCTTTTGTTTCGTGTCTAATATATTTTGTTTTTCTTTTCTTACACAGTTCTCTTTATGCTGATTCTAATGACATGACATGCATGCAGAATTTTTAGCCTGATCTTAAAATCCAAACTAATCAAGATGTAATGAAGCAAGATGGGGAATATGATAAAGAAAAAACACTAGAAGAAATAAGAAAAGAGTTGGAACAGTTTGAAGACAAACCGAATCCTAATTTGAATTAAACTGAGCCAATAAATCTAGGGGATCAAGAAGATGTTAGGGAAACTAAAATCAGTGTACATGCTTTGCCACAGCTAAAAAATGGAATGATTCAAGCATTAATTGATTATAAGGATGTTTTTGCATGGTCTTATGATGATATGCCTGGTTTAAGCACTGAATTAGTGGCTCACAAATTGCCAACTGATCTCGCATTCTCTCCTGTCAAACAGAAGTTGAGGAAGTTTAAAACTGATGTAAGTGTTAAAATCAAAGAGGAAATCATGAAACAACTTGAAGCCAAAGTAATTCAAGTGGCTCGTTATCCCATGTGGTTAGCCAATGTTGTTCCCGTACCAAAGAAAGATTGCAAAATTTGAGTGTGTGTTGATTACCGTGATTTGAACCGAGCAAGTTCAAAAGATGATTTTCCACTATCCAACATCCATATTTTGCTAGACAACTGTGCTAAATACGAGGTTGCCTCTTTTCTAGATTGCTATGTCGGATATCACCAGATCATTATGGATGATGACGACGTAGAGAAGACGTCTTTTATCACACCATGGGGAACTTATTGTTATCGAGTGATGCCGTTCTATTTGAAGAATGCTGGAGCAACATACATGAGAGCCATGACCACTATGTTTCATGATATGATGCATAAGGAGATTGAGGTCTACGTGGATGATGTGTTTATTAAGTCAAAAAGTCAGGCCGACCATGTTAAAGATTTAACGACCCAGCAAAATGTGTATTTGGAGTTCCATCTAAAAAGCTTTTGGGGTTTGTAGTCAGTTGTCGGGGAATTGAATTGGATCACTCGAAAATCAAAGTCATTCAGGATTTGCCCCCGCCCAAGAATAGAATGGAGGTGATGCGTTTGCTTAGTAGATTGAACTACATTAGCAGGTTTATTGCTCAACTCACAATCACTTGTGAGCCCATATTCAAGTTGCTAAAAAAAAGTGTTGCGATAAAATGGACTGAAGAATGTCAGGAAGCATTCGATTGAATAAAAAGATATTTGTCAAATCCGTCCGTGCTGGTACCCCCGGAGCCTGGTAGGCCTTTGATCTTATATTGATCAGTCATGGACAATTCTTTCGGTTGTGTCCTGGGTCAACATGCTGTCATAGGCAAAAAGGAGCAAGCTATTTATTATCTTAGCAAGAAGTTCAACGCATATAAGGCCAGGTATACTCTCCTTGAAAGGAATTGTTGTGTCCTAACTTGGGTAGCACAGAAGTTGAAGCATTATCTCTCATCCTATACTACTTATCTCATCTCCCGCATGGATCCTTTGAAGTATATCTTTCAGAAGCCTATGCCAACGGGTCGATTGGCAAAGTGGCAAATATTGCTTACCGAGTTTAACATTGTATATGTGACTCGAATAGCCATGAAAGCCCAAGCCTTAGCAGATCATCTTGCTGAGAATCTCATCGATGAAGAGTACGAGCCATTAAAGACATATTTTCCTGACGAAGAAGTGTCGTGTGTCGATGAAGTCGTTATAGATGTTGATCCAGGCTGGAGGCTATTCTTCGATGGAGCTGTCAATATGAAAGGAGTCGGAATAGGTGCGGTTCTTATCTCTGAATTGGGACAATATTTTCCGGTAACAGCACAACTTCGATTCTACTGTACTAACAATATGGCAGAGTATGAAGCCTGCATTCTTGGTTTGAGGTTAGCTGTTGATATGGGAGTCCAAGAATTATTGGTATTAGGAGATTCGGATTTGCTCATCCATCAAATTCAAGGCGATTGGGAGACGCGAGATTTGAAGCTCATCCCGTATCGACAATGCTTGCAGGAGCTATGTCAATGGTTTGTGTTAGTAAAATTTAGGCATATTCCAAGGATTCATAATGAAATTGCTGATGCTTTAGCCACTCTGTCTTCAATGCTCTAACATCCTGATAAAGCCTACATCGATCCAGTGCATATACAGAGTCGTGATCACCATGCTTACTGTAATGCGGTTGAAGAAGAGCTCAATGGAGAACCCTAGTTCTTGGATATCAAGCAGTACATTCAGTCAAGAGAATACCCAGCATATGCCACCAACGATCAAAAGAGGGCAATTAGGTGTTTGGCTAGTGGATTTTTCTTAAGTGGGGGAATCTTATATAAGAGAATCCCAAATCTAGGACTTTTAAGGTGTGTAGATGCAAGACAAACCTTGACAATCATGGTTGAAATACACTCTGGAGTATGCGGGTCACACATGAACGGTCATGTCTTGTCAAAGAAGATTCTTCGAGCAGGTTATTACTGGCTTACTATGGAAAGGGATTCTATTCAATTTGTTCAAAAGTGTCATCAATGTCAGGTACACGGTGATCTGATACGTTCTCCTCCTATTGAGTTGCATGCAATGACCATTCGTGGCTTGGGGAATGGATGTGATTGGACCGATTAAGCCAAAGGAATCAAATGGACATAGATTCATTTTGGTAGCTGTTGACTACCTCACAAAGTGGGTAGAAGCAATAACTTTCAAGTCAGTGACAAAAAAGGCTGTGGTAGATTTTGATCATGCCAATATCATTTGTAGATTTGGAATTCCTAAGATGATCATTACAGACAATGCTGTCAATCTCAATAGTCATTTGATGCGAGAAGTATGTCAATAGTTTAAGATCGCACATCTAAATTCTACTCCATATCGCCCAAAGGCCAATGGTGCTGTAGAAGCCGCCAATAAGAATATAAAAAAAATACCGCGGAAAATGGTACAAGGGTCTAGACAGTGGCATGAAAATTTGCCGTTTGCATTGCTAGATTATCGCACCACTGTTCGTACTTCAACAGGGGACCCTTCATATTTATTGGTGTATGGGACAGAAGCAGTCATACCTGCAGAAGTTGAAATTCCCTCTCTTCGAGTCATTGTAGAAGCAGAGATTGATGATGACAAATGGGTAAAAACCCGACTGGAATATTTGAGCTTGATTGAGAAAAAAAGGCTAATATCTGTGTGTCATGGCCAGTTGTATCAGAGGAGGATGGCTCGAGCGTATAACAAAAAGGTCCGTCCCAGGAATTTTGAAGTTGGTCAGTTGGTATTGAGACGTATCCTTCCTCACCAGGATGAAGCAAAAGGCAAGTTCGCCCCTAACTGGTAAGTTCCCTTCGTTGTGAAGAAAGTGTTGCCCAATGGAGCCTTATATTTGACAGATATTGAAGGCAAAATAGCAGAAATGGCTATCAATGCTGATGCGGTCAAAAGATATTACGTATGATATTTGATCCTTTGTTGATTTTATTGCATGTTTAGTACTTGCATTTTTGAAGATTGATATGATGAAGGCATTTTATTCTTCTATCCAAACATTGTGTCATCCTTTGTTTACTTGTTTGAGCTTCGTTTTAATTTTCTTTCATATCCCTCTTTTGGAATCAAAATGGAGTCAAAGATAAATGTCGAGGAAATAAGAATAAAAGAAAGAGTTCAAAAAAAAACAATCAATCAAAATCAAATCAAAACAAAGAACAAGCTGATGGAACTACGTACGACCTGATTCTTCTCTCTCGGGAGTGAGATACGTAGGCTGCCCTATTTTGGGCTCGGTCCAATCAAATAAAGACTTAAGAGTCACCCAGTCAACAAAAACTAGGGCATGGGTTAACATGTTGTTTGAGTCGATTCCAAAAGTTGTAAGTCCCACCCCCACTTCAAGTATCGTTTGAGCCCCTTACCATCTTTTCTAACCTTAACCAAAAGCCAAGTTACAACCAAAGAAAGTCCTTCAGATCAACTTTTGATAATGTTAAGGCTAAGCATGCAATGGATATGATGATACATTGTGAGGTACCACTTGTCTCCCTCAGCATAAGAAATCAGGAAAGAAATATAAAATGAGAGAGTCTTATTGGTGAAAACCCCCGTGGGCATCATAAGGCGATGGTGAGTTCAGAGAAATGAAAATGAGAGAGTCTTATTGTTGAAAACCCTTGCAGGAACCATAAGGTGATGGTGAGTGGAGAGAAATAAAAATGAGAGAGTCTTATTGGTAAAACCCTCACGGGCACCGTAAGGCGATGGAGAGTTCAAGTGAAAAGTGAAAAGTGAAAAGAAAGAGATTTGTTGGCGAAAGTCATTTAAGATGTCGACAATCAAATGTGATGAATGAATTCAATGGATTTGAAGAAGCATCTCAGCGGCAAAGGCACGAACTTAACAACAAATAGGGAGTTTGGATAGGAAGATCAGGCAGCTCAATCCAAAAATGCATGCAATACTCATTGGAGTTGGTTGTCGTATTCAGATAAGTTTTCTTTTTGAATATGGGACATTGCCCTTTTCTTTCATTTACATATTCATACTTTTTGTCTTTTCTTATGTCATTTATCAAAATAAAAGTCACCATCATTTCTTTACATTTTAAGTCAAATCTGTGTCAACACAAGCGAGAAAAGATCTCAAAATTTACTACCAGTCTTTCCAATTATATAAGGAAAAGCCAAGGAACAGCACAGGAAAGAAATATGATCGTAATTCAACACAAAGCAAAGAAAGTCTATCAACCGACAGGCTATTGGATTCGTGGAAGCATTCAGATTTGGGAATAGAGTGCACCTCAGGGGCATGGTAAAATGAAAACCCATTGTTTGAGTCAGAACTCATTTCCCTCAATCTGGATCCGGGGCAATGATGCGGCAAGACAGGGCAAGTGTTAGCGATTTAGAACAAAGATGAAAGGAACGAGTGCTGGGAAGATACCTGAGAAGCCAAGATCTGCAAGCCACCACTAAGTTTTTAATTGACAAATTTTCTTTGTTGAAATAGGGGCAAATTCGCTTCACTTAATTCAGCTACCATTGGAAATGCACATCCGTGGGATTTTACTTTCTGTTCAGGACCCTCCTGAAAAATGAGATTTTACTTTATGTTCAGGACCCTCCTGAAAAATGGGATTTTAATTTATGTTCAGGACCCTCCTGAAAAATGGGATTTTACTTTCTGTTCAGGACCATCCTGAAAAATGAGATTTTACTTTATGTTCAGGACCCTCCTGAAAAATTGATTTTTACTTTCTGTTCAGGACCCTCCTAAAAAATGAGATTTTACTTTCTGTTTAGGACCCTCCTGAAAAATGGGATTTTACTTTATCTTCAGGACCTCCTGAAAAAAATGGGAATCTACTTTATGTTCAGGACCCTCCTGAAAAATGAGATTTTACTTTATGTTTAGGACCCTCCTGAAAAATGGAATTTTATTTTTTGTTCAGGACCCTCCTGAAAAATGGGATCTTACCTTCTGTTCAGGACCCTCCTGAAAAATGAGATTTTACTTTTGTTCAGGACCCTCCTGAAAAATGGGATTTTTACGTTCTGTTCAGGACCCCTCCTGAAAAATGGGATTTTACTTTCTGTTCAGGACCCTCCTGAAAAATGGGAATTTTACTTTCTGTTCAGGACCCTCCTGAAAAATGGGATTTTACCTTATGTTCAGGACCCTGCTGAAAAATGGAATTTTACCTTATGTTCCGGACCCTCCTAAAAAATAGGACTTTACTTGTTGTTCATGACCCTCCTGAAAAATGGGACAACGCTTTCAAAAATGAAATATTACTTTATTATAATTCTTGCTTGGGATAATTTTTGTTCTAGTTTAGTTTTGGGTTTCAGGAGTCCGCCTGAAGAACAGGGTGATGAAATAGCAAGTCAGGAGCCCGCCTGTAGAATAGGTTGAAGAAACGAAAAGTCAAGCAACAAATCGAAGCAATTGAAAGCCAAGCAACAAGTTGAAACAAATTGCAAGTCTGGAGCCCGCCTGAAGAATAAGGTGATAAAAGTCGAGTCAAGAGACAACAGAAGTTGTATAGATAGGATTTTTGTAATTTCATTTATGTTTTAACTTGTAATTTTCATTTTTTGATGTATTGACAAAGCCGCGAACCGAAACCTCGATGGAACCTCATTCGACTCTCCAACTCGGTATAGTCTATCTCCTTCCAATACTTTGAGACACTTGATCCCCTCATAACTTGGGTAGGTAGGATGTCCTAAGTCAAGACCTGGTTTTCCTCCTTCCTCTTGCTCCGTGCTTTTAAATAAAGGTCAGGACAAAATTCTGTCTCTTTGTCTGCTGCTTTGTATGAAAACACCATGTGTTTGCATCCAAAGGGGGCATTATGTAGACACGTGATTTTGTCCTCTTAAAGTTCAATTTTTATTCACTTTTACTCCTTTTTATTTTATCCTACCATGTACCCTCACTCATGTTATTCTACCCTCACAAAATACAAATAATAACAAACTCCCTAACAAATCCTATCCTATCCTAACCTCTACATCTTATCCTAACAACCTACCCAATCAAAATAAAACACATCACACCCTACCCCCTACCCCACGTGACCCCACCTACCCTACCTCACTACCCCACCCTCACCTCACAGCATATATACACACACAAAGGGATATATTTAGGGGGATTCCATTAATCAAAAGGGAAAAAAGGGGGCTTCTTCTCCACTGACCATCGGCTTCTTCTTGGTCACGCAAAAATCACCATTAACAAAAAAAAAAATAGAACACGCCTAGGTATTGTTCTTCTACACAGTAACGTACACCCACACCATACACACCGACATCACAAAAATCTCACATACACACCCAAAAATTCACGCACACACATACAGTGAATGAAAAACTGGTTCAAGAGAGATCGAAGATCGGAGATCGGATAAGGGAGATTCGAGAGAGAGAGTAGAGAAAAACAAAAGCGGATCGGAGTTTATCAGAGTTTGTCGGAGCTCGCCGGAGCATCAAGGATACGAATACAATTAACCAAACTCCGCTTTACCTCTGATTCCGTCCAAATCCACCAGAATCCGACCGACCATCACTGGTTTCACTCAATTTTCTGACCAAATCGCATTCAATAACCATTCCCGTCCCCTTTCCAGTGAATGTTCATCGAAATTCATCGAAAAATGATATGGGATGAATTCGGGTCTTCATCATTTCGTGTTTTCTAATTTTTGGGGCGAGAAACAGTAATGGGTCTATGTCGAAGTTGGTTTGTGTGACATTGAGATTCCATTTGGGGTCGAATTTCTGTTAGTTCGTGGTTCCGAAGCCGTAAGGCTTTTCTCTATTTAATAAGGTGTCAATTTGAGGTCCAATCTTTAACTCTTCTCTTTTTCCATTTTTTTTATCGTAATACGATGTGTTTGATATTGTGATTTGTGTGGTTCGTATTGATTGTTGATATAATCCCGATAGTGTGTTTGACATTCTTTCATTGTCATTGGTTGATGTTACTTTGAAATCGATTAATCATTTGGTTTGGTTGAGAAATGAATTCTGGGAGGGTTAATTTTGGTTAATTTGAGTCATTGGTCGTTTTACTGGATGGCATTGTTGAAATCGATAGGAGCATATTTTAGGCCAAGAGCTTAATAGGCAAAGTTCAGGACTCTTGGTGATTTGTTGAATGTGTGAATATTGGGTGGTTGTTTCTTTCTATTTTACCGCAGAAGATTGAGAAATGTATTCATTTTATCGGGGAATGCCCCGAGATCTTATGTACTTATTCACCGGGGAATGCCCCGACGTATCATGTTGGCGAAAAATAATCGTGATGAAGGCCCGCGGCATCGGGTAAGGCATTGGAGCTTAGTCTAGATTTAGTTTATAATAGGATTTATATTTTTGTTTTTTTTTTGGACTGTATAATTGGACTGGACTTTACATTTTTGGATTGTTTTGTTTTGTTTATTGTTTGATTATTTTACGTGTTTGTGTGTGGTTTATACATTTCGTAATGCCAAAATAGTTGATACACTCTACCAAACGACCGTGGTTGAACCACGGGATCGAGGGGTGCCTAAAACCTTCCCCTCGGTCAACAGAATTCCTTAGCCGAAGTCTCTATTCGCAAACCAGTTTAAAGAGTCAAATGGTTTTGAAAAGGATTTTCCAATGGTGACTTGACACACCAGATTATGCCAAGTGGCGACTCTGGATAAAAAATGTAAATAATCCTTTTCCGAAACAAATTTTCATTTCTTGTCACTTAAATAATAAAACTCTTTCGAATATTAAATTATAATTATATTTTTTTGGAGTTGAAAAAGGGGTGTGACATCAACTTATGACTTTTCTCTCAGAAAGTCACTCAATTTTTTTTCTTACTTCAAAGTCACTCAACTAATGGTTCATTCTCTCAGAAAGTCACTCAACTTTAATTTTTATTTTAAAAGTCAATTAACTATAAGCGTTTCACTTACAAAGTCTCTCAACCAGTTTAATTAATCTTTTCATTAAAATTTGCTAACATGAAATTTTATTTAAAACCAAAATTCTAAAAAAAAAAATCATTTGAACCATATAATGACATGTTCTCATGTTTACTTACATGTAATCCTCCGAAAATTTAAAATATCATAAATAGTTTATATCAATTCACTTATAATGTTAATATTAATTTTTAAGATTTTCAGAATAATATTCATTTAATTAATTAGATTTAATTAACTTTCAATATGACACTTATTTACTGAATGAATTTTTCTATCATAATGCAATTTTTTATATTACCACTTGCATAATATACACATGCATCAAATAAATACAGTGAATTTTATTCCTAATAAGTTGATAAAAGGGAACGTTAAAGATTTTAAATTAAAATGATATGGCACAAAACATTAGCAAATGTCATTAAACATTAGTAACATTAATTAGTAACATTATAATATATACACTGCAATGAGGTAAAATTAGCAGCAAAAATTGTACAATCAAATAATTGTGATTTTAGGATATTAATTGATGATCTTTATGACTATATATACTTTAAATTATAGAGTAATCATTGGACAAGAAAAATTGGAAAAAATAGTTGTAAAATCAAAATTTAAGAAATAAAATTATTTAAACCATTTAAATGAAATTTGGACATGGACGGGGCCTTAAATTGATTGTTTAAATGAAAGTCCTCTTTATTTTTTAAATTTTTTTGTGTTAAATAAAATTACGTTTTAGCAAATTTTAATTAAAAAAATTAATTAAATAACTTGAGTGACTTTGTAAGTAAGACACTCATAGTTGAGTGACTTTTGGAGTAAAAAAACTAAAGTTAAGTGACTTTCTGAGAAAAGAACTCATAGTTGAGTGACTTTTGGAGTAAGAATAAAATTTGAATGACTTTTTGAGAGAAAAGTCATAAATTGAGTGACCATTTGAGTTATTAAATCTACCTACTAGAATAGGAAAGAAATATCTTGGTTTTGCAACTTAGCTCATTTAGAAATCTATGTAGATTAACTGAACTTTGGCTCGATCTGCTACATATGGTTCAGTAGTTGTTATCATATTTACGTAATAAGTTTGGGAGGCATTGGTTTTATGGTCCCTCCTTTGTACTGTTTTTGGGTTATTAATGGTCAGGGCATGGATGTAGGGTCTTGCCAAACTTGAAACTTCACATCGCCGGGGGATAGGGATGGCAATGGGACGATGCGGGTGCGGTGCGGTGCGGGTTTTAAGCTATACGATGTGGTGTAGGTTTTAAGTTATGTGGTGTGGTGCAGGTGCAGTGTGGGTTAAAGTAATTTTTTTTAAAATGGTGCGGTGTGAGTTGCGGGTATATACGGGTTTAAATTAACAAAAAGGCTAAAAATTAGTATTGTTCTCGTGAATATACCTAAAATTATATGTGTTCTTTGCTTAAATTTTATGATACTTAAAACTACATGCATAACACTACAAATAAATAATTTTATAGTAGCTTTTTTAACATCTCTATTTATTTGAATAAAAATATGATATTTGATCATTATTTGTACACGTTATACTTTTTGATAATTTTTTAGTGAAAAATGATATAATAGAAATTAATTATTATTTTCTAGTTGTAAATTTGAAAATATTATGATTTTCAATGGGGTTACAAATTTTTTTAAAAAAAAAATAAAAAAATAAAAATATGGTGTGGTCCTGTTATCCACGGATATGAATGTGAAACGGGTTTATACGGATTTAAATGTGATGCGGTGCAGTGCAGTGCGGTGCGATGCAATTTTAAAACTTGCAGATTTAGTAAAAACCCGCACCACACCCGCACCGCATCGCACCATTGTCATCCCTACCAGGGGAGATGAAATTGTAGATTGATGATGGCTATTTTCATAAAAATTATTCCTCGTATAAAGTAAGGATATATTTAGAACTTTTGTGTTAGTTCAATAGAATATGATCCTCGTATAACTAAGTACATAGCAAGACAAATAAAATCTTGAGTTAGAATATTCACTAAGAGGTGTCAAAATAATATAAATGCATACTTTGACTTGACACAAAGTTTAAGAAAATGAAGAGGAATTTTGAATCTTGTGGCCTTAAATTAAAGTTGAGTTAAATGTACCAAAATGCCCTTTAATCTTGTGGTCCTAAACATGTCATGTGAAAAGTTGAAATTACAGTATTGCCAAAAAAGGAAAGGGGTCATTCTTTTTTAAACGGATTAAAAAGAAAAGTAGATCGTTCTTTTTTAAACGAAAGGAGTACATATATACATTTAAAAAAAATTATTTGTCGATCTACTCGATGTAATATTTAGATGAAGAATCGATTGTTAGACATGGCTCCACTGCTGGTTGTTACCGGAGAAAGTTATTCCGGTTTAGAACCCTTACGGAAAGGTAGCCATTATTTTCATGGAACAGATCAGCTAGCTTCAATTTTGGACCACTTGTACATGTGCCTAAGAATGAGCCAGATAGCTATTAGGGATACTGTTTTCTGTCTGCGTTTAAACCATTCAAATATATAGTTAGAAAGTTTGTCAGATTAATTAGTAGATTCCTTTCCAATTATTACACTACAGAAATAGAGATTCATCTTTGTAAATCAGTCTCTTCTCTTTACAGCTTTTCTCAATTTTTACCATTCATGTACGTTGAATTAATTTACATTGAAGAGGATGAGATTGAAAAGAGACCACTACCACAACAAAATGAACAAAATTCATTCAAGTATATCATACATTGTTAACACACATGTGGATTGCTGGCACTTGGCCTTGGAGGAGCATTAGTTACGCTAATATTCTACGTGGTATATTGAAATTTAACTTTCAATGGTTTATCAGAACCAACTAACAAAACCCTTTTCTTGTTAGGTTCAACAAATATTACAATGTCTCCACAAAATGGTCTACATGTCTCACAAACTCCAGGATAATGCACAAACTTGTATGAATCCTCGTACTTGTCAATCTTGAACCAATTGCCCAAAGTTTCACGTTCAGGATTTTCTTCAACTCCATCAACCGTCCCCTAATAACGTTACGTTGTGGAATCAACTCATTGTTAATTGTCCACACTACTAAAAATTTGGCTATTAGCTACCAAGATTAGCGAGGGACAAATTATATATAACTATTGCAAGGAACTTTGCAACGTTGTCCCTTGTACAAGTCAAATATTTTAATTTTAAATTTTTTTGACAAAGTAAAGAGGGATGTCCCTCACTAAATTACAATGTAATAAGAAGTTGATATTAAATTAATTATGGCGAGAGACTCTCCCTCGCTAAATAATAACACATAAATTAATATTTCAAAAAAATAAACAAATATTATTGTTATTATTTTTGGTTAGTACCAACAATGTATTACTAAAAAATAAAGAGAAATTAAATATAAGTTACCCAAGGAATCCCTCACTAAATTATGATGATAGTAAAACACTGATATTAAATTAACTATGGCGAGAGACTCTCCCTCACTAAATAATAACACATAAATTAATATTTCAAAAAATAAATAAATATTATTATTATTATTATCATTATTATTATTATTATTATTATTATTATTATTATTATTATTATTATTTTTGGTTAGTACCAACAATGTATTGATAAAATATAAATACAAATGAAAAATAAGTTACCCAAGGAGTTCCTCACTAAATTATGATGATAGTAAAAAATTGATATTAAATTAACTATGGCGAGAGACCTTTCCTCGCTAAATAATAACACATAAATTAATTTTTTTAACAAATTAAATATTATTATTATTATTATTTTTGGTTAGTAGCAAAAATATATTAATAAAAAATAAATGAAAATAAAATATAAGTTACCCAAGGAGTCCTCGATGCGGCACATATAATTATTTTATGATTTCTTTTCAATGTAACAATGGAAGTCTCTCACTAAATTAACTACGTAAAATTGAATATTTCATAAATAACTATATTATATATTTGCCGAAAAGCAATAGCAAAGATATCAATGTTTTGATCCCCCGATAATTTATTTAAAACTTTCTTTTCTTTTCATACTTTTTTATACTTTTATATATATATATATATATATATATATATATATATATATATATATATATATATATATATATATATATATATATATATATATATAAGTAGAAATATTTTAGTAATGTTTTTAATAAAAATTGATGATTTATTAGTTATAATTTGATAATGGAAAAAAATAAGTATTAGTAATTAATTGGCTTATTGTTTATATTATAGTAAGTAGAAGTGAATTAATGATATTTTTGTATAATATTATTGATTGACCATGTTTTAGTTTGATAATGACACTAAGTAGATCTACACTGCGAAAATATTATTGATTAATTAATTTATATGCCAATAATTATAATAATATAGACCTGTATCTTTAATATATTCATTAAAATAATATCGATATATGAACTTATATGATAGTTAGACTAAATAAAATTTATTAGTGATATTTTAGAGAATTATTGACCAATTAGATTATAAATTGATATTTATACGAACTGTAAGTACATTAGTGATATCAGTAAGAAATATTAGCGAATATGTATTCACATACTAGGGAGGAAGGGCCCGTGCCAACATCGATAACATTTTAAGTATTTTAAAGTTACTAAAAATTAAACAAATACACAACTTATTTTTTAATATTACAAAAAATTTCAACTCCCTAAATATATTGCGAAAATTCCAACATATACACAGAATGCTATGTTATGTATATTAATAGGGAGAGAGAGTAAAGTAATTAAAAAGGTGAGAGAGTGTAATTACTTCAAAAGAGTTGGTATTTATGTTATTTATACAAAAATAAATACTCGAAATTTGATACCAAACAGATGTCAAATTGTAAGTATGTATGATAAGTTGAGACACATTTTAAGTTGTTAACTATTGTAATTTATATTAATTTATATTTAACTTTTAAATAATAGACGTTACTCTCATTGTCCAAATTTTTGTGGCATTAAAATCAATTATATTTTTTAAAATAATTTTGATTTTTAATTATTGTGATTTATAATACTTTTTTTCTACTCCAGTTTGAGCGGTACTGATATATTTTTGAGAGTTAACCAAACATTTTATATCTTTTAAATATTTTGAGTTGTTAATTATTTATAATTTATAGTATTTTTATGTATTTTGTTGAAATATATAACAAATTTAATTTTTTTTAGATATTTTAAGTTGTTAATTATTGTAATTTATAATATTTTTTATGTAATTTTCAAATAATAAACGCTACTCTCCTTATTCAAACTTTTGCAGCGTTAATAGTCAATTATCTTTTTAAAATGACTTAAGTTTTAATTATTATGATTTAAGTAGTACAATGCTTAGATAACCATAATAATTAATTAAGAGTGATATAGTAAAATTATTATTATAGCAGTTTTTCAGACATGTCTTAAATGACATAACAAGTAATTTGAAGTGATATAACAAATTTTTCTAAAAAATACTTGTGAAAAAATTTAAATGAGACTCATATAAGACTTGAAGTTAATTTAAAATATCAGGAGTTAATTTATTATTATATTTTTATTTTACTTTTTGATTAAATATTATTTTTTAAAACTTTTGTTTATTTAAACCATAGCAATGTTTTTTTTAAAAAAAAATTAAAGTGGGCTGCCAGCACTTTATTGTGTATTGATAGTTGATAGCTGCTCTTTATCTACTTCATCCCAATAACAAGACCAAATAAAAAGCTAAGTATCGATCTATACTCTCCTCTTTTAGAATAGGGTCTAACGAGTGGAGTTCGATTACTTCGTCTTGTTGTATTTGAGCTGGATTCAACATCTTGACTTTATTTTTGAGACAATGAAAGTTCGTTGTAGATCCAAAATTTTGATGTGTTATTAAATTTATGTATTGTATTGGTCTATAATTGACGATAAAATATTATATATGTGAATAAAATGCATCCTTACTTCTAAGTTCTAAATGTTGATAATGAAATTAAAATAATTAAATATTTAACTACAAAATAACTATACTTGCTAGGACTCGTAGCTGAATCTGTCAATAGATTGACCTTTTTACAATTTTTCTTCATATTCATTTAATTGGTGAGTTAAATTTTAATCGAACTTAATACCATCACGTAATTAATCTCCGGAATTAGTAGGTTAATTGTAAATTGGTCATGGCCTAATCCGTTGCTATGTAGCAGGTAACTCAACAGGAAGTAGCTAATATTGTACCAATTTCATCCACTTAGCACATGTCGATCTTGATTTGGTACCTATTAACACGTCAAAAAGCTCTCACCTCAAAACCCCGGAGGAAAGCGGTCTTGAATGATAATTCAACAGCTCTAGCTCTTATTCCAACCAATCTATCAAGTCAACCAAATTTGAGCTAAGTACCATCTGTCTATAATTCCTAAAGTATTTGCTTTAAATTTCACCCTCTAATTTAATTTTCTCAGCAGATTGAACCTAATCGGAGTTAATACCACTGCTAGAGAGAAACAAAATTATGAGATATGAATTAAAGAGACTTCACAGGTAATTTTTCATACTGACTTGTAAATTTTCTTTTCATATTTCGCATTACAAGGGTCAATTTGACAAATCTTTAGAGCAAATTTAATTCTTAAATTAAAATTTAAAAGTTAGAAAATTAAATGAAAAATAGTTGTAATGCAATTATTTTCTTATTAATATAATGAAAAAATACATCTTAAAATCTTGATTAAAATAATAAATAAAATTTTATTTTACAAATGTAATTATCAGCTAAGGAGTTATTTCATTTAGCAAAAATAATTTTTTCAAGGATTTGAGTAAAATTAAGAAAAAAAACCGTGTCTTGTTTTCGTGTAACCCATTATTCCCTCCATTATTTCCCTGCAAACTTTCCACAATAAAATTTAGGCTTGATTTTAATTTTTAAGAAAATCTTTCATTCTCATCTTCCATTCTGAAAAATGGCTGAAGCTCTCACGTTCACCTTACATTCTCTTTGAATTCCCATAAATTCACATTCAAAGTAATTAACCATTTTGGATATTTTTTATTAATTGTAGATATGCCTTTTTTTTGCCTTCAATCTAGTAAATAATGTTTTTGTTAGATTTCTCAACAACAGTTTATTTTTTTTATTGTATGTGGTTGTTCCTTTTTATTTGTCTGATTCATAAAAGTTGCTTTATTTTTAAATTTTTGGTGAGTTTTTTCACACTTTCTTCGTTCTTTTGGATAATCATGATATTCGGGCTAGCTTGCGTGTACCTCGAGTAATTCCATTGAAATTTTGATGTTTTATTTTATGATTTTGATGGTGAATAAATTAAAAGTAGAATCTCTTTATATGATTTGAGCTGATGCTTATGTTGTTATTGTTGATGTTCGGCTGGTGCTTATGGTTTAAATATATAGACACTGTCAAGTTTAATAGGAAGTTTTTTATACAAAAGCGTGATACTAATGTGGTTAAGTTGTGATCCATGTTAAATTAGTTGGATATCCAACTCATTTAATAATAGGTCAAATATGGGTCAATCCATATTATTCATTCTAAAATATGGATAACTCATGGATATCCACTAATTACACTCTCCTTAAATTATGACGTATGTGAAGATGTATAAACCTATAAAGTAAACTTATTAAGGGTGTGTTTGGAATAAAGAAAAATATTTTCAATTTTTTTTTTAAAATATTTTTTATTTTTGTTTATTTTTATTTTCTTCATCTTTTAATTTTTTAAAAAAAAAAATTGACCTTTTTCCGTTTAAATTATTTGAACCATCCTATTTTTTCTTTTTTCCTTTTTTTTTACTTTTGACTTTTTTCCTATTTTAATTTTCTTTTTTTTTTTCGTTTTTTCTCACTTTTCTATCTCTAACTTCTATTTGTCATTGTTTTTTTTTTCTTTCTTGTTTTTCTTTTTGTATTTTTTTCCTTTTTCTTTTCTTGTGCCCCCCACCCCCACCCTTTATAGTTTGATTTTTTTTCTATTTTTATTTTTTTCATTTCTTTCTTTCGCTTTCTCTCTCTCTCTTTTCTATATCTAGCTTTTATTTCTCTTATTTTTTTTTTCACTTTTTTATATTTTATTTCTCATTTTTCTCTTCTTTTTTTTTTTGTACTTTTGAAAATATTAATACATTGAGCACAAAAAATATCATAAACGTGTATTGTATTTGTATGTGCAGCATCATTTATATTTTTGTGTTCGTTGATAAAATTTTATTGTATTCTATAGTTTGCATTATTTGTATTTTTAATAGTTAAAAATAATTGTTATTTTTTTCTAGGAACACTTTATTTATATCAATTGATACAAATTGTATTTTATTGATACAAATTTAATAATATAATGATAAATTATACAAATACAAATGTTAAATTATACAAATTCAATTTGTATAAAAAGATACATATTTATATAACTTGAATTATATAAATACAAATGATATTTTTTTATATACAAATACAAATGGTAAATTTGACATACAAATAATACTAATGATATATTTGTATTAAATGATACATGCATATTTGTGTATTTTAGACTCAAGCAAATACAATTAATTCATATAATTATTTGTGTATAAATACAAATTATATAAATACAATAACAACAACAACAACAAAAACAACAAAACAAGAGGAAAAATGCAAGAAAAGTAAAAAAAAAAAAAAGATGACAAATAAGAATAAACGAAATGAAGCAAAAAAGGAAAAAAATACAAAAAAGGGGGGGAAAAGATGATTAAAAAAAAATAAAACAAAACGAAAAAATAAAGAAAAAAAATATGAATAAATGGAAAAGAAAAAATGAGAAACGATGAAAAGAAAAAAAGAAAAAAATGAAAAATGAAAAAGAAGAAAAAAATGAAAAGGAAAACTTTTTTTAAAATGAGATGAAAAAAAGCTGGAAAAGAATAAAAAAGGAAAGAGAGAGAGAAAATTAAGGGGGAAATAAAGGAGAGAGATTATGGATTGTATTTTATTAGCAAGAAAGATTATTAATTGTAACTAATCAAAACTTACAACTTTATATTTACTAAGCCATGTTGTTTTCCTTGTAATATAGAAGTACTTTTGTCTTTACGTAATAAGAAGTAATGGATAATATGAATATCTATATTATCCATTGAATTTACCCATTTTATCCATATCAAATGTGAATCAAGTTGGATAATTTATCCATTTTCACATGACTCATTTTTCAACCAGCCTGTTTGTCATCCCAAGTTGTGATCATGTAACGCGTGCAAGTTGATAGTTAGTTCTAAGAAGCAATAGTGAATTTCCCTTGGTAATAATAAAAGTAATAGTTACAATTCTCTATACAAGAGCTGTTTACCATAATAAACTTGTATATAAAAGGTGTAGAATTTTATTAGTAAGTACCAAGAACGAACCAAAAGAGTACATCAGAAAGAGGAACATCCATCTAACTGTTGAAGGTGTAGAAGAGATCTAATAGTGAGTCAAAATCAGACACAAGAGCCTTCCTACACTATAAGTACAGATTTTTCAAACAGCTAAGTTTAACCTGCTCAGTGTTTAATTCTGTCTCTCTTGTCACTTAAACTTTTACTGTTCTCTCCATCCAAGTAAACCAGAAAACGCAAGCAGGGATCGTTATTCAGTAGTGCCAGTTATCCTTCAATGTAGACTGTTCATACCAGTTGCATAGGCTAGTTTTTCTCATCATGGCATGACCCAGTGATCACCAAAAATGGTATGAAACATAGTTCAAACATGTCTTTAGAAGCATTGTGCTGCTTTTAGCTGATATTAATTATCTCACATTTACATATGTGTATGGTGATGAGTTTTGTTCCACCAGTCTCTTTTTAGAATGTCATTTAGGTTATTGGGTGAACAGGTGGGATAGGTCTGTGAAGTTTGGCTATCAAATGCCATTAGCTCTTGAACAGGGTGAATGTACCCCACACCTTTTCCCAGGTGAATAGCAGACTTGTATGCTGTTTGTTTTCTATCGTAAGTCGGGGGTCTATCGGAGAAACCTCTCTACTTCTTCTACGGTAGTGGTATAAATTGCGTACACTTTACCGGCATGTTCTTGTTGCTGTTGTTTTATATCAATGCTTTGTGGTCCCTTTACCCTTCCAAATATATGCTCCTCTTTCGACAAGAAACCTGACCTTGAATATCGGTCTAGCGAGAGAGTGATAAGTATTCCTCAATTCTATTTTTTACCCCGTTTGTTGCCCCAATTGATATCAGCTTCTCAATAGAAATTTCCTTCAGATGCTATTGCATAATAGGCTAGCCATTAGTTTACAAGAGTTGAAAAGTCTAGTCTACTCATAATCCTTGAAAAATAAATGCTTGACAATCTTTTTAGG
Source organism: Capsicum baccatum var. pendulum (assembly GCA_030864225.1). NCBI lineage: Eukaryota > Viridiplantae > Streptophyta > Magnoliopsida > Solanales > Solanaceae > Capsicum > Capsicum baccatum. Next base: position 51,514,993 of record CM061552.1, on the reverse strand, counting down.
AAGAAAGAGCTACTTCCGAGCTCTTATCCGAAGAGGGTATTTGTAACGTTTAACATTCTCAGCGGAAAGTTTATGTATGAGACTAGTACTGTTATCAAGAAATGAATTGCAACTGAGAGATGATTGTGATTTGTAAAAGAAGCTGAGTAACTGTGCTCATTTCTTTACCTGTCCACTTCTCACATTCATTTCTTTTAACAGCCTTCAATAGTTAACCAAAACATAGCTATAAAGTTAGCTTTGTGTGTGTTCAAAGAGATTACTAAAGGCAATGATGGTCACAAAGATAGGTAGGCTATGCAAGAAAATCATTCATTGTTATTTCTATTTCAAGATTACAAAAAGAATAAAGAATTTAAGTTGCTTACACAAATAATTACACTGTTCAAAGGATAGAAAAGAATAACATGAGAATTTTACGGACAACATTCATAGACTCAATTCGCTTGAATTCATGAGAAAAGCCTTGACAGAACCTTTTAGCATCCACACAGTAATTTTCGATCATGTATTTTTGTTGAACCCATCGAAGCCTATTTATTTCATTAGCATTCAGTTCTTGAGTTTTCCATGCCTGATCATTGTTCACAGAGTCAGTCTTAGAGCCTCCACAAGATGAAGTAGACGTTGCAGCTGACTAAACACTGAAAGTCTTGTACCGGATTTCCCCTACACCAAAGGTATAGATTGACGACAACTATTTTTAACTATAGATAATGCAGGGCTACAGAGTGTGGAAGCGTGATAAATTCAACCAAAAATTCCGAGAAATTAATAAAAACAGTAAAATTGACACCAAAGTTTTAGGTGGAAAAACCCTCTTTAAATAGAGGTAAAAAACCACCGGCGAGACAGCCAAAAATTTCACTAATATTGACGAGAGTACAAAATATTTTCTCGGGACTAACAAGACAAAATAGCCCCTTACAAATTCTCTACGAGTATAGAAATACTCAACCAAGAAGTAGAGAAAGAAGAAAATATAAAGGAGAGATTGGCTATTGAAATGTTGTGGAGGTGTCTTTGCAAATGAAGTAGCATTGACTTTTATAGCTAAATCTGGACCTCAAAAGTCTTGCCTTCATATATGAATGCAGCCACTGATGTTGAAAACACAAAGTCACAAATGTCTTCATCATCCACAATTGTTGAAATATGAGCAGCACTTGTTGACAAAAAGGAGAGCAGCCAACAGATAAATGATTCTTTTGATTCTTAAAATATCTCTTATTTCTTTCCAACCAAATGGTTAGAACATGAAAAGGGGTACGGTCTTCCATATTTGCTTCAAATTTTCCCCATCTTTCTGATTCTGTCAACAAACCAGTAGGTCTTTCCCATTCGTTGGCATCATATGTTTTAAACCACTTATCTGCAGGAATAGATCCCTTAACTGCTTTGTATGATTACAATGCAAAAACAGATATTCAGCAGACTCTTGAGAATTTTCACAGAAAACTCATCTACTGCACAAAGAAATTCCTCTTCTCTGCAAAATATCTCGACTTAAGCATGCATTTACTGCAACCAGCCAATTTATACTAGCATCTGACAAAGCTTTCAGTACAAGCTGTTAATGAGTTTGAGTAATGACTAACGAGCATATGCCTTGAGCCTTGCTGTAGATAGATTATGCTCGGCTTGTATCTCCATTAGATTCTGCTAGTATCCTTTTCCAATCATCTGTCTCGCCTTTAACTTTTTCCTTATCATCAAACTTTGGCTTCTTCTCAGATTTTGGAACATTTGATAGTATTATTATTAGTATTATTATTAGTATTGTTATTGTTATTGTTAGTGTTATTGTTAGTGTTATTGTTAGAGTTAGAGTTAGAGTTAGAGTTAGAGTTAGAGTTAGAGTTAGAGTTAGTGTTAGTGTTAGTGTTAGTGTTAGTGTTAGTGTTAGAGTTAGTGTTAGTGTTAAGAGTTAGTGTTAGAGTTAGTGTTAGTGTTAGAGTTAGTGTTAGTGTTAGTGTTAGTGTTAGTGTTAGAGTTAGAGTTAGTGTTAGTGTTAGAGTTAGAGTTAGAGTTAGTGTTAGTGTTAAGTATATAAACGGTGGCCTTAGCATAATTCATATCCTTACTATCTTCGATGATCAAACTTCTTTACTTATTTAGTATCATCTATATTCTCTGGCTATGATGCCATCAACTAACATTGATATATCGACTATGATGTCATCAACTAACATTGATATATTTCCTTTGTTGAAATTAAATATGATTTGTTCACTATAATTACAACAAATTATATTGAACCCACAAATTTTAATGTAAATTTTTGGTGTTTTCTTTCGTTCTGTGAGCAGCATTGTCCAAGCAAACAAAGAAAAAAGAATGAAGGTTAAGTAAGCATAAAAATCCTCACATTATATATATATATATAAATAAAATATAAGGTTACCTAGTGTAATGAATTTAGAATGAAGGTTAATATAAATTTTGTTTGGATGGTGGTTGCCTAGTGTAGTATCGTTTCTAAGAATTATGTTTGTTTTGATTGATTTTAAAAATAAAATCAATTAAATGTTTGTTCCTAAAATGTTTCCTTATTTGAAATATATTGAAAATTCTAATATTCAAGACTTTAAAACCAATTATGATTGCATTATTTGAATAAATTCTTTTTATAAATAAACAAACTTATTTTAAACCTATATAGAAAATTAAAAAAGAGAAACCCAACAAAATAGAAAAGAAAAACCTTTTCTATACACCCAACCAGCCTTTCCGTTACCATGAGAGGAATAAAATTTCAAGGCTCGGGGAATGAAAGAAAGTCCTAAAGAATATTAGGACAAATAATTGTAGTCTAAGAATTACCTTATTTTGCTAATGTGTTAACCGTGAGAAAGGTCACAGACAACTTGTTTGTTAGTAGAGTTAAAAGTAAAAACTTTTGATGTTTAGACAAAGGAAGTTTACATGTTCTAGTCAAATAAATTTCAATTGTTTTATAGAGACATGAATTCAAGTAAATTTAAATCACAAGAAAGAAATCTGAATTACTAAAAGATGACGTATTAACGATTTTCGACAGAAACCTAACACTTTGAAAAAAAAAATAATTACAACATACCTTCTAGGTCTTTCATGCGGAAGTAGTATACTAATAAAAATAAATTATAACTCACTAAAATAAATAAAGAAAAATAGTAGTAAAAATTAAAGAACTTCAATTTTTGAATGATGATAAAACTAAGCATGAAACAAATATGAGGAACACTTTGTATGTATACATGATATATATAAATATATACCTGACCAAGCAAGAATTAAGAAGAAATATAGCAAGACTTTTGTCCCATTCATCAACATGGTTCCTAAAAAATAAAAGTAAAATGTGTCACATAAATTAGAACAAAAAAAGTGTAAGAAGAAGAGTTTGGCTCGAAGAAGGGATCTTTGTGAGACCAAATTTAAACTTGGCCTCTTTCACCTGCAAGCTGCAACTTGGAGAGGAAAAATTGTAATCAACCAATTTGAAGGGTCATTTACCTCTTTGTAAACTTAAATTTACCTATTAATAAAATAAGACACAATATAAGTAACATTAATGGTGTAAAAGACCTAAATAAAACAAGGCACAATATAAACAATATTAATGGTGTAAAAAAGCAGAAGTGAATCCTGACATAAAGATTTTTTTTCCATAAAAAGAAGTACGTACCAACAAAACATTCCCCACAACTTAGGAGTCTTTCCATATGTGTTGGAGTTTTCTCATTTATTTTTTCATATATTTAGCATAGTTATATTTAATATCAAAAAAACAATGGTATATATTTAGCATAGTTAATATTTAATATATCAAAAAAGCAAAGGTATAATTATTGAAGGAAAAAAAAAGTGAAAAAATTATTTTGCCTAAAGTGAAATCTTTTAATGAAGGACAAAAGTTCAAAAAATTTATAAGGATCTTCCCACTCTTATTATAACAGAGATATGAAATAAAAAAGGAAAAAGACAGAATTTCATAATAAGTAATTGTTCTAATAATTCTTACCATATATTATTCTTTTATCATATTTTTAGTGTTAGAATTTTTGCCCCAATTTCTTATCAAATTTAAGTTTTTACTTTTTCTTGTAAGGAAAATAAAAGTAACCATAAATACTTTTACTTTTCCTGAAAGGAAAATATAAATTTTTTTCATATTTGGCTAACTTCTTTCTTGGAGGAAAGGTTTTGAACATCTCATACCATAACACAATAGCATCCACAATTTGTCGATAAAATAATAGAAAAATACATGTACTATTTATATATACGCGTGTGTAACCCACTCTCCGTTGTGAGAGTGGTATTCAAATTTGAGAGGCGAAACAAATACACATTAAAGATGTTAAGGGGGCAAATAAACAGAAGTTAAGTTTAAGTGTTAAAGTGAATTTGGAGGACAAGTTCAGAGGAAAAAAATATCTTTTCTCTATTATTAACTAGAGAAGCATGGCCTGTGTCAGCACGGGCCCAACATTAAGATATTTATTTGTCTTTTCAATCTTGATATATTTAAATAAAATATTTTAATAAAAGAATTGCATATGTTTTCTAGGATTCATCCGGAATCTAACATGAGTTCAACATATGTTATTTTAATATGTATTTAGATAATTTAGATTATTAACTATTTTAATTTATAATATTTTTTATGTATTTTTCAAATTAATATACGTTCTTTTCTTGTCCAAATTTTAGTGGCATTGATAGTCAATTATATTTTCAAAATAATTTAAATTTTTTAATTATTGTAATTTATAATACTTTTCTTTTATTCTAATTTTAGTGACACTGATATAATTTCAAGAGCCGATCAAATATTTTGTATCTTTTAAATTTTTAAGTTGTTGATTATTGTGATTTCTAGTATTTTTCATATAATTCTTTTGAAATATATAACATATTAAAGTTTTTTTAGATATTTTAAGTTGTTAACAATTGTAATTTATAATACTTTTTATGTAATTTTTAAATAATATATGCTACTCTCCTTGTCCAGAGTTTTGTGTCGATAATATCCAATTATATTTTTAAAACAATTTAAATTTTTTATCATTGTGATTTGTAATATTTTTTTCTATCTCAACTTATATGGCACAATGCTTAAATGACTCTAATAATTAATTAGAGGTAACATAGTAAAATCACGACTAAAGCAACTGAAACAGAAATTAGTCAATTTTTTTAAAATTTTTTGTTAATTATTATTATTTACAGTACTTTTTATTTCATTTTCAAATAATATATGTTGTTTTATATCTTCTTCTGTCCCATTTCAATTTATGTGGCACTAATATAATTTTGATAGTAAATCAAATATTTTATGTTGACATATCATTTTGTTATTCTTATTTTTCTAATACATAAATGACTTATAATAAGGAGTGATATAGCAAAATCATCGTTCGAAAAACAAAATTTTAATTTAAAATATTAAGAGTTAATTTTCCATTTTATGTCTATTTTATATTTCAGTAAATACTATTTATTTTCTTAATAACTAGATGACTCATAATAATTAATTAAGAGCGACTGATTATGTTATTACTATAAAAATTAATATAATTTTATCATATCCAATAGTAATCATCTAATAATTCACCGAAATAGTATATTAATTAAATACGGGATGTTATATTTGCATATGCAAAATATGATATTATTAAACATTATTGGATAGTGCATTATATTTATCTTTCACAATAATAAAATTTTACTATACATTTTTTTTTAACTTGATACATATTGACCCAACAAAAATTCTAAGAAAATTTTCATTAGAAAATTATTTTATTAAATTAAATTTATTAATTTTTTACTTTAAAAATTTAAATTTAAGTTTAAATATTAGTATTTCTATATAAGAAAAAAATAATTTTAAAATTTAAATTTAGTAAAATAATAAATAAAAAGATTAATTTTTATATAAAAGTCAATTAAAATAATAAATTAATTTACTTTAAATATTTAGTTACAATTAATTAAGATAATTTTTTATTTTGTCATGATTTATGCTGAACCGATAAAATTTTGAGAGTTGAATAGAACTTTTATCTATTTTTAAAAAAGTATTTTATCTTGTTAATTATTATGATTTATAATAATTTTTACGTAATTATCAAATAATATATCTACTCCTGTGTCCCAATTTATGTGGCTTCGATAGAATTTTGAGAGTAAATTAAAATTTTTATATATCTTTTAAATATTTTTAGTTGTTGATTATTATGATTTCTAGTACTTTTTTTTATCTCAATTTATGTGTCATTGTTAAAATAATGAGAGTCAATAAAATTTCTATATGTGGTAACAAATTATTGTGATTTGTGGTAGCAAATTAGTTTTGAACATGATAGCTAATTAAATAAAAAAAATTACTTTCAATATATAGTTATAGTTAGTTAACATAAATTAATATAATATATTAAATATTTAAATCATTATGATGAAACAATGAAATTATTATATATTGGGGCATGGTATGTAATTAAGTGGGAGTAAAAGTTTTTTTTTGTAAGTGTCAATAAAATTTTTGTATGTCTTTTAAATATTTTAAGTTATTAATTATTGTAATTTGTGGTAACAAATTAATTTTAAACATGATAGATAATTAAATAAATAAAAAAAATTACTTTCAATATATAGTTATAGTTAATTAATATAAATTAATAAAATATATTAAATATTTAAATTATTATAATAAAATTATAAAATTATTATATATTAAGATATAATATATAATTAAATAAAAGTAATTAGTTTTTTTGATAATTGCAAGAGACGGTGGAAACCACCCCTTCTATTCTCCAAGTTGCTTAGAATGTTTGTCGGATAACATTAACATCATTTACGTGGTTGCTAGATTGGCCCATGATACGTGCACAAATATCTACTTTTGAATTATTTAGGAAAGAAAAAAGAAAACATAATGATACACTTTTAAAGAAAAACGTGTTATTATATGGCTGAAAGGAAAATATAAAACTTTTTAATATTTGACTAATCTCTTTTCTCAGAGAAAAGGTTTATAACATTTATGAATAGAAGACCCTCTTTTTATACCATAATATAATAGCTTAATCCACAATTTAGTTGATAAAAGAGTTTTTGTTTAGGGAGAGATTTCTCTCATAGGTTTATACTTTTTCATAGGTTTTATTTTTTTAATATTATTTTTAATATATACATCGTTTAACCGAATCATATTAATAATATGTCTTTTTAATATATGTTTTATTTGTCATTTGAATTATCACCGTTGGTTTGCAAACTTTAAGCTTCCGCATGATGCCCTCTCGATTTCAAACCCAACATTTAGGACTCTTGTATTTTAAATAATATAAATAATAATTTGAAATAAAAAAGGAAAAAAGACGATTTTGTCTATTGCAGAAATTTTTAATGAAGGACAAAAAGTTTAAATCACTTTTTTAAAATTTTTTATACTTTTAATATATTATAAATTATAGATATAGATATAGATATAGATTATAGATTATAAATAATAGATAAGTAAAAATAAACGGAGGAAGTAATGAAACGTTATTTTATGTCCGTGGTGCTACTTTCTTCCCTTTCTTTCTAGTTCTAGGTTCTATTTTGTCTACGTAGTTTCTCTGCGACGACAACACTTGTTTTCTATCCTTTTACAAATTATGTTTCTCTCATAACAAAAGATTTTACTTTTTACACTTAAGATATCTTTATTTTTTATCCATAAGAAATTTAAAAAATAAATAAAAAATTCTTCGATTTATTTTGTAAGAGGACAAAAAAAATTTTCATTTTCTCCATTAATTTCTTCGCAGTGGACTACATTTCATTATGTGGCTTTGACGCTGCGTCAGACTTATTTTGTCAATTATTGATAGGTCCACTTAGTACTCCAACAAGAAAATGTCAATAAATGTTTTTTAGGGAAGGAAAAATATACTACTTTTAGAAAAATAAGTAATTTTTTAACTATGTTGGTATTTGATATGTCGGTGAAAAAATAATTAAATTTTTTTTTTTCGTATATATGTAACTCAAAAATTACGAAATTTGATGATTGTTGGGCGGAGAGGGTGAAGAAGGAGGTGTATATTTAACACAAAATAACGAAATTATTAAAAATAAATTGATAATTGTTGGGTGGGGGAGGGCGGTGAGTTGCAAGAGATGGACCACCAAAGAATTTGGTGCAGTGGATAGGGTTGCTCCTCCCTTAATCAGAAGATGTCTTGAATTCGAGTTTTGGGTATGAAAAATCTTTGATAAGGAGCGCTTCCATCTAAATGGAACCCTATGCAATGTAAATTCAAATTAATCAAATTCTAATGTTAATATCAGACACTAAATAAAAAAAAATACAAGAGATGGGGGTTGGTGGGGGTGAAGATGTGAAGTGTTTGTGAGGAAGGGAGCAGACAATGCCGACACTTTATACGTTACAAAATGAGGTTCACATGCAGGTGTCCTATATTAATTACTAGTCAAAATTAAAATTAAATTAATATAATTGATTTTTCAAATTGTTCAAATCAAATTAAACTAGATAGAATATACATTTATTGGTTTGAGTTCTATTTAATTTGATTTGTCGATTATTATCAAATAAAAAAAATGGAAAAAGCGATTCAAAAGAAAAAGAATACAATAATTCATTTAAAAATAATTCTGAAATTATCACATATACCTGTAATTTGTAAAGCCCAGAGACTGTGTGTACAATATTTGTTTCTTTTATTCATGCGTTTTAGTTTAGCATATATTTACTCGAGGTACTATGCGTGAGCGAATTTTTTTTTTTTTTTTAACTAGTGAGTGTAAACTGTAAAGTATCAACCAATTTATTTGGTACACATAGGCTCAGTGTTTACTCCCTTCATTTTTTTTAATAAATATTTCGTTCGGATTTTGATTTTGTTCCTAAATAAGTATATGTTTAAGAGTTTAGGAATAAGTTAGTAAAGTTATCGATCTTTAATTTTCTAAAACTGAGTAGTTTATTAAAAGATTTATCCAAGCCAAAAAAGAACACTTATTTAGTTATAGAGGTAGTATAAGTTAAATCTTTTTTTGGATAGCTATAAGTTAAACTCATTTATCTCTAAACTGGGTTATTTCAAGCTATTGTTATAATTCACATTCAAATGTGTTCGTTGATCACATAATCTTCCTAGTTATTGCTCAATTTGATTTGAGTTTGAGAGTTAATTTCTTTTCTTGCTTGCTATGTGATAAATATTTATGATCAGTCTAATATACATTGCAATTTGCAACCATGCGTGGCAAAATTCCACACCATTAAGTATTTTTTTTTTTATTCAGTTAAGAAAGAATGTTGAAAATATTTTTTCTTGGAAAACATGTTCGGAAAAAAATGACTTCTCTATTGAAAGCGGAAGTAGAGAAAAGAAACTTCAACAAGTTGTATATCAAGTTGATTATATCTGATGGCGTATATTTAATATAAGATATTTAAATTTATGAATAAATGAAAACATATATAAGATACTTAAAATTATTCATAAAATATAACATATTATGTATATATAATTAAATAAAATATATTTACAGTTTGTCAGTTTGGTTATTTTTTTTATTTTTTTGAACAAAAACAAAATTAAATTTTTTTTTTTTTAAATATCAAATCAATCAAACTAAATCAAATAAAAATTAATTTACTTAATAATTTGATTGAATTTTTTCGATTTGAATCGATTTTTACCCAAATCTTACCCCTAGCAGTAGGTTTGAATATGGCTTGTATGCACGTGTCCAATATACATTTAACTTCTCTACTAATACTTCTAACTCTAGCCATGGTTAAGACTTAAGACAAAGTAATTCTAAATAATTTTAAATCTACCTACATCAATTTAAAAAAGAAAAATGATTTCAACTCGCCCTGCTCTTGCCTTCCCGCTTAGCTAGCCTGCATCATTGCCATTACTAAAATGCAGCCTGCTTTTGTCCGCGGCTATGAGAGATGGAGTCAGAATTTCAACCGAGGAAGTTTAATATTTGAAGAAAATTTAGTTGAAGGAGGGTCAACGTCTATTATAAATACATAAAAAAATAATTTTAATCACATATAAATGATATATTTTTTCGTCGTAGGGGTTCATCTGAACCCCTTGCCAAAGGCTAGCTCCACCCCTAACGGCCAACAACTGAGAATTGCCGATTTTAACCATGGTTGGGGGGTTCTGTGTTTGCTAAGTAGATGTCCATCAGTGGATTTAAAAGTTGATTATCGGTTAAAGACTTAAAGTGGTAAGCTAGAAACCAATAAAAGTTCTGGTATAGTGATAAGTATTCATTTATTTCTTAATCAGAGATATTTAATTCAAGTCTTTCTAGATACGAAGTCATTTTTGTTAGAAAGTGTTATACACCCCCCATCTTAAACCCCCACATGTGGAACTCTCCGGCACGAGTTTGAATTTAGTCAGACTTTAATGTGAATTAATAGATACTGGATGAGAAATTAAAAAAAAAAAAGAAGTGATAAACGAATATATTTAAGTCAATTTTATGATCAAGTCATAATTTGAATATCTAAGTTAAATCTATTATATATTTAAAAGAAAAGATATTTTTTCTCCTTTGAACTTATTTTTCAAACTCAGTTTAACACTTAAACTTAATTTTTGTTTATTTATTCATCTTAATATCTTTAAAGTGTATTTGTTTGACCCCTAAAGTTGATGTGATATTTTTTAAAAAGAAAGGGCACGCTTATTTATTAAAAAAATTAATTTCAGTAATATTATATTTAAAATATAATTAAAAAAAAAATGGACACTTTTTACTCTTTCTTCTTCAAATCATCGCCAACAACAACACTCAAACCTCCATTAACAACCTCAAATTTTTTTCACTTTCTTCCATTAACAACACCACCCAAAACAACACTTTCCTTTAATATCTTTTATTTTTCTCCATTAATAACACCACCCAAGAACTACTTTCCTTTAATTGTTTTCACTTTCCTCCAGTAACACCACCATCCAAGAACAACACTTTCCTTTAATTTTTTTCACTTTCCTCCATTGACACCACCCAAAAACAAACATGAAAACACTATTAAATTATTTTCTCCATTTAACACCATCTCAACCTTCAATCCAACTCTCTCAAAATTTAGATAAAAATAAAATTAAATTTATGGTTTTATTTTTGAATCACTTATCATCAATGAGATTTCCTTTGATTTGTACTTTTGAATTTTTTTGTTAATAAGACAATTTGAAAAAATTAATTTTAACTTGATAAAAGTATTTTTGTGTTTGAATAAGAAAGAAGGAGGTGGCGGTCTAGAAGGGAGAAAAAACGAGGGGTGAAGGGCTGGAACGGGAGAAAGAATGGTGCGGTGTGGGGGTGGGGGTGGAGGGCTGGAAGGGGAGAAAGAACGGTGAGTGGGGGGCTAGTAGAGAAGAAGAGCGTGTGCGCGGGGGAGCTGGAATGGAGAAAGAGATTGGGGGGGGGGGGTGATTTGTTATTTAAATAATATATTTTATATAATTATTTTTATATTTTTTTATTTTAATAATAGAAAAAATACATGTAGTATATATATATATATATAGTACATGTATTTTTTCTATTATTAAAATAAAAATATATAAAAATAATTATATAAAATATATTATTTAAATAAAAATGGGGTGGGGGTGGGGGCATTTTTTATTTTATATATATATATATATATATATTAATATATATTATTTAATATATATATATAAATAGTAAATATATATTTTTTGCTTTTTAAAGTAAAAATACATAAAAATAGTATGTGTGTGGAATTTTTTTTAAAAAAAATCCTAATTTCTTGCGTGACAATAATCTGGTACTGATTTGGCACTGACATGACGCGTGTGTAACTCACTCTCCGTTGTGAGAGTGGTATTCAAATTTGAGAAGTGAAACAAATACACTTTAAAGATGTTAAGGGAGCAAATAAACAGAAGTTAAGTTTAAGTGTTAAAGTGAATTTGGAGGACAAGTTCAGAGGAAAAAAATATCTTTTCTCTATTATTAACTAGAGAAGCATGACCCGTGTCAGCAAGGGCCCAACATTAAGATATTTATTTGTCTTTTCAATCTTGATATATTTAAATAAAAATTGTTAATAAAAGAATTGCATATGTTTTCTAGGATTCATCCGGAATCTAATATGAGTTCAACATATGTTATTTTAATATGTATTTAGATAATTTAGATTGTCAACTATTTTAATTTATAATATTTTTTTATGTATTTTTCAAATTAATAGACGTTACTTTTCTTGTCCAAATTTTGGTGGCATTGATAGTCAATTATATTTTAAAAATAATTTAATTTTTTTTAACTATTGTGATTTATAATACTTTTCTTTTATTCCAATTTCAGTGACACTGATATAATTTCAAGAGCCGATCAAATATTCTGTATCTTTTAAATTTTTTAAGTTGTTGATTATTGTGATTTCTAGTATTTTTCATATAATTTTTTTGAAATATATAACATATTGATTTTTTTTTTTAGATATTTTAAGTTGTTAACAATTGTTATTTATAATACTTTTTATGTAATTTTTTAATAATATATGCTACTCTCCTTGTCCAGAGTTTTGTGTCGACAATAGCCAATTATATTTTTTAAACAATTTAAATTTTTTTATCATTGTGATTTATAATATTTTTTTCTATCTCAACTTATATGGCACAATGTTTAAATGACTGTAATAATTAATTAGAGGTAACATAGTAAAATCACGACTGAAGCAGCTGAAGCAGAAATTAGTCAATTTTTTAAATTTTTTTGTTAATTATTGTTATTTATAGTATTTTTTATTTCATTTTCAAATAATATATGTTGTTTTATATCTTCTTCTGTCCCGTTTCAATTTATGTGGCACTAATATAATTTTGATAGTAAATCAAATATTTTATGTTGACATATCATTTTGGTATTCTTATTTTTCTAATACATAAATGACTTATAATAAGGAGTGATATAGCAAAATCATCGTTCGAAAAATAAAAATTTAATTTAAAACATTAAGAGTTAATTTCACATTTTATGTCTATTTTATATTTCATTAAATACTACCTATTTTCTTAATACCTAGATGACTCATTATAATTAATTAAGAGCGACTGATTATGTTATTACTATAAAAATTAATATAATTTTATCATATCCAATAGTAATCATCTATAATTCACTGAAATAGTATATTAATTAAATACTGGATGTTATATTTGCATATGCAAAATATGATATTATAAAACATTATTGGATAGTGCATTATATTTATCTTTCACAATAATAAAATTTTACTATACATTTTTTTTAACTTGATACATATTGACCCAACAAAAATTCTAAGAAAATTTTCATTAGAAATTTATTTTATTAAATTAAATTTATTAATTTTTTACTTTAAAAATTTAAAGTTAAGTTTAAATATTAGTATTTCTATATAAGAAAAAAATAATTTTAAAATTTAAATTTAGTAAAATAAATAAATAAATAAAAAGATTAATTTTTTATATCAAAGTCAATTAAAATAATAAATTAATTTACTTTAAATATTTAGTTACAATTAATTAAGATAATTTTTTATTTTGTCATGATTTATGCTGCACCGATAAAATTTTGAGAGTTGAATAGAACTTTTATCTATTTTTAAAAAAATATTTTATCTTGTTAATTATTATGATTTATAATAATTTTTACGTAATTATCAAATAATATATCTACTCCTGTGTTCCAATTTATGTGGCTTCGATAGAATTTTGAGAGTCAACTAAAATTTTTATATATCTTTTAAATATTTAAAGTTGTTGATTATTATAATTTGCAGTGCCTTTTTTATCTCAATTTATGTGTCATTGTTAAAAATAATGAGAGTCAATAAAATTTCTATATGTCGTAACAAATTATTGTGATTTGTGGTAACAAATTAATTTTGAACATGATAGCTAATTAAATAAAAAAAATTACTTTCAATATGTAGTTATTGTTAATTAATATAAATTAATATAATATATTAAATATTTAAATCATTATGATGAAACAATGAAATTATGATATATTGGGGCATGGTATGTAATTAAGTGGGAGTAGAAGGTTTTTTTTTTGTAAGCGTCAATAAAATTTTTGCATGCCTTTTAAATATTTTAAGTTATTAATTATTATAATTTATGGTAACAAATTAATTTTGGACATGATAAATAATTAAATAAATAAAAAAAATTACTATCAATATATAGTTGTAGTTAATTAATATAAATTAATAAAATATATTAAATATTTAAATTATTATAATAAAATAATAAAATTATTATATATTAAGATATGATATATAATTAATAGTTTTTAGTAATTGCAAGAGACGATCGAAATCACCTCTTCCATATATTAGAGTAGGTTATTTCTCAATTTTCTCCAAGTTGCTTAGAATGTTTGTCGGATAACATTAACATCATTTACGTGGTTGCTAGATTGGCCCATGATACGTGGACAAATATCTACTTTTGAATTATTTAGGAAAGAAAAAAGAAAACATAATGATACACTTTTAAAGAAAAACGTGTTCTTATTCTTATTATAGTATTATTACTATTAATAAAAGTGAAGAAACCGGTTTGTTTTTTCACCTATTTTAGTTATTCCGTGATTTTAATAAGAGTATAGAAGCAGGCCGCTGTTCGATAATATTCTTACTTCTTCACTTGCTTTCGCTGCTTCATGATTTTATTATATTATTTTTAAATAATTATTGTAATTTATTTATAAATAAAAAAATTAATAATATTTAATTAAAAAAAATAGATATTTATGACAAGTCTGTTTCAGTTGCTTCAATTATAATTCTATTATATCACCACAAATTAATTATTATAGGTCATCTAGCTATTAAAAAATTAATAATATTAAATAAATAATAATATAGATATAAATGATAAATCAATTCTTGATATTTTAAATTAATAGAACATCTTATATGAGACTTATTTAAAAAAATTCACAAGTATGTTTTCTTCATGATTTTACTATAGTACCACTAATTAATTATTTTTAGACATTTACATATAAGAAAATTAATAATATTTAATAAAAAAAGGTAAAATAGACATTTATGACATGTCTACTTCAGATCACTTCCATCGCCTCCGACGGAAAGAGGAATTCTATCCATCAAAGAAAGCCAAAAATAAAAAAAGTCGCTAAGAAATGGAGCAAAGAAAGCGGCTTCCAAAGAAAAGTCCCAATTAAAGTGTAAAAGGATAGGAGTAAGTTAATTTTACTATACCACCCCTAATTAATTATTATAACTCATTTAGGTATTAAAAATTTAATAATATTTAATAAAAATAAAATTGATCTAAAATGATAAATTAATTTTTGATATTTTAAATTAACATGACATCTTATATGAGACTCATTTAAATTTTTTTCACAAATATTTTCTTATAGTAATTTTACTATATCACTTCTAATTATGTATTATAAGTCATTTAGGACATATCCACTTCACTGCTTCAATCATAAAATTTGGTTGACTTTCGAAGTGCTGCTTAGAATGGAAGAAAAAACATTATAAATAATGATAATTAAAAATTTAAATTATTTTAAGAATATAATTGAATATCAATGCCACAAAAATTTGGATAAGGGGAATAACATATATTATTTGAAAATTACATAAAAAAAATTATAAATTACAATAGCTAAAAAGTTAAGATATTTAAAAACATATTAAGAATCTGATTGATTATCTACATCATATTTATGTCACAAAAATTTGGGATAGTTTTGACAATTTATAATTTGCATGTTTTATTATTTTAATTTAGTAATTTGTTGATCCAATGATGTTTCTAAATTTAATATGTTTTAAAAATTTAGTACTTTGTTTATTTTAATTTATTTACTTTATTTTGATAAAATATTATATATTTAAAAATTATGGAAAAAAATAATTATAAGTCATAACTATTAACATCTTATAATATTTAAAAAACATATAGTAAAAAATATGATTGACTTTTGAAATTCTAATAGTGTCACATATGTTGCGATGAAGCAAGTAACATAAATTAGTTGAAATTACATTAAAAGATACTAAAATCACAAAAATTAACAACTTAAATTTTTTTAAAAAATATATTAGTCAAAAAATTTGACTGACTCACTAAATTCTAAAATTGAAAAAAAGCGAGTAACATAAATTACTAAATTACATAAAAGATACTATAAATCACAATGATCCGCAACTTAAATTATTTAAAATTTTATATTAATAAAAATTTGATCTCCAAATGCTATTTGTGCTACATAAATTGAGATAACATAAATAATATATGTTGGGCCCGTGCTGGCACGGGCTACAATATCTAGTTATTATATATAAGTGTGAGTAGCAGCTGCTACAAACAGTCAGCTGGCAGTTGTCATGTCTGCTTTCAGCTGTATGCTTATTTCATTAGTTTATTATATCACTCCTAATTAATTACTAGATGACATTTGTGTATAAAAAAATTTATAAAATTTATTTTTTAAAAAAAATAAAATAGATATTTATGACATATCTGCTTCAGCTGCTTCAACCGTAATTTTACTATATCATCTCTAAGTAATTATTATAAGTAATCTAAGTAATCCCTCTGTCTCATTTTATGTGTTGTCATTTTCTATTTGGTTGGTCCCAAAAAGAACGTCATCTTTCCTTATTTGGTAACTATTTAATGACATTAGTTTCATTTTATTTTTAGTGGGTTCCACTTATTAAGAAAAGAAAACAAAAAAGTAAACATTAAAATAACTTTTAAAGGGGCAATTTTGTAAACTTTACAAAGTCATCACTTATTTCTTAAACTCCATACCCGGTCAAATGGCAACACATAAAATGACACAGGGGTAGTAATATTTAATAAAAAAGGTAAAATAAACATAAAATGATAAATTAACTCTTGATGTTTCAAATTAATTTGACATCTTATATGAGGTCCACTTTAAAAAAAATTCACAAGTATTTTTTATAGCAATTTTATTATATCACTTCTAATTAGTTATTATGAGTCATCCAAGATGTGTTGATTTCGCTACTTCAATCATGATATTTGATTGACTCTCGAAATTATATCAGTGTCGCTTAAACTGAATAGGAAAATATATATATATAATCACAATAATGAAAAAAAAATTAAATTACTTTTAAGATATAAATTGGCTATTAATATCACAAATGTTTGAGCAAGAAGACACTACAACAAAATGCATATATACCTTCATAATACATCATAGCTAAATGTGAAAAATTTCATAGCTAAATACTTTAGCCACCAATCTTTTTTTCGTAGCATTCGTAGCAAGAAGTGGTGTAACTAAAAGTTAGGTATAGACTTTACATAGTCCGTAGCTAACTGTTAATACTTACAGATACAAAAAAATTCTGTTGCAACTGTGATGATAAGAAAATTCTTGCTACAAAATATATACTTATGCCATGACAAATAAAATCTATATTAACTTTTATGTTATAGCCACAATCTCTTCTGTTGTGGCAAAAGACTTGATTTATTTGCAATGATATTTAAAATGTGTGGCTATTTTGTATTTCAATCTCATGTTAACAATACTTATATTTAGCTACCAAACAAAAATACATAGCTATATAATTGAGTATTTGTCACAAACATTTTTATGACGGAGCTAAGAATTTAGTCTTTTTGCTACAAAAGGCATACCTCATAGCTCATTTGAATTAGCAATGGAAAATAAAAATTAGTTAATTTTTGATAATTATATTTAGGTTTAGCCATAACTACAAATATTCATTACTATAAATTGGGGAATATTGTCATAAGCATTATTAACTGCAAAAATTTCTATAATATAATGAAGACTAAAAAGAAATTTCAAAATGAAATTCGAACATTTACATTACTATAATTTAAAGAATCTTCCACAAGTTTTGTTAGTAACAAAAGTTACATATAATTGCATTTACAACTCTTTTAAAACACCATCTTGCTTGGATTCATGCTTCATAATCTCTCCTTCCACGGTCTTCAATCGAATTTTAGTTTGATCAACATCCGTCTTAATTTGTCATTTATTTGATTTTATTCCACTACTTCACCTATTAATAATAATAAAGTTGTAGACACCTTCCCGGAAAATGCTAAATTCCTAGAATCCGATCATTTTGCCGTTGTCTAAGCTCGTCGGAGCTCCGACCTCGTTGGTTTCTACTGAATTTTTTTTTTGAAAATTCTGATTTTTGGTATCCGTTGCTCCTTGCGGATTTTTGGGTTATCGTATTTCTGGGATGTTTCTCAACTGATTTGGAAAGTCGATATTTTGTGGTATTTTTTGAGGTTTCGGAATAATTTTTATTCTCTTCTTAAGTCAATCGAAAGCATTCAGAAGGTTCAATTCTATCTTTTCTCCCTCTAATTTTTACGTAATTATGAATGATTTGTTTGTTTGACATGTTTGAATCTCGTGTTGGTTAATGTTGGATTTGGATGTGAAAACTAGATTGATAGATTGAGTATTGAATTAGCTTAATCATGTTAAGAATGGATTTGGGGCGGAAATCGAAATTTGATAAAAGATGAATATAAATTAGTTGTTTTGATTCACTGTTATTGTTACTTTTGCGTCTAATTGTCAATTCCTCGATAGTATCATGATAGGTCGAACGGGATAGGCAAACGATAGGGTCGGGTAGGCAAATTTAGAATTTGTGGATTGTTGAGTAAATGTGGAATGTTTGTTGAATGATTCTTTTTTTCTCGCATTTGGAAATGTATTCATTTAGTCGAGGAATGCCCCGTGGTCATTTGTATTCATTCACCGGAAAATTCCCCGAAGTATCTTGTACCCGGAGGACGTTCATGATGATGTCCCGAGGCATCGGGTAAAGTATTAGAGCATAGTTTAGGATTAGTGTACGTTTACTTTTCAGTACCTTTTTATTTCGAGTTGTAATAATTGGACTGGACATTATATTTTTGGACTTCTTTTGTTTTGTTTTGTTGTTTGATTGTTTTGTGTGTTTCTGTGTGATTTGTGCATTCATAGTGTCAAATTAGCCGATATACTTCACCAAGCGACCATGGTCGAACCACGGGATTGAGGGGCGCCTAACACCTTCCTCTTGGTCAATAGAATTCCTTAGCCGAAACCTCTATTCATGGATCAGTTTAGAGCCAAAACGTTTTGATAAGAATTTTCAAAGGTGACCTGACACACCCGATTTATGTCAAGTGGCGACTCTGAATTTAATTGTAAAAGATCCTTTTCGAAACCAAAAATATTTTCTTTTGTCACTTAATAATAAAAACCCTTTCAACCTTAAAATCAATCCTTTTGGTTAAAAAAAGGGGTGTGACAAAAACTACATTGTCGTACCTGATTTTCCACAGAGGTACTATGATCTGTACCAATTGGCTGTAAAATAGTTAAATTGGCTATATAATTCGACTAATCTCCATGAAAAGCTCAAGATCTTTCAAAGTTACTTCATTGATCCTCTCTAGATCTTGGCTTTTTTTAAAAAAAAAATATGGTATGATGTTCAAAGTTCATCATGAGGTTTGCTTTGAATATAATAGTTTCTTTTCGCAAATCAATATCTTCTCCCAACCCATATTCTGTTTTTTTTTTTTTACGGCATTTCTTAATTATTTGTGAAAATTGAGAAATAAGTGAACCAGTTTAAGAGAAAATTGCGCGTTAAAAAGATTTTATAATTATGTTATATAATTTAAATGGAAAAAATAATGTATATAAGGTAAAATTTAATAAATAAAGTTCATAAATATTAAGAATTCCTACCTAATTCAATAAGAAAATTAATAATCAAAATTTCAATTAATATCAAAATTCTAACTATTATGAGTGAAAATTTTCTTTCTTGAAAAATTTAATTCCTAGATTGGAATTACAATAATTACGCTGCTCAAATCTATTATGAACATTCCATATATAGTATATGGAATGGTCTGTCCAATTCCAATTTTAACATGAGTTTCTTTATGAAATTATCAAAAAACTATTAATAATCTATTTATATAGTTAATAAAAAATATAGTCAAATGACTTTTTTTTTTTTATATTTTATCATATATTTTTCTCTTATCATTTATTTTTAAACTCAATAATTTTGAAATATATTTCCTCTTATCATATAATTTAGGATTTCTTAATTAAATATTATAAAAATAATAATATAATACTTTAAGAAAAATGGGTGAAAAAACAATTTTGTCTATTGTAAAGTATTTTAATGAAGTCAAAAAGAACAAATCACTTTTATAAGGGTCTTCACACTTTCAATATATTATATATATTATAGATATAAATTACAGATATAGATATAGATATTAATATAGATATAGATATACATAATATGTTATATTTTATTGAAAATTTTGAATGTCTTATATATGTTTTAATCAATATTTATTTATAATTAAAGATATCTTATATTAAATATACTCCGCTAAAAAAGACACAATCAATGTGAAATGTCACTTATTGAAGCTTCTTTTTCCTACTTTCACTTCCAATAGAAAAGTTATTTTCCCGAACTTATTTTTCTAGAGTAAATATTATCAAAAATTTTGTTCTAATATAAAGAGAACCCTTAACGATGTCGAATTTTACCACGCATTGATGCAATTTTTATTAAATTGATCATGAATATTTATGACATAGCAAGAAAAGAAATTCTCTCAAACTCAAATCAAATTGAACAATAACTAGGAAGATTATGTGATCAACGAGCACATTTGAATGTAAATTAACAAAAGCTTGAAATAACTCAGCTTAGGGATAAATGAGTTTAACTTATAGCTATCCAAAAAAGATTAACTTATACTACCTTTATTTTTAAATTAAGTGTTTTTTTTTTTTAGCTTGGATAATAAACTACTTACTTGTAGAAAATTAAAGATCAATATCTTTACTAACTTATGCCTAATTAAATTTCATTTCTTTTCAAGTTGACATTAATTATTATATTTAAACTCAAATGCATATTAGGAAGACTATTTCTAAACTCTTAAACATACGCCTATTTAAAAATAAAATTACAATCTGAATGGAGCACCTTTTTTAAAAAAAAATGGGGGAGTAAACGCTGAGCCTATGTAATTAAATAGTTCTGCAGAAATATTACCAAATAAATTGACTGATACTTTAAGTATACACTCAGTAGAAGAAAAAATTCACTCCTCCTAGCATCTCAAGTTAATATATGTTAAAGTAAAACGCATGAATAAAAGAAAACAAATATTGTAAATCAATGAGGACCTAAAATTTTACACAAGTGGATTCAATAAAAGTTAACTTTAATTGGCAATAAGTAAGATATCTAACTATTGGAAAATAGGAGATGAGATAGGCATACTTATTTCCTTTACAAAAATTGAAAAAAATAAATTAAAATGCTTAACAAAGACCTATTATTTAAATCTTTTAAAATTTAATAATCTAATTTCAATGAATTTTACAATTTATTAACTTTAATAAAAAAAATATTAACCCAAATTACGAATTTAGTAAACTTTAAGAAATATGACAATTTTAAATCATTTTCTCATTGATAAAGAATGAAGTTGTTTAATTAAAAACAAAAGGACCAAAAAAAGAGAAAGAGATAAACTAAATGAATACAATTGTAAGAGAAGAAATCTAAAATTAACTAACAATTTCAATGCACTATAAATAAACAATTTAGCATAAACTAACTTAGGATGAATTAACAAATTAATTATAAATTTTCGATGATTGTAATTAAACATTTTAGATAGAAATAATATAGGATTTCACTTTGTAGAATTTTTTAATTTTTTAAGTAAAATTAAGGGAAAAATAATACTATTAAATTTGAGTAAAGAGATTAAATACAAAATAAAATTTTTAAACCACCCACCCACCCATTCTTCCACACGGCCCAACTTAGTCTTTATGGGTTCAAACTAATTTAACCTATATAAAATATAACATATAAATAATATAAATACCAACCCTTTTGAAAGTAATTACACTTTCTCCCACTTTTTTAATTACTTTACTCTCTTTCCCTATTAATATACATAACTTAGCCGGCATATACATAATATTTTATATATATATATTGGGATTTTTTAATATATTTAGGGAGTTGGGATTTTTTGTAATATTAAAAACATAAATTGTGTATTTGTGTAATTTTTAGAAAAAACATATTCTTATCTAATAATTATTTAATAAAATTATTTTTATTTTATTCTTAATGAGTTTCACTTATTAAGAAAAGATAATTAAAAAGTAAATATTAAAATAACTTTAAATAATGGTGGAGTCAGAATTTTAATTAAGGAAATTATGAAGTGAATAGATGAACTAATCGAAGGGAGTTCAACATCTACTATATCTATATAAAAAAAAAATTTAATCATGTAAATATAGTATAATTAGTTTAGGTGTACGCGTCTTGCGCGTGTACGTCATTTTAATGAGTTCAAACGTTACATTAAATGCGGTATTTGTTTAACTAATAGAAATGAATACAATAATTAAATTTAGAATCTTTTGAACATATTAAGATGAAGAACTTATTTTATTAGTTAGGTAGTATTTGTAAATATCTAAGATGCAAATAAAATAATTGAAATACATTGACATCTGATAAATTATATTGGTGTCTTCAGTATAGTAAGCAGATGATTAGTGCTTGATAATTTATAAAATTGTACAATTTTACTTGATTTATCTTAAAATTACGAAATTTGACCTGGAGAATCCATATCACTTTAATCCCTCTTCTTCATCAAATAGTCGGTATATTTTTTTTACCGCTTCAAATATAGCCATTCTCTTTCTCCCATAATTCCAGAGTGAAATTTGTATCACGGATTAAGAGAAACAATAAAAATAGTGTCTCAATGAAAAAATTATATTATTATTTAACTACGCATATATAATAATAACATCATTATAAATAATATTAACACAACCAAGAATGAAAAGCAAAAACAAAAACATGCATTTGAATTCGCTATTAATCGACAAAAAAATTTAACCCCACACCGACAACAAACATATTCATAATAATAACTCAAAATAAAAAGAGAATTTATTACCATTCCAACAAAAAGTTAAAAATAAGTGAATTTAACTCCAAATTATTCCTAATTTGTTTTACTACTTTCTTCATCTTATAGTTGTTCCAATGTCTCAATATAATAGTCTGAAATCTAAAAAAAGCGTCTGGAACATAAGAAAATACGCTCTATTTATTGTAATGTTGACATACACTAACAACAAAATTAATCTACAAAAGCGTTTGAAATATAAAAAAAGATGTTTTATTTGTTGCAATAACACACTAATTGCTGAAATATTTTCATCAGAAATATAATAAGCAAAATAAAGATGAAATAGTATGACACTAAATAAAGATGATAACAAAATTTGTGTTGTTTTCTCTCTTAGGAGGAAAAATATGTTTTTCTTTGTCTGAATGTTTTTTTTTTTAAATTGTTCGCAAGATAAATTTGAATACTTATGCATTTGTGACCATTGAAAAACAATAAAATTGATTATTTTACTTTCAAGAAAATTATCCGAATAAAACACTAAATAAAAAGATAAAGAGATAAAGAAGAAGAAGACTCAATTTATGTGCATGTGTATAACTTTATTCATTGTCATCGTTCATAAGATTTCTTATTTAGTTAAAATAGGTATTTAACTCCAAGAAATTATGGACTCTTTATCATATATTTTTTATTATATATTTAAAAATAATTAATTATTAAAATATGCTTTTTTCTTATCGTGTCTTTTAGAACTCCTTAATTATTAGTTCTCCTAATAATTCTTATCATATTTTAGTACTCTTTAATTTTAAATATTATAAAAATAATTTAAGAAAAATAGTGAAAAGACGACTTTGTCTAAATCAGAGACTTTTAACGAAGGACAAAAAGTTTAATTCACTTTTCTAAAGGTTTTCATACTTTTAATATATTATAGATATAGATTATAGATATAGATATAGCTTTTTCGCCGAATGGGGTTCGATGAAATCCCTATCTAAATGATAGCTCCGCCTCTGACTTTAAGAGGGATAATTTTGTAAATCTTACAAAGTTATCATTTATTTCTTAAATTTTGTGCCCGATCAAATAACACAAGGGAGTATTGATTACTAGGTCCCAAACGACAGTAGGCAGTGGTGTTTTAGGAATTGGTTTGGATTGGCCATTAGCCAAATTAATTTAAATTAATATAATTGACTTTTTAAATTACTAAAATCAAATAAAGAAATAGAATATATATTTATCGGTTTTGGTTTGATTTGACTCAATTGTTCGACTATTAATCATACATAACTTTTTTTTTTTTTTTTAAATCCATTCAAAAAAGAAGACAATAATTCATTCAAAAATAATTCTGAAACTATCACATGTACCAGTAACTTAGGAGATAAGCATTCTGTACCCCTTAAAGTATGATCAAAGTTGATATGATACACGTCAATTTTACAGGAGTTCTATTAACTCGAAGTCTCGAACTCAATTTTAGCATATTTTTGGCACTCTTTTGTGTTGATGTGACATTTTTATTATATAAAATAAGATCCACGTATAAGATTTCATGTCAGCTAAAAAAAGGTGATGAAAGGTGGCACGTCGGCATAAAAAATTGATAAGATGAACTAAAATTGAGTTGAAGGGGGTAAAGAAACTCCTGTAAAGTTGGAGTATATCGTAGTAAATTTGATCATAGTTCAAGGAGGTACTAGATGCTTCACTCCTAACCTAGAAATCGTGTTTATAATAGGAGTGGACCCACGTTGATTCAATTGGGTGCAAATAAATCCACTTCATCGAATTTATTTTATATTTTTAAAAATTACATAAATACATAACTTATGTTTTCAAAAATTTTAAATCTCTAAACATATTATAAAATTTTTTATATATACACAAAATATTATATATATGTCGGCTATATTATGTATATTAATAAAAAGATAAAATAAAATAATTAAAAAATAAAAAAAATATAATTACTTTTAAAAAAAATTAATATTTATATTATTCATACTACATTTTTTTTTTTTTTTGGGTCGAACCAAGAAGAAAATAAGGAGACGAAGGGAGTAAGTTAATTCACATGTGAAGATTTTGTAAATAAAGTGTGGGCATTATCTGCTCCCATCCTTACAAACACTTCAGCCCACCTACCCCTATCTCCTGTAACTCTCCAGGTTCATCAGGACACCTACCCCTATCTCCTGTAAACTCTCCAGGTTCATCAGGGACCTTTCTTGAAAGACTCAATTCATTATATAAGTCCTCCCCCTTCCCTCCCCACACCCCAATAATCATCAATTTATTTTTAATAATTTGGTAATATTATATTAAATATATATGATTTTTTTTTACCTACATATCAAATATAAATATAAGTAAAAAATAACTTATATTTTTAAAAAATGTTTTCTTCCTTCCCTGAAAAATATTTACGGACATTTACTTTCTTTTGTATATTATTTATATATATATATGAGAGAATATCGATTTTTGATAGTCCTCATAAGGTTATTATAGTAACTTTAATTATTTTTTAATCCTTTAAAATTGTAACACATTGAATGATAAAAATGAAGTAATTTTATCTTTTTTCTTGTTATATGAATATTTATACTTGGTACATATGTCATGAAATGAGAAACTATTATTTAGTTTTTTCTTGTAATTTCTATTGTTTAACAATTTTTTAATTTTTTTTTTCCAAAAAGGTAATTAGGAGTAGAGGAAGGAGAGTTAAGGAGGAGATTACAAATTAAGTATTTACCAATAAAGTGAAAATTTAAACTCTCAATAAAGTGAACTATTCAAATTCTCCTGTTGTTTAACTAATCGGTAAATCACTCTTAAGTTGTTCGTTATAATATTTGTTTCTCATATTTACATATTATTTGATTAAGTCAATTACAAAATATAAACATCAAATATTTAATAATTAATTTTTTACTTTTACTTCATGTTTTATGAATCATCTTTCAATGATATTATTTATACAAGATTTTGATAATAGTTATCGGACAACAACACCCAAAAACTTTAATTTTGACTTTTTTTTGTTATTTTTTAATTAAAATTGATTATTTAATTACTGTAAAATATTAAAATAGTCTTAACAAAATTAATATTTTATATGAGCTTTTATTTAATGTGATTAGAAATTGTATGCTCATAAATTCATAAAAATATAAATATTTTTCAATTTTTATGATTTTTGCAAATTATAATTATTTTATATTATTTTAAATTATATTATTATATAAAATATTAATTCACTTGAGTAAGCCCGGGCCATATAAAATTAGTACACTCTGTATGTTGGGAGTACTAAGTGGACCTATCAATAATTGACAAAATAAGCCTGACGAAGCGTCACAGCCACGTAAATGAAATGTCGTTCATTATCATGAAATTACGGGAGGAAATGAAATTTTTTATTCTCTTATAAAATAAATTAAAAAATAAATTTTGTATGTGTAAAAAAAAAGATATTATAAGTGTAAAAGGTAAATTTCTTTTTTCCGTTATTGGAGAAACATAATTGGTAAAAAGATAGAAAATAAATTCTCTTATCTCAGAGAAACTACATAGACAAAGAATCTACAAATAGAGGTAAACAATGCTTATTTAATTTTTTTAGAAAGAAGCTTTTATTTTTATTTTTATCCATTTTACTCTTAGTTATTAATTATAGCCATTATTTAATATAATTCTTAATGTATTAAATTAATTATATTTAAAAAATAATATAATAAAATAATTCTTATCATTTATTATTTCTTAACAAATATATCAAGTTAATAATAAATAACTATTGATGGAGGAAGGAATTATCTTTCTTCTGAAAAACTTATCTTTATTGCACGTGAAATTATATTTGCTTATACATTATGATTGCAACTACTCATTTAGAAAGAGTCTGCTGCTAACGTTTGCGACCTACTTACTGATTGATTATATCTAACAGAGGTATTCATAAAAATAATCATAAATTTTACATCAAATTATAATTTTGATATTAAATTTTAATAGTATACAAATAAAAACTTTAACTATTCAAAGTCTGAACAAATATAACCTTCAATTTCCAACCTCACGTATAAGTCTCACTCGTGCCTACGTGGAAAGGTAATCCAATCACATGCTACCACGTCGTTAAAAGGGCTGATTTGGAGAGAGGTCATATTTGTGCAGTTTTGAATAGTTAAAGGTCATATTTGTGCACTGTCAAAGTTTAAGGTCAAAGTTATAATTTGGTGTCAAGTTTAAGATCATTTTTATGTATTAACTCTATCTGATACGTGGCTTGTGAATGTATGTTGTTTCTATGTAAATCAGCCCATCAATTCACGTAGGTTTGGACGGTTTAATGATTCACTTATGCTAGTAACTCAATAATTAACGTTTTAATATACGTTTTATCATATTAATTTTTGAATATAATAAATTTAATATTTTAAAAAATGTATTAAATAATAAATCGTATAATGCAATGAATAAAATAGGTAAAAGAAATAGATAAATTATTTATTGATTTTATAAACTTGACAAATATTATTTGATATTCCATAATAAAAAGGTGATAAGTACATATGGACGAGGAGAGTACATAAATTCAATCTAATCCCCTTATTGACGCCCTTAATTTAAAGTCTTAACAGAAATCAGCTGTATCTACTAAAGAGACATGGACGACAATTAATTAGTGAATTGATTTAGTAACTATCAATTCTAATGAACATATCTTTTTATTTGGAGAAATATTGTAAGAAAATACTTTATTGCTATCCATCGTCCTAAAAGTATTATCCTTGTTTTGATGTTTGATCTTAAACCAAATAAATAAAGAATATGGATGTTATATGGATAAATTTCTGAGTTAACTTCTATATATAGTGATACTGTAGAATTTTTTATTATAATAATAAGTATACGTAAAGCATTAAATATTTTTTTCATATATATAATCACGCATTCGATAAACAATGACGTATATAAAAGTTAAAATCAATCAAAAATTATAAATTGATCATCGTAGTTTATGCTTTATAATTATAAGAACTTTTCATTGATCAAAATTTTTTCGATTTTATTCATAATATCTACTCAATGTTTGTTTATTAAATTTGGGATGACAAATTCAATGTAAGTTTTTTTTCACATCAATTATCAATGGAGATAAATTTTAACTAAAACGTAAAAACTAAAAAAAAATAAAAATCATAACCTCTTTTAAAAACTTTGAAATACTCTTCATAGCATATACTGTATTGATTCTTCAATTATTTTCAGTCAAATCATAGTTTCAAGTTGTTTGTAAATTTTCTCAGGGTTAATAATTGCATTTAATTTATATTAGTTATTATATTGATATCAATTTTCTTGTTAAAGTTCATAAGAAAAGGCAATGAAAAATTAAAAATTATTTGTGACACTAAAGAATTATATACTTCTAGAAGTATCAAGTTGAGAAAAATGAATGGAAATTTTCAGATTTAGAAAAGAAAATATGGTTGGTTAGGAAGATGACTATGGATTAATTTTAATTAGAGCTCAAAAAGAACTCAACTTTTCTTGACTATGTTTTGCTATAATTATAAAAGTATGTTATTAATTACTTAATAAAGCTATAATGTTTATCTTTGACATTACAGAATGATGTGGAAAATTTTATACAACAATTGTACACTAAACTTAAACTCGACTCTTTATAAATAAGCAGCATGTAAAAGTGTTAAAACTGATAATAATCAGTTAATATAGTATGACTGGTAAAATGAAAATGTTGTATTTTAAAATGACTAAAATATCGGTAAATTTCTTTTTTTCGTTATTGGAGAAACATAATTTGTAAAAGGATAGAAAGTAAATTCTCATATCTTAGAGAAACTACATAGACAAAGAATCTAGAAAGAAAGGGAAGAAAAGGACCATGGACATAAAATAATAGACGGCACAAAACTTAATCAGCTTCCACACTAAAATTACTTATTAAATTAAATGTTCTAAAAATAAACTTGTGGCTGTCATTTAATTTTGTGGAAATAAAAATAAAAGTTGATAAATATGGACATGATAATTTTGGAAATTCTCATCTATAAGTAGGTCGTGGATTGAGAGCTAGTCTGCCAACTATACCTATACACAGAAAATTAAAGCAAAGAAAATGAAGATTACTGTTGTTCTGCTAATTTCAGTTGTCCATCTTCTTCTTGCATTTTCCTCATCACCATGTGCTACTGCTGAACAGGTGGTGCTTGACGCTGAGGGCAATGTTGTCGAAGCAGGCAGCAAGTACTATATAGTATCGGCATTTTACGGAGCCGGTGGTGGCGGAATAAGGCGAGCCGACGATTCCGAGTGTCCAGCTAAGGTTGTTAAATTGTATCCTCACTATTTCTTTTAAAAGATTCAATTATTTTTTACCCTAATTTGGTGTAGTAATTTACTCTTAATAACATGATTTGCATGGATTTCACTCTTGATGAAAAAGAAAACTTGAACTCAATTCATAAGCAAACTAAAGACGTGATGATAGTACAAGACACCTGAGGAGACCACTGTTCAAATTTTCAACCTACGTGGAATTCATGAACATCTAGTACAAACTCATGAGTGGGCCTCTGTGAAGTTTGAACAACATAATATGATCCAATAACATCCAGAAGTTAAAATGAGACTCTGATATCATGATATAAGAAACTATGCTTTGATCCTAACTCAATCCAAAGAGGTAAAACTTGCCTAAGACTATTTTAAAGAAGATTCATTTTAAATTTTAATTAGTTTCCATAAACACAAAAGTGTCATGAATGAGATACTTGATTCTATTATATTTCAACACGTCAATTATAATACTTTCGTTTTGATTTCAGGTAATACAGTCTCCGTTTAACGGAGATAGAGGTACACCAGTCTATTTCACACGTAAGGCATCGAAGAAAGTAGAAATCACTGAATCCACTGATCTCAACATCGAGTTCTACAAGGACAATCAAACTCATTGTTCCAAAAATGTGTGGTTGGTGGAAGGTTACCCAGGACTTCATTACAAAATGGACATATCAACTGATGGGGTGGCAGGAGAACTTTTGCAATTGGCCTCTTGGTTTCAGATTAAGAAAGCTAATAGTTTCTCTTACAAGTTGTCCTTTTGTCCTTTGAGTTTTGGAGGGCTGGGGTGCATGGACATTGGCACTGAGGTTGGTAATGATGGACAACGGCGTATGGCTGTAAGAGGACAACGTACTTTCGACTTTGTTTTACTGAAGGATATTGATGATGACATCGGAATTAAATCTGTTGTATGATTTGCTTTCAAGTTTGGACCACAAAATAGGAATTCATCGTCTATGGATTTCTAGTTTACTCTCCGTTGAGTATGTCCTTACCTACTTGTATTTTGTCTCCTCTACTCATTCCATCCTAATAAAAGTATTGTGATATGTTATGTGCATAAGATGCTTCTCTATTTTAAGTGATTCTTTTGGGGGTTTTTTGTCGAGTCAATAAAGGAAATCGCTGAAATGGTTAGCATTCTCTAATGTCATCTTAAATTGAGAATTCAAATCGTCAAAGTAGCAAATAAACTTCTAAAAAGTGATTTAAAAAAAGAGTCAAAGTACATTTTCTTAGTATGAATTTGGACATAAATTCTCTAAGTTTTGAAAACAAATATAAACACGTACATATTTAGAACCTACATACAAAGTGTAATAATAGTTGGTTTAACAAAGCACAGAAAAAGAATGACTTGTTTGATTTCCCAAATAATAATGCTCACATAAATTATACACGTGAATAATGATACATGACTTTTTTGCCCTTAAGGGCTCATTTGGCATGTGAAATGAAATCATTATTTGAAATCATGAGATAAAATTGAAGTTTTGTTTGAATATATAATTTGAGTTTTTTATGTCGTATATTTTTTTCATAATCATTCAAACCACATAAATTCGCAAAAATCATTAAAATTACTTGAATTCTTTATACAACCTTACCAAATAAACAAAAGTACAATATATTTTCACAAATCTATTCTAAAAAATTTAATATTTATTAGTCAAATTATAGTTCAATAAAAAAGTAAAATTGAAAATGAGTTTGGTCAATTCCTGATAAATTTGGTCAAAAATAATAAAATTTGATTAATAATAATGGTAAAGTAGGAATTGGTTTGAAAAAAAACTATATTAGTGAAAGTAATGATTATATGATATATAAATGGTTAATACTAGAACTATAAATTTTCTTATATAATTGAATAAATGGTTGCTAGATATAAATGATGTTTTTTTTTTTTTTGGAAAAGTCATAAAAATCCCTCTGAACTTGTCCGCTCAACTCACTTTAACACTTAAACTTAACTTCCATTTATTTACCCCCTTAATAACTTTAAAATGAATTAAATTCACCCCTAAAGCTGACGTGCCCAAAAAAAGAGAGTGAGTGATTTTTTTTTTTTAAAGGGCCACTTTATTTTATATATATATATATATATATATATATATATATATATATATATATATTAAAAAAAATCAAGAAAGGGCATGAACTTCATCTTCTTCGACCGGAATGCCTCGAACGACAAAATCTCAACCACGAACAAAATCAACTCGATACTAAGAAATAGCAAACGAACAGATCAGATTCTCGCATAACCCGACCTTGTTTCACCCGCTCCTGTCGAATATCATCGGAATCAGACCATAACATAGTCAGTTCCAGTCGATGTGGGGCTGTTTTTGTAAATTTCGTCGAACTTGGCCGGAGAACGAACCGAAATGAGGTCGCTACTAACGGATTTCGATCTATTTTGCCTATCTCCGACTGGTGTAGTCAGTTTTCGATCTGCGTGATGAAATCTGGCGAGGATTTGCTCATCGAAAAACTCAACGCAACCCGCCTCTCTCATTTCTCACTGTTTCTTCTCTCTCTCCCCCTCCAATTCTCTTCTCTCGTCTCACTGTTTCTTCTCACTCTCTCCCTGATTCTCCTTTCTCTCGTCTCACTGTTTCTTCCCTCTCTCCCTCCGATTTTCTTTTCTCGCTTAATCTCTTTTCTCCGATTTTGTGTGTGTGATGTGCGTTGCCAGGGAGAAAAAGGAGAAAAAAAAAGAACAAGGGGGGGTGGGGTCTATGAAGAAGAAGAACGAAGGGGGGTGGGGGGTTGTTAAAAAGAAGAACGAAGAGGGTGGGGTCTATTTTATTTATATAAAATAGATATTTTTATAAAAAATACATATTTAAAAAAATATACTCTTTTAAATATATATATATATATAGTCAATATATATATATATATATATATAGTCAATATATATATATATATATATATATAGTCAATATATATATATATATATATATATATATATATATATATATATATATATATTTTAAAAAAAAATAAATAAAAAGAAAGTGTGTAGGATTTTTTTTTTTTAAATTATAATTTCTTACGTGGCAATGACATGACACTGATTTGGCAATGGCGTGTGTGTAGTGCACTCTCTGTGTGAGAGTGGGATTTTGATTTTAAGGGTGAATTTAATTCATTTGAAAGTTGTTAAGGGGGGTAAATAAATAAAAGTTAAGTTTAAGTGCTAAAGTTAGTGTGGAGGATAAGTTCAGGGGGAAAAGATGTCTTTTTTTTTTTTTTTTTAATAAAATATAAACTTGTGAATCAATTTTTATATACCTCTTCGGTATGGATACTTCGTGATTAGAATAGGGAAGAAGTATATCCGTTTTGCTACTTAGCTCACTTAGCTCACATAGAAATCTATGGAGATTAACTGAACTTTGGATCTGCTACATATATATATAGTTCAGTAGTTGTTATCATATTTATGTAATTTGTTTGGGAGGCATTATTATATATTGGTTTTATGGTCCCTCCTTTGTACTGTTTTTGGGTTATTATCATGGTCAAGGTATGGATGTAGGGTCTTGCCAAACTTGAAACTTCACATCGCCAGGAGATATGAAATTCTAGATTGATGGTTAAATTCTTGAGTTAAAATATTTATTAGAAGGTGTCAAAATATAAGTGCATAAAAACATTAAGAAGCCAAAAAAAAGCCAATATATAGTACACATATACATTTAAAGAAAAGCAAAATTTTATCTATCTACTGAATGTAATTTTTAGATGAAAAATTGATTGACACCCCTTAATAACACGTGCTCCACTCCTCGTTTGTTATCGGAGAAAGTTATTCCTAATTAGAACCCTTACGAAAAGATAGTCATTGGAAAAAGAATTTTTGTTTGGAACATTATTGGTGTAGTTTATTTTTTAACCATCATGTAACTTTTATCTGTAATAGTAGGTCATTTATTTTTCAGGTAAAAATATAAAAATGAATGACCTGCTACAATAGATAAAAGTCACCTGATAGTATAAAAAAAAAATTACTCCAACAATGCACCAAACTTAAATTCTTGAAAAAATAAATGGTAGCCATTGTTTTCATGGAACAGTTCAGCTAGCTTCAATTTTGGACCACTTAGACATGTGTCTAAGAACGAAGCCAGCCAGCTATTAGGGATATTATTTTCTCTCTGCATTTAAATCATTTAAATTACAATTATATATAAGGGAGAATTCAAATTTTGATAGTCTTCATAAAGGTATTTTGGGTATTTTATTTTTTTGGCTAAGTAAATTAAGAGAGCATATATGACAATTGATGGTGTTCTTTTGTTAGATATTTTCATTTTTACGCTTATTCTTTTGTTTAAGGTCATTTCCATTCGTGTGTTTGTAATTGGTCTCTTTTTATCACTTAATAAATTATCTTGTGATTAAAATTCCCTTCATATTAAATTAATAATAACCATTTTCGCTCAAAAAAATTATTTAAAAATAACTTTCATATAAAATCAAAGTAGTAATAATTTCCAGCTACACCCTTAAAGTAAATATTTTTCAATTCTTTAAAAATATATATAGTAAATAGGATTATTTAATCAATAATAAATAGTAAATTGCCTTTATTATTTTTTTAGCGGAAATGAAAAAATATAAATCAATAATTAAAGTAGGGTGAATAAAATATTTTTAAAGGGCGCGTAAATAATAAACACGACAAGTAAACGGAACGAATAAAATAATTTATTAATTTAATTTAATTATTATTTAATATTCTTATAGATCACTATTAAATTAGTTTATGTAAATCTTCTAAATTAAGATTGTAACCAATGTTTTATATATTGAAAGTCATTGAAATATTTTATTGTATTAGATTGAAAAAAAAATTGCAAACACTCTTGTCACATGAAATTATCGGTGAAAATAAAATAATAAATATCGAAATAAATTTATTTCTATCTATAACCAAGAAATTACATACCCACAAACTCATTAAAATATCAATATTTTCTATTTTAATCACCATTGAATTGCCATTATTAAAATATCAGGATGTTATTAGGGAAACAGGATATTTTACAGGGTGGTATATATCACTTCGACAACAAATCATTCATTGTCAAGGAATGGACTCATGAATTGGAGTTTACCAAGGAGGAGTTAAAAACAATCCTAATATGGGTCAAATTCCCTGATCTTAACTTTAAGTATTGGAGTAAGATTGTACTGAGCAAAATTGGTAGCATAATCGGGAAACCAATAATGGTAGACCATAATACAGAGGCAAGGAATGGTCTAAAATTTGCAAGGATTCTTGTTGAGGTGAAATTGGGTTCTAAACTGCCTGATGAAATAAAATTTAAAAATGAAAAAGGTAAACTAGTGGAGTAGCCTGCGCAATATGATTGGAAGCTTTAAATCTATACATTTTGTAACAGATATAGACATGAGGAATTTATGTGCAGAATTAAGAAGAAGGTTTCAAAAAATAATGAAAAAGCCCCTGAAAGGCCGGTAGTTCAACAATCTAAGCAGAAAATTAAAGGGTCAACTACGAAAGATATGCAGAAGAAACAGGTCGAGGGAGGCACTCCACAAACCAATCTGGTAGTGGACATGGAGAAAAATCCAGCTCCAGTTCGTAAGGGTGATCAAATTATCTTACGTAGAGAAAGGTGGCAAACAACAGCTAAAGCAGGATGAGTACCAAGTAAGCTTATTGCAGGACAACAACGGCAGGCTAGTAGTAACTCTTTCGAGGCC
This sequence comes from Capsicum baccatum var. pendulum, assembly GCA_030864225.1. Taxonomy (NCBI): domain Eukaryota; kingdom Viridiplantae; phylum Streptophyta; class Magnoliopsida; order Solanales; family Solanaceae; genus Capsicum; species Capsicum baccatum. The sequence continues at coordinate 51,479,777 of CM061552.1, read as the reverse complement.
TTACAACAGGTTGAAGAGATGCATGTAAATGGTACGAATGAGGGTGGTAACACTGTTCCTATGTCTGGAAATGGTTAACCTACTTAATTGGAATGTGAGGGGGCTTAATGATCCTAATAAGCAAAAAGAGGTTAAGCTCCTTTGAAATGATGAAAAAGTGAGTATGATAGGCTTACTTGAAACAAAAATAAAAAGGGAGAAACTTGATCAATTAGCAAATCACATGTTTGCTGGATGGCAGTATATTAGTAATCTTGACGATCATTATAATAGAAGAATTTGGATAATCTGAAGGCTTGATTATTATACGGTAAATCTGATAAATAAATATGTACAACAAGTCACTTGTGAGGTGTCATTTATCCCTTTACAACTTATTTTTGAAGTTACTTATGTATATGTTTTTAATACTAAGGATGAGAGAAAAGAATTATAGGAGAATTTGGTGGTGCAAAGTAGGAGATGTACAAAACCGTGGTTGGTACTTGGTGATTTCAATTCTATACTTACAACAGAAGATAGACTAGGAGGCAATGACGTTATGTGGTATGAAGTGGTGGACTTTAATAATTGTGTTCTTGATTGTGGGTTGATGGAATTTCCTACACAGGGACATAGATATACGTGGAGCGACAAACATACTAGCCAAAGAATTTTTTCCAAAATCGATTGGATTTTTATCAATGGAGAATGGCTTAATACAATGCCTTCTTGTAAGGCACTATTTTTGAGTGAGGGCATTAGTGATCATTGCCCAACGAAGGTCATGTTGACAAAGGAACCCAAACCTAAAAGATCATTTCAATTTTATAATGTGAGAACAAAGCATCCAAGCTTTACTGATTTGTTTAAAACTGGTTGGGAGGTAGAGGTTGAAGGTTGTATGATGTTTCAAGTTGTTAGGAAAATGAAACTACTAAAGAGGGATTTAAGGAGCATGCATAGTCAAGATTTCTGAAATATTGTACAGCAGGTTAGTGAGGACAGGATTTTACTTGAGCAGGCTCAAGAGAAGTTACAAGCTAATCCTACTGATACAGAGTTACAGATTAAAGAGTTGCAGGCTTATCAAAATTTCAGAAACTCTTTCTATATGGATGAAATGTTGTTACAACAAAGAAGTAAAGCCACTTGGGTCAGGCTGGGAGATGATAATACCAGGTGTTTATACTCGGTTATTAAGCATACAAAATTAAGCCAAACCACTGCTCAATTGAAGGATAAGGCAGGAGTGTGGCAAACAGATCCTGACAGAATAGCATCACTGATTGTGGAGTATTATGAGGAACTCTTGGCCTGCAAGATGGAGGGGAGAGAGTTAGCAGTAAATGCAAATTTATGCAATGGTAGACTACTTAGTGCAGAAAATTATGGTTATCTACTGCAACAGTTTAAGCCAAAAGAAGTAAACGATGCTCTTTTCCAAATAAGTAGCAATAAGAGTACGGGACCGGATGATTTTGGGAGTGAATTTTGTAAAGAAACTTGGACTATCATTGGAGAGGATGTTTTAAAGGAAATCTTGGGACTTTTTCCACAACAGTAAATTACTGAAGTAAATCAACAAAACTAGCGCTGCACTAATTCCTAAGGTAGACCTACCAAAGTTTGCAAGTCAATTAAGACCCATTTCATGCTGCAATGTCATCTATAAATGCATTTCAAAGCCCATTTGTAGTAGATTAAAGCAGGCAGTTAATTATATAGTAGCCGATTGTCACACCCCTTTTTCTTCCCGCTCGAGAGCCGAGTCGAAGGGTTTTTCCAATTAAAGTGACGATATTGAATAGAGATTAAATTATTTACAGACTCGCCACTTGGAATTGAGTTTTGGTGTTCCAAGTCACCTTTTTGAATCCCTAATCAAAAGGAAATGACTCTTATTTGGTCTGCAAAAACAGAAAATGGGTAAGGAATTCTGTTGATCGAGGGGAAGGTGCGAGACACCCCTCAAATCCCGTGGTTCTAGCACGGTCGCTTTTATTGACTTATCTTAATTTAAACTATTCTGATAAATTATGTTAAAGTCTAAAATTGCTCATTTTTATTTATATGAAAAACTTGTCTATTATTTCATATTGCATAAATCGGTGAAAGTTAATTTTAGAAAAAAATATTTTGCTAAGGTACATTTTTGCATCCTTGAATTTTAATATATTTCGAAAAAGATGCGTACGCCGCGTTCTTAATCGAGATAAAATTTTAAACGATTAACGTGATATAATATATAACAAGGACATAACTTTAATTTTTCCTTAATTATTGTTAGTGGAAGAATAATAAAGTCTTCTCCATAAGACTGATTAGATTTAATTTATATTTTTATTAAAGGATATAGCCATACACAAAAACTTTGTAATTATGAAATAAATTAAGGAATGTAATTGCAGGAGTGACTAAAGTATAATTAATTATAATGGCAAAAGAATTGATGAACTTTTAACTAATGGATATTTAATTTAAAAATATAATAGAAGACACGGCCGACGCATATTAGATGTACCTAAATTGATTTAACATCAAATTAACATGTTTAGAATTATTAGAACTCTATCAAGATGACATTTCTAAATTGCTTATAAGCCATAAGAACAAAACAATACTTTTAACACACAAATAAGTTTCAACTTAATAAAACATAACAAATTCACTATCACGTTAATTTTTAAATATTCAAACCTTGAGCCTAACCATTATTCTAACATTTAATACTAAAATTCTAAATATGTTTATTTTACATTAACTTAAAACTCAAAATATGATTTTTTTTTAAGACAATAATTTATTTATTCAAAATCCATAAACAAACAACCTATACTCTTAACATGATGTGTATTTCATTTTTGGTTTTTACATGCATGCATGCATGAATCATTAATTATAGTCTATAACATAACTACATATTAATTAATTGCATGTCAACTAACACAATTTTACATATTAAAACACCAATAACTTTTAATAATTATCTCATTTAAAATTTAAAACCAATCTAATCAATCATTATTTTTTTTACAACAAGTTAATTATAAATAGAGACGTAGAACGTGAACTACATAAAAAAAATGACAAAACTACACATTAAATAATATAGAAGCCACTGAAATAACTTCATTTATGCTTCAATTTACAACAAAACTTATAAAATAAATAGAATGAAATTTGATAGGAACCTGCGTAATGAATTAAACAGAGAAAACAAGAAAGAACATCATCACCAAAAACTCAAACGGAGACCCGACCTCCACTTTTTTTCCTTATCTTTTCCTGTTTTTTTCCTTTTTCTCTTGTGTCCGTTTTTAGTGTTGTATCCCCATTTTTTTCTGCCGTGTGTGTATGTTTGTCATCTCTCCCTTGTGTTGTGTGTGTCATGCCTATATATGGAAGTGGGGGCATGGGATGTGAAGGAGTACGTGTAAGTGGGAGGTTGAGGTGTGAGGGAATAATGGGGAAAGTGGGGGAAGACGTGGGGTTGGGTAATCAGGATAATGGGTTTGAGGGAAATTAGGAATGAGTTGATTTTTTTTGTTAAATTATTATTATTATTATTATTATTATTATTATTATTATTATTATTATTATTTTTAAAAGGAATAAAAATAAAATAATATCCTAAAATTAAATTCATTTAATTATATATATTATATTAAAAATAAAATAATAGTCAAAATAATATATGATTAAATATAAATATAAATATCTAGTATCGATAAACAAGTTAAAATTTAGGGAGGATCAAAAATCATGTGTCTACATTTTTGCCCCTCTTTGTGTCAAATCTCGAAGAGTTTTCATACAAAGAAGTAGACAAGATATGATTTTTGACCCTCCAATTATTTGAAAGGTAAAAATAAAAATAAAAATAAAAATAAAAAGATAAATATGACCGAGTCCTGTTTTTGGACATCCAACCTATCTCGGGTTATAAGGGAATCAGGTCATGAGTAGTTCAAAAGGTAATTTGGTGAGAGAAAAAGTGAAAGTCGAGTGAGATTCCGTCGAGTTTCCGGTTGACAACTTCTGCTTTTACATTCAACTGACTAATAAAAATCAAAAATGAAAAAACACAAGTAAAAATTGTAATCTCTTGATTCAAATCTTCATGACTTGAACTTGAAAATTTATCCTATTCTTCAGGCGGGCTCCTGAACTTTCTTTTTCTTCACCCTGTTCTTCAGGCGGGCTCCTGGATTTATAATTTCTTCACCCCGTTCTTCAGGCGGGCTCCTGAGCTTTCTTTTTCTTCACCCTGTTCTTCAGGCGGGCTCCTGGACTTACAACTCTTCTCTCTGTTCTTCAGGCGGGCTCCTGGATTTATAATTTCTTCACCCTATTCTTCAGGCGGGCTCCTGGACTTATAATTTCTTCACCCTGTTCTGCAGGCGGGCTCCTGAACTTGCAACTTCTTGACCCTATTCTTCAGGCGGGCTCCTGGACTTACAATTCTTCACCCTGTTTTTCAGGCGGGCTCCTGGACTTACAATTCCTTCACCCTATTCTTCAGGTGGGCTCTTGAATTTGTAATTTCTGCACCCTGTTCTTCAGGCGGGCTCCTAGACTCAAAGCAAATAGTGAAACAGAAAAATAACATCCTATTCTTTAAGAGGGTCCTGTATATAAAATAAATTCTCACTTTTTAGGAGGGTCCTGAGCATAAAAATAAATTCCCATTCTTCAGGAGGGTCCTGAGCATAAAATAAATTCCCATTCTTCAGGAGGGTCCTGAGCATAAAATAAATTCTCATTCTTCAGGAGGGTCCTGACCATAAAAATAAATTCCCATTCTTCAGGAGGGTCCTGAGCATAAATAAATTTCATACAACATACATAAAATTTTGCCGCAGTTTGTACTGAAAAATTTGTGTTACTGGATCTTGATATATCTCGCACAGAATAAAATTTATCATAACCGAGATCCAGTATCGGATGTTGTAACCATGCTTCTTGCATTGAGAGAAGTGTGAAATTGCATCCTTTATCTGAAAATAATCATTTCATCTCTGTTCCAAACAAAGAAAAATTGTGAGTTTTAAAACATATGGTGGTTAGTATGTGGCATTTGGCTTTTGAAGTGGCCGCTCTCGCACTTGCCATGCTCAACTCTTTTCCAATCCACGATAATCTTCTTTGAATTGTCATATTTCTGAATTAGAATTCTGACTACTGAGATCCTCAACTCAAATCATATTTCTTACTTTTACTTTGAAATGTTGTCTCTGTAGATCGACCCTTTGTCTTGCTTTGTACCCTTAAAGGAGTTGGTAGCGAGTTTGAAATCTTTTCTGACTCGACCTGATGTGAATTTTACTCAAAAGACAACAAAGATTTTTGTTTGATGACAAAGACACAACAATCAAAAATAAAAATAAAACAAAATAAAAAGACAATAGATATCTTTTTTTCAAAACAAAGAGAAAACTTATCTGAATGTGGAAGACGATTCTTGTGATTATGACATGCATTTTGAATAAAACAACCAGATCTACCCACACCAATCATTACAACTTTTGTCCACATATTGAGCTTGAAATTAAGACAATCTTGAATTTGTTCCTCCTTGATAACAACCTTTCTTAAACTAGTGGCGCCTTAATGAGTTTTTTCCAACGAGCCTATCTCCTTTTCATTTTCGTCTCAGCTCACAGTCGTCTTATGATGCCCGAAAAGGTTTTCACCAATAAGACTCTCATTTTTATTTCTTCATTTTTTTAATAAACATCCAAAATCTGAAATATCATGCACTCATAATATGTTTAGCCTTGACATTCTCAAAGATTAATCCGAAGGTCTTTCTTTGGTTGTAACTTGGATTTTGGATAGGGTTAGAAAGAAAGGTAGGCATGAGGCTCAAAAAATTTATATAACATTGGGTGAAACATACAACTTTTGAAATCAATTCTTTTAAGAAAATAAATTTTTGCCCCAGTTTCATTTCATTTTGGGTAATTTGAATTTTTCTTCTGATTAGACCGAACCCCGGAGTAGGGCTGCCTACGTATCTTGTCAGAGCAAGAATCAGGTCAAACGTAGTTCATAAAACATCATTTTTTGTTTGATTTTGATTTTTTTTAACACACTTTTTTTTAATTTGATTCCAAAAGAGGGGTTCGAAGAAAAATAAAAGCTCAAAGGGGTAAGCAAAGGTTTATATATTATTCAGATAGTAGAATAAAATGCCTTCATCATTTCAATCTTTAAAAATATAAGTACAAAACATATATAACATAATTGTACATGGATATCATACATAATTTCTTTTAACTGCATCAGCATTGACCGACATTCCTTCCATTTTTCCTTCTACATCAATCAGATATAATGCGCCATTAGGTAGCACTTTCTTTACCATGAATGGCCCATGCCAATTAGGAGAAAATTTGCCTTTGTCTTCAATCTGATGAGGAAGAATGCGTCTTAGTACTAATTGACCAACTTCAAAATGTTTGTGACGCACCTTTTTATGCTCGTGCCATTCTTTTCTGATATAGTTGTCCATGGCATACTGACGCTAATCTTTTTTCATCAATCAAGCTTAATTGCTCCAAACGAGTCTTGACCCATTGATCTTCATCAATTTCATCTTCCACAACTACTCGAAGAGATGAAATCTCAATCTCTGCAGGTATAACTGCTTCAGTTTCATATACTAACAAGTAAAGAGTTGCACTAATTGAAGTCCGATCTGTAGTATGATAACCCAACAAAGCAAAAGGTAACTTTTCATGCCATTGTCGGGAACTCTGCATTATCTTACGGAGTATTTTCTTTAAGTTTTTGTTGGCAGCTTCTACAACTCCATTCGCCTTTGGATGATAAGGAGTTGAATTTCGATGCATAATCTTAAATTGCTGGCACACTTCTTGCATCTGATGGCTATTGAGATTCGCAGCGTTATCCGTGACAATTATCTTTGGAATGCCAAAACGATAAATGATGTTGGAGTGAATAAAATCAACCACAACTTTCTTGGTCACTGACTTTAAAGTCACTGCTTCTACCCATTTCGTGAAATAATCAATGGCTACCAAGATGAACCTATGTCCATTCGAGGCCTTTGGTTCAATTGGTCCAATTACGTCCATTCCCCAAGTCATAAAAGGCCATGGAGCAGCCATTGTATGCAACTCGAATGGAAGAGAATGTATCAAGTCTCCATGTACCTGGCATTCATGACATTTATGAACGAAATTGATGGAATCTCGCTCCATGGTGAGCCAATAATAACCTGCTCGGAGTATATTCTTTGCCAAAACATACCCACTCATGTATGGTCCACAAATCCCAAAATGTACTTCAGTCATGATTTTTGAAGCTTCTTTAGCATCTACACACCTCAGAAGTCCCAAATCAGGAGTCCTCTTATACAAAATTCCTTCACTTAAGAAAAATCCACTAGACAAACGTCGAATGGTTCTCTTTTGATTACCATCAGCATGTACAGGATACTTCCCAGTCTGAATATATTCTTTGATATCATAGAACCAAGGCTCCCCATCAAATTTTTCTTCAACCACATTACAATATGCATATTAATCATGAATCTGTATATGCAAAGGATCAATATAAGTTTTATCGGGATGTTAAAGCACCGAAGATAAGGTCGCCAAAGCATCAGCAATCTCATTATGAGCTCTGGGAATGTGTTTGAACTTTACTAATACAAATCGTTGACAAAGATCTTGCAAACAACTTCTATAAGGTAGGAGTTTCGAATCACGAGTCTCCCAATCTCCTTGGATTTGGTGGACTAATAAATCTGAATCTCCTAATACCAATAATTCTTGGACCCCCATGTCAATGGCTAATCTCAATCCTAGAATGCAAGCTTCGTATTCTGCCATATTATTGGTACAGTAGAATCAAAGTTGGGCTGTTACGGGATAATATTGTCCTGATTCAGAAATAAGAACTGCTCCTGTCCCCACTCCTTTTATATTAGAAGCTTCATCAAAGAACAACTTCCAACCTGAATGACAATCTTCTGAAACAAACTCATCAACATAAAATAATTCTTCATCTGGAGAATAAGTCTTCAATGGCTTATACTCCTCATCAATAGGATTTTCAACCAAATGATCCACCAAGGCTTGAGCTTTCATTGCAGTTCGTGTCACATAAACAATATCAAACTCTATAAGCAACATCTGCCATTTCGCGAGTCTGCCTGTGGGCATAGGCTTCTGAAAAATGTACTTTAAAGGATCCATACAAGATATTATGTAAGTAGTATAAGATGACAAATAATGTTTCAGCTTTTGAGTTACCCAAGTTAATGCGCAACACGTTTTCTCAAGCAGAGTGTACTTAGCTTCATAAGTGGTAAACTTTTTGCTGAGGTAGTAGATGGCTTTTTCTTTTCTTCCCGTGACATCATATTGACCCAATACACAGCCAAAAGAATTATCTAAAACAGACATGTACAATATCAAGGGTCGGCCTGGCTCTGGAGGAACCAAAATAGGCGGATTCGACAAGTGTCTCTTAATTCTGTCAAATACCTCTTGACATTCTCCAGTCCATTCAACTTTGACATTCTTCTTCAACAACTTGAATATTGGCTCGCAAGTTGTTGTAAGCTGAGCAATGAATCTACTGATATAATTCAACCTTCCAAGTAAACTCATCACCTCCGTTTTATTTTTTGGTGGAGGTAAATCTTGGATAGCTTCTATTTTTGAAGGATCTAACTCAATACCACGTCGACTGACTATAAAACCCAAAAGTTTTACTGACGGAACTCCAAATACACATTTTGCCAGATTAAGCTTGAGATCATACTTCCGAAGCCTTTCAAAGAATTTTCTTAAATCTTTGATATGATTAGACTGCTCTCTCGACTTAATGATCACGCCATCCACATAAACTTCAATTTCTTTGTGCATCATGTCATGAAACATTGTGATCATTGCTCTCATGTAAGTTGCCCCAGCATTTTTTAATCCAAAAGGCATAACTCTATAACAATATGTTACCTATAGAGTAATAAATGATGTCTTTTCCGCATCTTCTGGATCCATAATGATCCGGTGATACCCCGCATAACAATCCACAAAGAAGCAGGATCATGTTTAGCACAATTGTCCAATAAAATATGAATATTAGGAAGTGGAAAATTATCTTTCAGACTTGCTTTGTTTAAATCACGATAATCAATACACATCCAAACTTTGCCGTACTTCTTTGGAACAGGGACAATATTTGCCAACCAAATAGGGTACTGGGCCACTCGAATGACTTTAGCCTCAAGTTGCTTCGTGATTTACTCTTTAATTCTTACACTCATGTCAGTTTTGAATTTTCTTAACTTTTGCTTGACAGGAGGAAAAGCAGGATCAATTGGCAACTTGTGAACTACCAAATCAGTACTTAAACCGGGCATATCATCATAAGACCACGCAAAGATGTCTTTATACTCATGCAAAGCTTCAATTATAGCTTTCTTTTGTTGTGGTTGAACATGTACACTTATCTTAGTCTCCCTATGTCACGGCCCAAAATCCCATCGGGCCGGACTGGCACCCGAAGCCGAGAAGGCCCGGGAGAACCCGTTCAAATACCTGTACTTTCACTTACATGTCACCAAAAATTTGGGCAGCACTTCGCTGCATATAAAAGGGTCTAATTACCTGTATCAGCACAACACGCACAAATATATATACATATATATAATACTTGGCCGTCGGGGCCACCCCATATACGAATATAACATCACTCTATAAACTTCCATGACTTTACCCTTCTTTATGTCTACAAAGCCTCTAGGATATACATGACATAACTAGGGTAGGGACGAACCCCCGCCCACACATGACTCCTGTACAATAACAAAATATAAGAAACCGACTCGGAAAGCTCCGAAGCAAACTGGAGCTCACCAACAACAGCTGTATGACCTGGCTCCTATCTATGTTGTGAATGAGCTGAAGTACCTGATCCTGCAGCATGAAATGCAGGTCCCCCGTGAGGGCCGTCAGTACGAAATATGTACTGAGTATGTAAAGCTGTAAATAATCATATGTGATATGGGGGATCAAGAAAATCATACACATGTGAATAAATCATAATAGAAGTGAACCACACTTCATAAACACTTTTAGGATCATGTACATTATTATTAATCTGAATTGGGTTCTTGAATACAAACACATTTGTGGAACGGTATACATTCGTTCATTTCATTCTTTATAATTATTATTCGCCATTACCTCCTCCTCCCGAACCTCCAACCACCTAACAATAATCAATACTGTACCGTACTGTGACCATTAGGCTGCCCCCAGTACATATCAATTGGGATCGACCCATGCTAGGCTTATGCCCCTGGGATACCACCCACACGTATATCAAGTAACACATAAGAGATTTTTCCAATAACTTAGTTCAAAAGCTTTTGAGATTATTACATTAGTGTTCATGCCAATATAGTACCTTTGGAAGAATGATACATCAATAGGAATCAAGTAATAGACCTTCTATACAATAACGATGTAATAAGGACTCATTGGTACATCAACAGTATGTTTCAGAATCATCAATATCACAACAATGAAATAGGAGCCTCTTGGTATATCAATGAAACATTTTGACACTTTATAGAATGGAAACAAATTCATTGGTAATGTAGAACAATACATGTGTTTGGATAACCATCGGAATCTTACTTTATGGAACATTGGTGTTTTCATGCCAAAGAACATCGTTAAAGTATGCTTTACATACCTCGTTGTAGATTCGGATACCAATTCAACACAACTTCCCGCCTTTACAAATCACTTATCTACAATGAAATATTTGGCATCTAGTAGTAGCAACCCAACACCACAATTCTCTTCCATAATTCCATACAACCAATATTTGCAAAACATTCCAAAAACCAACTTGAACAATAGGTTTATGTGTATATATATATATATAATCATCATTTCAATACCACATCATCACACCAAATCCCTTCACAATTCAACATAATCCAACCATGCACAAGAATGATCCAATATCATTTCCAATCATCTTTCAATCACAATCAAATAACATACTTCTTATGCTCACATGCATATATATATATATATACATATCCATATAAATAACACCAACATAATTTACATCCTTACCATAGAATGGCCCTTTGGGTTTTGAAGTCCTGTTGGCACAAATAAGGGGTGCTTCTCGAAGCCCTTGAGATGATGAATACAACTACGGAATCAATTTGGACTTTCCACGGTTGAATCACAAGTAATTTGAGGGTCAAATTTTGCTAGGGTTTGTTCTCTCCTATGATTGATGATGGATATGAGTTTTTGAACTCATATACATGTACATATACACATATTTCCGTCCATAATATCATAGGAAATGACCAAAGTGCCTTTAAAATTTAAATAATGTCAAATATGTCCTCCGGTGGACCATTTTGACAAGCTGAAGTAGATAGACCATAACTCTTTACTCCGATATCGGATTTGGGTGAAATTGGTATCATTGTAAAGATAATTCAAATTTCTTTCATTTCATATAAATTAGTCCACCCAGTTCGTCCTGTACAAGGAGTTATGATTGTTTGAAGTTGACCCTAAAAATCTGTTTTGAGAGGCTGAAGTAAAACGCGTATAACTCCTTACGCAGATGTTGAATTTGGATGAAACCAATTTAATTGGAAAGAAGACTCAAAGATCTTTCTTTTGATATATGGTATCTCTCCCAGTTCATTATATTGAGGGAGTTATGATCGTTCAAAGTTGACCCAAAAAACTGGCAGGCCTCAGTATTTTCCTGCTAATTTACTATTCACAAAAATCTGTTTTGAGAGGCTGAAGTAGAACGAGTATAACTCCTTACTTGGTTATTGGATTTGGATGAAACTAACTGCATTGGAAAGAATACGCAAAGATATTTCTTTTGATATGTGGTAGCTCTCCCAGTTCATTATATTGAGGGAGTTATGATCGTTCAAAGTTGACCCAAAAACTGGAAATTTTCCTGCAATTTTACTGTTCACATCCCGGCCACCGTTTTATAGTTTCGAGCGTGCTCGCTTATATCCTAAACTTATCCGTTTTTGAAAATCTTTATATCGTCGGAAATCTTATTCAATAACCTTCGTATGGAAACATTGACGGGCAAATTCCGGTATAAATAAGGTCGATTCCTATACACATATAATCAAACTATACACTTGAAACATCTCAAAATAATCAATACTCATACTTAAACTCATATATACCTAACTTAGGATCAATACATATACTCCAACACATATAACAATGGCTAATACACGTAATTAAGTACGGGGTGTTACATCCTTCCCCCCTTAAGGACATTCGTCCTCGAATGCGAATGTAGTTATTTAGCCGAAACAAGTTCGAATTCATAATTGATATTCACGTCATCATATAGATGTTATGCATATGTAAAAACTTACTTGTTAGTGTCCCAGTTCCACTCCTTGCACTTCCTTTTCACCTTTGAACAAATAAGGGTATTTCGATTTCATTGCTTCCTCCGCTTCCCATGTAATCTCTTCCCTTTGTTGATTTCTCCAAAGTACTTTCACTGATGCTACTTCTTTATTTCTCAACTTCTTAACTTGACGATCTAATATAGCAATAGGCATCTCCTCATAGGTAAGATCTTCTGTTACTTGCACATCTTCAGTAGAAGTAATAAGTGATGGATCTCCGATGCACTTTCGAAGCATCGATACATGAAATACTGGATGCACTGATGAGAGTTCCTGGGGTAGCTCTAATTCATAAGCAACTTGCCCACATCTTCGAATAATCTTATACGGGCCTATATATCGTGGACTCAACTTTCCTTTCTTGCCAAATCTCATCACCCCTTTCATTGGCAATACCTTCAAAAATACCCAATCGCCTAATGAAAACTCTAGCCCTCTTCTTCTACTATCCGCATATGACTTGTGTCGACTTTGGACTGTTTTCAACCGTTGCTGAATCACCTTGACTTTTTCTATGGCTTGATACACAAGATCCGGTTCGAACATAAGAGTTTCACCCGCTTCGAACCATCCTATTGGTGATCTACACTTCCTCCCATATAAAGCTTCATATGGTGCCATTTTGATACTTGAATGATAGCTATTATTGTAGGCAAACTCAATAAGAGGTAAATGATCATCCCAGCTGCCTTTAAAATCTATAACACATGCTCGTAGCATATCTTCAAGTGTTTGAATGGTGCGCTCTGCTTGTCCATCCGTTTGAGGGTGAAAAGCTGTACTCAGATTCACTTGTGTTCCCAAACTCCGTTGGAAAGACTTCCAAAAGTTTGCAGTAAATTGAGTTCCCCGATCTGATATAATAGAAGTTGGCACTCCATGTAATTGGACTATTTCTTTAACATACAGCTTCGAATATTCTTCAACTGTGTAAGTGGTCTTAACGGGTAAGAAATGTGCGGATTTAGTAAGCCTATCCACAATCACCCATATAGAATCAAGTTTCCAAGCTGTACGAGGCAAACCTGTAACAAAATCCATGTTGATCATGTCCCACTTCCAAGTTGGAAGATCTATGCATTGCATATAGCCTCCGGGCTTTTGATGTTCCACTTTAACTCGTTGGCAATTTGGACATTCAGCTACAAATTCTGCGATGTTCCTTTTCATGTCATTCCACCAATACATATCTTTCAAATCTTGATACATTTTGGTTGATCCTGGATGAATGGAATACCTTGAAAAATGTGCCTCTGTCATAATCTTCTTTCTTAGCCCGTCTACATCCGGCACACACAATCGATTTTGGCACTGAAGTACTCCTTCTCGCGTAAGCTCAAATGCCTTGGTTGCACCACTCTGAACGTTCTCCTTAAGCTGTAATAAAATAGGATCTGCATATTGCTTCTCTTTCACTTCAGCTACTAATGAAGATTCCGCAGCATTATGTACGATAAGCTCTTTGTCCGGAGTTTCAAGAAGGCGAACTCCCAAACTAGCTAACTGGTGAAGATCTTTAACCATCCCTTGTCTTTATATAGGCATCATCATAGACTTACGACTTAACGCATCAGCTACTATATTCGCTTTCCCTGGATGATACAAAATATCGACATCATAATCTTTTAATAGTTCCATCCACCTTCGCTGCCTCAGATTTAGATCCTTCTGACTGAAAATATATTGTAAGCTCTTGTGATCAGTATATATATCAACATGAACCCCATATAAATAGTGGCGCCATATTTTTAAAGCAAAGATAACCGCTGCCAGCTCAAGATCGTGTGTAGGATAATTTTTCTCATGTGGCCGCAATTGTCTAGAAGCATATGCTATTACTTTACCATGCTGCATCAATACACATCCTAAACCAATTCTAGAAGCATCACAATACACTGTATACCCTTCTGTACCTTCTGGAAGTGCCAACACAGGTGTAGAAGTCAACTTATTTTTCAATTCTTGGAAACTCTCCTCACACGTATCATTCCATTGGAACTTGGATGCTTTATGCGTTAGCTTGGTTAAAGGTGCTGAAATGGAAGAAAAGTCTTTAACAAACCTCCTATAATAACCGGCCAACCCGAGAAAACTACGAATCTCCGTCGGCGTTGTGGGCCTTGGCCAGTTCTTCACAGCTTCTATCTTTTGAGCATCAACCTTTATCCCTTCACTAGATACAATATGACCCAAAAATGCCACCGACTTTAACCAAAACTCATATTTAGAGAACTTTGCATAAAGCTTACAATCACGAAGAGTCTGCAATGTCTGTCGTAAGTGATTGGCATGGTCCTCTTCTGATCTAGAATAAACTAGAATATCATCTATAAAAACTATCACAAATACATCCAGGAATGGCTTAAACACCCTATTCATCAAATCCATAAAATCTGCAGGTGCATTTGTTAGCCCAAATGACATAACTAGAAACTCATAATGACCATACCTTGTTCGGAAAGCTGTTTTGGGTATATCTTTTTCTTTGACCCTCACTTGGTGGTAACCTGACCTCAAATCAATCTTAGAAAAGCACTTGGCGCCCTGTAACTGATCAAATAAATCATCAATTCTTGGGAGAGGATATTTATTCTTAATAGTCACCTTATTCAATTGCCGATAATCAATACACATCCTCAGCGAGCCATCCTTTTTGCGCACAAATAACACTGGTGCTCCCCAGGGGGACATACTAGGCCTTATGAATCCCTTCTCAAGCAAATCTTCTAATTGCTCTTTCAATTCTCGCAATTCTGCTGAGGCCATTCTATATGGAGGAATGGAGATTGGTTGGGTGCCTGGAATTACATCAATACCAAACTCTACTTCTCGTTCAGGAGGCAAACCTAGAAGATCTTCAGGAAATACATCAGGAAATTCATTTACCACCGGAACAACGTGAAGAGTTGGTGGCTCCGCTTCTGTATCCCTTACTCTAACTAAATGATATAGGTATCCCTTGGAAATCATTTTTCTTGCTTTGAAATAAGAAATAAATCTACCTCTTGGTGCGCCGATCTTACCTTGCCATTCAATAACTGCTTCATTCAGAAAATGTAAATACATCTTTTTTGTACAACAGTCAATTTTGGCATAACAAGACGCCAACCAATCCAAACCCATTATAACATCAAAATCTACCATTTCTAGTTCCACGAGATTAGCCATCGTGTCTCGACCACACACAATTACTACACAATCTTTATAAACTCTTCTAGCAATAATAGATTCCCCAACCGGGGTAGACACTTCCAACGGCTTATCTAACTATTCGGGGGTTCTTTTGAACTTTCCAGCAACCAAAGGAGTAACATATGATAATGTAGAACCGGGATCAATTAGAGCATATACATCAAATGAAAATATGGACAACGTACCCGTAACCACATCTGCGGAAGCCTCTAGATTTTGTCGATCCGCTAAAGCATAAGTGCGATTCTGAGTCCCGCTGGTACTGGCGACTCTTGTTTCGTTTCTAGCGTGACCCACGGGTCGTGCGCCTCTACCAGAATAAGATACCGGTGACGATGATGCAACAGTTGATCCCGAAGGTCGTGCTACACCACCTGCGCCCTTTCGTGGGCATTCTCTCATCATATGCCCCGTCATACCGCACCAATAACAAACATTTGTTCCCATTTGACATGCGCCCATATGATTCCTTCCACATTTATTGCATGGCTCTCGAGGATGTCTCAGTTGGATCATATTCCCTTGCCCATGATAACCCACTGATCGCGAACTATGACCCTCACTTCTTTGCCCAATTTGACTGCCTCTGAACCCCTGATGCTGTGGTGGAGCACTAGCTGCAGAATAAGAAAATAATGGCCTAGGTGGTCTAGCAGAAAATTGAGGTCTAAAACCTCCCTGTGGAGCCATAAACTGCCCTGTAGATCTGGACCTCTTAGAAGGTCCGCTTTCAAATTCCTGCGTTCTTCTTCTCTGCCTCTGATCTTCCATTTTCTATGCAAATACTTGGATCCTAGCTATATCCATATCTTTATTCAGTGCAGCAATAGTACAATCCCTAACCAAATACGGATCCAATCCGTTCACATATTGATGAACTCTGTCATCCATAGTAGCTATAACATTAGGAGCATATCTGGACAAGGAATTAAATCGAAGACTATACTCCCTCACACTTGTATTACCCTGCCGAAGATTTAAGAACTGATCCGCACGGGCCTGACGAGTCTCATATGGAAGATAATGATCAATAAATGCCTCTTTGAACTCTTTCCAAGTAGCTGGGGGTGCATCAATGCCCCTCGACTGTTTCCAGTCTTCATACCAATATATAGCCTCACCTTTGAATCTATACGCGGCTAACTCCACTGTCTCTCTGCCCGATACATGCATCACCTCTAGGGCCCTTTGGATTTGATCAATAAAGTCCTGCGGATCTTCGTTAAGATCAGATCCGGTAAAAGTAGGCGGATCCATCTTAAGAAAATCTTGCGTCCGAAGACTAGCCGCCCTATCAGTACTGCAAGAACCCGCGACAGGAATGGCTTGCCCTTGGACTTGCCCAGCAACTATACGAGTCAAAAGTTGCACTGCATTTCTAAGATCTTGATCAACAACATTAATAGGTGGCTCTGGGGATATAGTTCTCCTCCCCCTTATTTCTTCTGGACTGGGGGAAGTTTCTGATGCATGCTCAGCTGGAGCCTCACTTTGATTAGCTGGTATAGTGGGTGACTTACTAGTCCCCTCTCCGGCAGCCACATCTACTTGCTTACCGGTATTCTTGCTTCTGGTAACCGACATCATTACTATAATAAGAGAAACAAACTGACTCAGTGGTCAACTATGACTTCATATACAATATAAGCTCTATCGCACGATCTAAGACATGAAGAAAAGAAACAATTCCTAAATGTCCATAGCCTCCTGTTTATAGATGTGGTGCACAACACACCGATAAACAAGACTCTACGTAGACACGGCTTTGTAGACTCACTAGGACGAACCGCTCTGATACCACTTTTGTCACGACCCAAAATCCCATCGGGCCGGACTGGCACCCGAAGCCGAGAAGGCCCGGGAGAACCCGTTCAAATACCTGTACTTTCACTTACATGTCACCAAAAATTTGGGCAGCACTTCGCTGCATATAAAAGGGTCTAATTACCTGTATCAGCACAACACACACAAATATATATACATATATATAATACTTGGCCGTCGGGGCCACCCCATATACGAATATAACATCACTCTATAAACTTCCATGACTTTACCCTTCTTTATGTCTACAAAGCCTCTAGGATATACATGACATAACTAGGGTCGGGACGAACCCCCGCCCACACATGACTCCTGTACAATAACAAAATATAAGAAACCGACTCGGAAAGCTCCGAAGCAAACTGGAGCTCACCAACAACAGCTGTATGACCTGGCTCCTATCTATGTTGTGAATGAGCTGAAGTACCTGATCCTGCAGCATGAAATGCAGGTCCCCCGTGAGGGCCGTCAGTACGAAATATGTACTGAGTATGTAAAGCTGTAAATAATCATATGTGATATGGGGGATCAAGAAAATCATACACATGTGAATAAATCATAATAGAAGTGAACCACACTTCATAAACACTTTTAGGATCATGTACATTATTATTAATCTGAATTGGGTTCTTGAATACAAACACATTTGTGGAACGGTATACATTCGTTCATTTCATTCTTTACAATTATTATTCGCCATTACCTCCTCCTCCCGAACCTCCAACCACCTAACAATAATCAATACTGTACCGTACTGTGACCATTAGGCTGCCCCCAGTACATATCAATTGGGATCGACCCATGCTAGGCTTATGCCCCTGGGATACCACCCACACGTATATCAAGTAACACATAAGAGATTTTTCCAATAACTTAGTTCAAAAGCTTTTGAGATTATTACATTAGTGTTCATGCCAATATAGTACCTTTGGAACAATGATACATCAATAGGAATCAAGTAATAGACCTTCTATACAATAACGATGTAATAAGGACTCATTGGTACATCAACAGTATGTTTCAGAATCATCAATATCACAACAATAAAATAGGAGCCTCTTGGTATATCAATGAAACATTTTGACACTTTATAGAATGGAAACAAATTCATTGGTAATGTAGAACAATACATGTGTTTGGATAACCATCGGAATCTTACTTTATGGAACATTGGTGTTTTCATGCCAAAGAACATCGTTAAAGTATGCTTTACATACCTCGTTGTAGATTCGGATACCAATTCAACACAACTTCCCGCCTTTACATATCTCTTATCTACAATGAAATATTTTGCATCTAGTATTAGCAATCCAACACCACAATTCTCTTCCATAATTCCATACAACCAATATTTGCAAAGCATTCCAAAAACCAACTTGAACAATAGGTTTATGCGTATATATATATATATATATATATATAATCATCATTTCAATACCACATCATCAATACCACATCATTCCTTCACAATTCAACATAATCCAACCATGCACAAGAATGATCCAATATCATTTCCAATCATCTTTCAATAACAATCAAATAACATACTTCTTATGCTCACATGCATATATATATATATATACATATCCATATAAATAACACCAACATAATTTACATCCTTACCATAGAATGGCCCTTTGGGTTTTGAAGTCCTGTTGGCACAAATAAGGGGTGCTTCTCGAAGCCCTTGAGATGACGAACACAACTACGGAATCAATTTGGACTTTCCACGGTTGAATCACAAGTAATTTGAGGGTCAAATTTGGCTAGGGTTTGTTCTCTCCTATGATTGATGATGGATATGAGTTTTTGAACTCATATACATGTACATATACACATATTTCCGTCCATAATATCATAGGAAATGACCAAAGTGCCTTTAAAATTTAAATAATGTCAAATATGTCCTCCGGTGGACCGTTTTGACAAGCTAAAGTAGATAGACCATAACTCTTTACTCCGATATCGGATTTGGGTGAAATTGGTATCATTGTAAAGATAATTCAAATTTCTTTCATTTCATATAAATTAGTCCACCCAGTTAGTCCTGTACAAGGAGTTATGATTGTTTGAAGTTGACCCTAAAAATCTGTTTTGAGAGGCTGAAGTAAAACGCGTATAACTCCTTACGCAGATGTTGAATTTGGATGAAACCAATTTAATTGGAAAGAAGACTCAAAGATCTTTCTTTTGATATATGGTATCTCTCCCAGTTCATTATATTGAGGGAGTTATGATCATTCAAAGTTGACCCAAAAAACTGGCAGGCCTCAGTATTTTCCTGCTAATTTACTGTTCACAAAAATCTGTTTTGAGAGGCTGAAGTAGAACGAGTATAACTCCTTACTTGGATATTGGATTTGGATGAAACTAACTGCATTGGAAAGAATACGCAAAGATATTTCTTTTGATATGTGGTAGCTCTCCCAGTTCATTATATTGAGGGAGTTATGATCGTTCAAAGTTGACCCAAAAACTGGAAATTTTCCTGCAATTTTACTGTTCACATCCCGGCCACCGTTTTATAGTTTCGAGCGTGCTCGCTTATATCCGAAACTTATCCGTTTTTGAAAATCTTTATATCGTCGGAAATCTTATTCAATAACCTTCGTATGGAAACATCGACGGGCAAATTCCGGTATAAATAAGGTCGATTCCTATACACATATAATCAAACTATACACTTGAAACATCTCAAAATAATCAATACTCATACTTAAACTCATATATACCTAACTTAGGATCAATACATATACTCCAACACATATAACAATGGCTAATGCACGTAATTAAGTACGGGGTGTTACACCCTAATATTTTCAAGATCTCCTAAATTGATCGCCTCAGTTTCTTCCAAATTGGGATTTGTCTTTTTCTCAAACTGTTTGAAATCTTTGCTTATATCCTCAAATGCTTCTTCTTCATCATATTCAACCTCCTTATTCATTATTTCAAAATTAGATTGTTTTTTTTAACTCTAGTGAACAATTCTTCATGCATGTCATATCATTAGAATCGGCATAGAAAGAACTGTATGATAGAAAATAAATAAATAAAAATTAGAGTTAAAATAAAACAAAGGGAAACTGCGCTTAATTAGAAACATAGATAGAAAGAGTTTTAACCTAACATACCAGATTTAAAGTTCTGAATTATAATCCTAGAATAATTTAAATTACAGAAGTAAAAACAAACAAACTAATAAGACTGTAAGAGAACAAACAAACTACTAAGACTGTAAGAAAACAAACAAACTACCAAAAATCTTTTATAATAGAGAAAGGAGTGGCCTCCCAATTGTTGAGCTGAACATCAGGGCCGACAAATTGCACATCTGCATTACTGGTACCTTCCCCAATTTCAACCATATCTGCTTCAATGAACATATTCTGAAAAAAGTCAATCAACTCTGTATCATCATCATTCATTGATTTTGCATCAGGTAACTTGGAGGATCCAACAACACTGAATTTGATGAAAGACTCATAAAGTGGCGGTATAGGCTTGGCAAGTGACCACGACTCTTTCTTAAGCTTTTTAGCCTTCTTTATATCTTCAGTAGTAGGCTCGTATCCTAGACCAAAAGTACCAAAGTTCTCATAGAGGTTTACTGGATAAACTATGCCTTGCAAAAACATCCGTAGACCTTTTCCTGGTTCGAAGCCATGCTTCAACATTTCATTCACTACCATAACAGATGCAGAGGACAATTGTGGTCTTGCAATGAGATTCCCCTCAAGGATATACTCAACAGCCACCACCTCAGAAGCTTGATGAATTAACACATCGGCAGTATCTGCTTCGTTGGAAGAAACAGAGTAGTCTTTATACATTGATAAGTCTCCTTCACCATGAACCACTATCTCTTTCCTGTCACATTCGAATTTGACCATTTGATGCAATGTTGATGCGACTGCTTTAGCTCTATGAATCCATGGCCTTCCCAATAACAAATTATAAGAAGCATCAATGTTCAGCACTTGAAAATCCATAGCAAAATCCACAGTTCCAATTGTCAATATGAGTTCTATTTCACCAATGGCATCAGTTTTTGATCAGTCAAAACCTTTGACGCACACATTCTTAGGTCGGATTCTTTCCACATTAACATTCAACTTTTGTAAAGTTGAGATAGGACAGATGTTAGCGCCTGATCCTCCATCAATTAACACTCGAGTGATGATGAAATGTTCACATTTCACAGAAATGTACATACCTTTGTTATGCTCCGTACCTTCTATAGGCAGTTCACCATCTGAAAAAGTAATTTTATTTGCTTCAACTAGCCTTCTAATAACTTTTTCCAACTGATTTATTTTAATCTCACTAGGAACATATGCTTCATTGAGAATCTTAACTACAGCCTTGCGGTGTTCCTCTGAATGTATCAATAAAGACAACAAAGAAATCTGTGCTGGTGTCTTCTTCAACTGTTCTATAAAAGAATATTATGGCAATTTTATTTTCTTTAAGAATTCTTCAGCTTCTTCATCCGTGACAGGCGTCTTGACTGTCATTCGTTCTTCACCACCTTGTTTATTCTTTCTTAACTTTGTTGGAGCATAACATCTTCCAGATCGAGTTAATCCCCTTACTTCATCTACATCTTCAGTCACTTATTTCCCCTTGTGCATCACCACAACGCGATCATAATTCCAAGGGACTGCCTTGGTATCAACCATAGGCAAATGATGGAAATAATCAGGTTCTTGTGCTTGCAGAAAAATATCAATCATTTCAGATTCTTTTGTCGATGGTCTAACTCTTGAAGCTTGCTCCCTCCATCTGACGGCATATTCTCGAAAACTTTTAGTCATCTTTTTTCTTATGTTGGCAAGCGTAGTGCGATCTGGTACTATCTCAATGTTATACTGAAATTATTGAACGAAATCTCGAGCTATGTCGTCCCACATGTGCCAACAGGAAATATCTTGGTCAATGAACCATTCAGAAGCTATCCCTGTAAGGCTTTCTCCAAAGTACGCCATCAATAATTCTTCTTTTCCTCCTGCTCCCCTTAATTGATTGCAAAACTTTTTCAAATGAGCTACAGGATCACCGTGTACTTCATATTTGTCAAATTTTGGCATTTTGAACCCTATCGGCAAATGGACATCAGGAAACATACATAAATCCTTGTACGAAACACTTTTTGGTCCACCTACTCCTTGCATATTTCTCATACTTTGTTCCAGGCTTCTAACTTTTCTAGCCATCTCCTCCTCTTCCTCATTCTTAGTAATCTTCTCAATCACGATAGGAGTATCGCGTTGATGAACATGATAATGTGGATTTTGTGATTTGAAAGTCATTTTAGGAGGATATAACATATCATGATTTGGTTTTCCCATATTCTTTGGTATTGTCGGTTGAATACCCACAGTAGCTGGCGCTACAGAAGTAAAGAGTGGGTTTTTTGCAACAGATGGATTTGGTGGGTGCACGGTAGAAGTACCAGCAACTCCAGATATATTAGCAAATGGGCCAAATCCTGGTGGGTAAAATGGATCACTAGTTTGAGCTGGGTCAGAATTTGGATCATTCGAAGTTGAAAGTCCAGGGATTGAAGAAGGCGGGGCTTGTCCATTCAACCAAGCTTGGTACATCTCCGCCATCTGTTGTTTTAATGCCTTTATTTCTTCCATTGATGTTACTTTCTGTGAAATCAACTGATTCTGCTCTTCTTCACTATCAGACCATATATCTTCTCTGCGGATCATTCTTCTTTTACCCTTGTATCCGGTGTTATACGGATGTGTTGCCAGTTTAAACCACAAACCAACCACCAATTATTTTATCTTTCTGTGATCAAGTAGCAAACGGGTGAGTGTTATATATTTAACATATTATAATGCCACGTTATATGTCATGTTTCTATATGTATTTCCCAACCTATCATGGAAGCTTTGTGTTTCATCCCGGCTTTTCTAGGCATATTTTCAAAAATTATGATCAAACCCTTTGAAGAGTTGCCTACGTATCATGTCAAGACATGAATCAGATCTTGAGTAGTTCGGGATAAAGAAAAATAGAATGACCGTTTTATGTATGAAGTTGTATAAAATTTTCAGTCTCACGACCCTAAAAGTTCAGGACTTGTTAAAATTGATATATATATATATATATATTTATATATATATATATTTTGTAAAAACTTAGCCTCATGATCCCTAAAGATTCCGGGCTGTTGAAATATATTTTTATTTTATTGTTATTATTATTATTATTATTATTATTATTTTTATTATTATTTTTTTTAATCTTAGCCTCATGATCTCTAAAGATTCAGGGCTGTTAAAATATATATAAAAATTGGACTTGAAAATTAGAAAATAATTATGAAAATAATCATATTTTCAAAATATTTTCCAATAAATCTACGATTTTTTTTTAAAAGATAAGGTCGTATCCTGGGAAGGACCTCCTACGTATCTCACTAAGATGTGAGAATCAAACCCTCGTAGTTCATAAAAACCATAAAACTATGTTACTAAAATTTTCTTCTTTTTTTTTATTTAAAAATAAAATAAAATTTTTCTTTCAAAAATAATTCACCAAATGTGACGGTAATTTAATCTCTTGCATTTTAATGTAGCCTAAAAGCCGGTCAACACACAAATAGCCTTCCAAACAAATATCAAAGAGCATGTAGGATGCACATGTTGGTCTTTATTAAGTAGGTCACCTGTCCTAGACAGACCCGACCCCTGTGCCGAGTCCCGCTAAGTCAAATGCATATGATGCAAATAAAGCGGTACCTAATAGGGATAACCAGATTCTGAGTTTTCAGTTCTTCTAAGTTTATGCCTAATAGGGATAGGTGTCTAGACTGGCTTACCCGAGCGGACACTCGAGTCGGGGAGGGACAACTTGGTCGGTAGCAGGGCAACACCGCCTTCGTTGTCGATCCGAACCCCGCCTAACATGTGTGACTATATCTTTCACTAGGTGCCTTGACACTCCGGTTATCTCAAAAAGAAGGTGGGATGGATTTGCTGCATTCCCTCTATCCTATTTGAGAGACTCAGAGGGGGTACGTGAGAGAAGACAATATGAATACAATTCAAATAATATCAAAGCAGTAAATGAGCAACAAGTAACACATAAGGCCAACAAACAAACACAATATTATCATAATTAAAGCAAGTAAAAGTCAATATCTAAAGCTCGAATTCTAGTTATTCCCCAGCAGAGTCGCCAGAGATGTCACACCCCTTTTTCTTCCCGCTCGAGAGCCGAGTCGAAGGGTTTTTCCAATTAAAGTGACGATATTGAATAAGGATTAAATTATTTACAGAGTCGCCACTTGGAATTGAGTTTTGGTGTTCCAAGTCACCTTTTTGAATCCCTAATCAAAAGGAAATGACTCTTATTTGGTCTGCGAAAACAGAAAATGGGTAAGGAATTCTGTTGATCGAGGGGAAGGTGTGAGGCACCCCTCGAATCCCGTGGTTCTAGCACGGTCGCTTTTATTGACTTATCTTAACTTAAACTATTCTGATAAATTATGTTAAAGTCTAAAATTGCTCATTTTTATTTATATGAAAAACTTGTCTATTATTTCATATTGCATAAATCGGTGAAAGTTAATTTTAGAAAAAATATTTTGCTAAGGTAAATTTTTGCATCCTTGAATTTTAATATATCTCGAAAAAGATGCGTACGCCGCGTTCTTAATCGAGATAAAAATTTTAAACGATTAACGTGATATAGTATATAACAAGGACATAAATTTAATTTTCCCTTAATTATTGTTAGTGGAAGAATAATAAAGTCTTCTCTGTAAGACTGATTAGATTTAATTTATATTTTTATTAAAGGATATAGCCATACACAAAAACTTTGTAATTATGAAATAAATTAAGGAACGCAATTGCAGGAGTGACTAAAGTATAATTAATTATAATGGCAAAAGAATTGATGAACTTTTAACTAATGGATATTTAATTTAAAAATATAATAGAAGACACGGCCGACACATATTAGATATACCTAAATTGATTTAACATCAAATTAACATGTTTAGAATTATTAGAACTCTATCAAGATGGCATTTCTAAATTGCTTATAAGCCATAAGAACAAAACAATACTTTTAACACACAAATAAGTTTCAACTTAATAAAACATAACAAATTCCCTATCACGTTAATTTTTAACTATTCAAATCTTGAGCCTAACCATTATTCTAACATTTAATACTAAAATTCTAAATATGTTTATTTTACATTAACTTAAAACTCAAAATATGATTTTTTTAGACAATAATTTATTTATTCAAAATCCATAAACAAACAACCTATACTCTTAACATGATGTGTATTTCATTTTTGGTTTTTACATGCATGCATGCATGAATCATTAATTATAGTCTATAACATAACTACATATTAATTAATTGCAAGTCAACTAACACAATTTTACATATTAAAACACCAATAACTTTTAATAATTATCTCATTTAAAATTTAAAACCAATCTAATCAATCATTATTTTTTTTCCCACAAGTAAATTATAAGTAGAGACGTAGAACGTGAACTACATAAAAAAAATGACAAAACTACACATTAAATAATATAGAAGCCATTGAAATAACTTCATTTATGCTTCAATTTACAACAAAGCTTATAAAATAAATAGAATGAAATTTGATAGGAACCTGCGTAATGAATTAAACAGAGAAAACAAGAAAGAACATCATCACCAAAAACTCAAACGGAGACCCGACCTCCACTTTTTTTCCTTATCTTTTCCTGTTTTTTTTCTTTTTCTCTTATGTCCGTTTTTAATGTTGTATCCCCATTTTTTTCTGTCGTGTGTGTATGTTTGTCATCTCTCCCTTGTGTTGTGTGTGTCATGCCTATATATGGAAGTGGGGGCATGGGATGTGAAGGAGTACGTGTAAGTGGGAGGTTGAGGTGTGAGGGAATAATGGGGAAAGTGGGGGAAGACGTGGGGTTGGGTAATCAGGATAATGGGTTTGAGGGAAATTAGGAATGAGTTGATTTTTTTTTTAAAATTATTATTATTATCATTATTATTTTTAAAAGGAATAAAAATAAAATAATATCCTAAAATTAAATTCATTTAATTATTTATATTATATTAAAAATAAAATAATAGTCAAAACAATATATGATTAAATATAAATATAAATATAAATATCTAGTATCGATAAACAAGTTAAAATTTAGGGAGGATAAAAAATCACGTGTCTGCACCGATAATCAGTCAGCCTTTGTGAAAGGTAGATCGATGATACATAATGTGTTAATTTGTCATGACTTATTGAGACGTTATAATAGAAAAAATGCATCTCCTAGATGCCTCATGAAAATAGATCTCAAAAAATCATATGATATGGTTCTTTGGGATTTTTTGAAAGAAGCATTAAAAGTATTCAAGTTTCCCGATCAGTTTATCAATTGGATAGTGCTATGTGTGACAACCACTAAGTATACTATAGACACGTGATTTTTGATCCTGCCTAAATTTTAAATTGTCTATCGACATTAAATATTTATATTTATATGTAATCATATATATTTTTAATCTTTATTTTATTTTTATTCTAATTTTAAAAATAATATAAAAATTAAATATATGTTTTCTTTTATAAATGTTAATAAATAAATTAATAGTTTTAATATTATTTTATTATATTTGTTTTTCTTTTATTTATTTATTTATTTATTAACAAATTGTTATTATCTTTTTTTGTTAAATATAAAATTAATTAATTATTATTTTATTTATATTTATTATATTATTTATTTTAATTTATTATTAATATTATATTTTATTAAAATAAATTGGGTGTGCCAAGCGTGCCAAGTAACCTTGGAAAATCCTTTTTCAAAATCGTTTTTGACTCTTCTAAACTGATTCGCGAACAGAGATTCCAGCTAAGAAATTCTGTTGACTGAGGGGAAGGTGTTAGGCACCCCTCAATTCCGTAGTTCGACCACGGTCGCTTGGTGGAGTGTATTGGCTATTTTGGCAATATGAATATATAAACCACACAAAATCACACAAAACGATCAATCAAACAAACAAACAAAACAAATAAAAAATTATAGTGTTCAGTCCGATTATTATAATCTCAAAATAGAAAAATGCGAAAATATAAACCTACTCTATTCTATGCTAATTCTAAAATACACTCCATTACTTTCTCCACCCGACGTTTTGGGCCTTCATCACTGTAACACCCCGTAAATTTTTTCGTACACTTATCGCGATTATATGGAGTCCTAAAGACTTGCGTATGGGTTAAATTAAGTTTATGGTGTTCGGAAGTATCCCGTCAATAGTTGTATGTGTAGGTATTGGAATAAGATTTCCAACGATATAAAGTTTGCCCAAAACAGAGGAGTATTTCATATAAGCGAGCACATTCAAAATTTTAAAACGGTGGCCAGGAAGCCTGTGAACAGTACATCTGCAGGAAAATTACTGCAGCTAGGCAATTATTTTTTTGGATCAACTTTAGACGATCATAACTCCTTGTACAAAAAGAACTTTGTGAGCTGCTATATATCGACGAAAATCTCCGAGAGTATTCTTTCCGATGAAATTGGTTTCATCCAAATCCAATCTCTGAGTAAGGAGCTATACCCGTTTTACTACAGCCTATAAAAAAAAACAGAATTGTGGGACAGATTTTTGGGTCAAATTTAAACGACCATAACTCCTTGAAAAGGAAGAACTGAGTGGTATAATTTATATGAAAATGACATCCCTTTGAATTATCTTTCCAATGCAATTGGTTTCACCCAAATCCGATACCGGAGCAAAGAGTTATGATCAATTTACTTTAGCCTGTCAAAACTGTCCACAGGGGACAGATTCAGATTTATTTAAATTTTTAGGGCAAAATGGTCATTTTCTATTATCTCTTGGACGAAAATTGGTCTTTATAAACCTACAATTAGCCTCATATATATCAGATATCATCCAATTATTAAGAGAAGGTGAAACCCTAGCCTAATTTCAACTTCAAATATTTTGTGATTCAACCGTAGAAAATTCGAATTGGTTCCGTAGTTGTGTTCACCATCTCGAAAGCTTCGAGAAGCACCCCATGGTTATGTAAGGAGGATTCTAAATACAAGAGTTCATTGTTAAGGTATGAATATTGTTTATTCTTGATTCTTATCCATGAATAGGTATTGATAAAGGATTATGAGTATTGTCTTGATGTTGGAAGATAACTAGAAACATAGTTATGAATTGTTTTGTATAAATTGTTAGTAGTAAATTATGGAAGTTGTTGTATTGTATTATGGAGGATGAATTGTGGTGATATATCATTATATTAGTGGTTATGTATGCCTAGTGATCATGTTGGTATTGGATGGTGATTAAGAAGGGAAATAAAGGCTAAGAGTGATGTTGAGGGATATTTCATGAAAATGCATGATATGTGAATGTAATAAGAGTATAAGAGGATGTATGTAGCACTCTTATTGATGAGTTAAAGGATTACTTCCTAGACATTATTTGGTGAAGTTAATACCTAAATGGTAAGGTTTGGTTGCTAATACTAGTTTGCCACAAATGACATATTGTAGATAAGTGTTCGAAGAGTACGGGAAGTCACTTGTATTGAAGTGGTTAATATCAAGGTATGTAAGACATACTCTATCTAATCTTTGGCATGAATAATGACCCATGGCACTCTCAAGTAAGCTTCCAACATTGTCCTATGACACATGACACATAATAACATCATATGATCTTCGACACTACCAATTGGACTTGTTTTCACTTTTAAGATGTCCGGCTGGTCAAAAAAAATGTCCATATACTATTGTTGACTCCGAAATGGTTTAATGAGGTATCCGTGATTCTCTACCTCATTTTCATGATATTTATTACCTATTTACATGTTTTCCTATTGAGGTATCATGGTTTCAAGTTCCATAAGGTGTGACCACAAAGTAACCAATCTCAAAGATTAATTGAATTAAGGAAATGGAATGTCTTTATTTTAAATTGATGATATGATGTATTGTATTAGTACCACTGATCAGTTGGCCATTGTATTATAAAGATTATGTATATATGCTATCCTAGGGGTGGTCCTTGATGTATTGTATTAGTACCACTGATCAGTTGGCCATTGTATGACATATGTTATGTATTGATAAGGATTACGGGAAGTAATGATATGAAATTAATGTGCAGGTATCCCATCAGCTCTTTTAAGTATGGTTTACTTACACTGTTTATTCACTGGTATCTAGATTCTGTTGATCTTTTGTATCTCATCTTGATACTCACTTCCTTACATACTCAGTACATATTTCCGTACTGATGTCCCTCATGGGGGACCTGTATTCATGCCTGCAGGAACAGGTACTTCAGGTCGTACACCTCCGCAGTAAGAGCCAGGACATTCTGTTGTTAGTGGTGAGCTCCAGTTGTTTCGGGGCATCCCAAGTCGTCTCTATATGTACTTTTGGTATTTGTATAAAAGTCTTTTGTGGGCGGGAGTTTGTCCCGACCCCAACTCAGTTGTGTATCTATGTAGAGGCTTTTGTAGACATATTGTACAGCCATAGGAGTATTTGGTTGATAGACGCGATGGCTCTGACGGCCAATTACTGTTCATATATATATTTATGCGTGTCTGCTGGGCTGATACAGGTACTGTTTTCTTCTATTTACAACGAAGTGCTGCCCAAATTTCTAATTTTCATAAGTAATGTAAATGTGAAAGTATAGGTTATGAACGGGTACTCCCGGGCCTCCTCGGCTACGGGTGCCAGTCCGCTCCAATGGGATTTGGGGTATGACAATCACGAACGTCTTCTGCCAACATAATACGTTGGGGCATTCCCCGGCGAATAAATACAATGTATCTTGGGGCATTCCCCGGCTAAATAAATACATTTTTCAAATACGAGAAAGACCAACGATTCCACAAATATTCCAAAACTCAAATAATCCATAAGTTATAAATTTGCCTACCCAAGCCTACTATTTGCCTATGTTTTTGACGTTTTTATCATGATACTTTCGAATTCATCTACATTCATCAATTAACTGAACTAAACAAATTATTCTTTTATCAATTTCTCCATTCTCTCGCCAAATCCATTCTAAACATAAATAAAGTGTCCTTTCAACACGCAATCTATAATCACAAAATTAATCACAGAATCGCAACAACAACAATTCATATCATGTTCAATTCAATGCATCAAATAGAATACACAATGAAATAAAAGACTAAGGAAGTAGAATCGGACCTCAATTTGATGATTTTTTTTTGAACAACCCATGATGGATCAAAATTCATGTAGCAACAAACCTCGACCCAACTGGAACCTCAACGTCAAACCCGCAACTTGAACAAACCAAAAAAATCTGAATTAACCCGAATGAACCAACTGATCCATTTTGATTTTTCATCGTTGTCGGATGAAATTTTGTTGGAATAGACTGAAACAGCTTGTATAGGAATCAAAGGAGATGACTCGACTAAAAGGTACATCTTCTAAGAGTCAAAGGGAATGACTCGACTAGAAGGTACGTCTTCTAGGAGTGAAGGTTCAATTTAAGAAGTGTATCACCCAGCAAATGAAAACTGAAATCCCTAGACAGGAAAGTGTATCTTCGAGGGATATAAGATGATGAATTTTTACCATGATTTAATTATCAAACCTGTGCAGCAACATTGTTTCCTGTATTTGTAAAAGTGAGAAATTAGGAGCCTTAATGTTTAGGCTTTGAACTCCTTGATTTGAAGGTGACATGTGTTCCTGTTTCATGCAAAGAAATGTTGTGAGTTTAAAAACATGTTGGCAGGTTTGTGGCTTTGGATTTCGTGGCAAACGCTCTTGCCGTCATCACATTTAACTTTGCTTCCAAACATTACATATATCATTGACTTGATGCATCATTGACCCAAACTCAGATTATTAAGAGTGACTTTGAAAACAAACACAATATCTTTGCTTTTCCATTCTCTCCAGATAAACCCTTTGAACTTTGGTATTTCCATGAGTGCCCAGACTTGTCTGTTGATAGAACTTTTTGTATTCCTTATTTCGACTCACAATCATGTCTTTTGTATGTGCTGGCTCTTTTGTCTCACAATCATGCAATTAAAGAAGTCGGTAGCCAGTTTTAAAATCTTTTCTCACTTGTTTTGACACGGACTTGACTCAAAGACAAGAGAAAAATGAAAATTACTTTTATTTGGACAATTGACTCAAGGAAACAAAATGAAAATAAAGA
Organism: Capsicum baccatum var. pendulum; assembly: GCA_030864225.1. Classification (NCBI taxonomy): domain Eukaryota; kingdom Viridiplantae; phylum Streptophyta; class Magnoliopsida; order Solanales; family Solanaceae; genus Capsicum; species Capsicum baccatum. The sequence goes on along the minus strand of CM061552.1, from coordinate 51,448,057 downwards.
GAAGAAAGAAAATACAATGAGTGTCCCCATTTGAAACAAAGAAATAAAAACTTTATCTAAAAATGACTGTCAACTCTTAATGATTATGCCATGAATTTTGGATTAAGCCTATTTCCATCCAATTTTTCTACCAATTGTTGTTGAGTTAATGGCCTTGAAACTGAGTTGCACTCTTAGGCCAATTGCATTCAGACCTCATTCAGCTAGTGACTCCTTGAAGGGTTTTCACCAATAAGTTTCTCTCATTTTCTTTTCCTCCGCTCACCATTGCCTTATGGTGTTTGTAAGGGATTTTCACCAATGAGACTCTTATTTTCATTTGTCTTAACTCACCATCGTCTTATAGTGCTCGTGAGGGTGTTCACCAGTAAGAATCTCTCATTTTTATCTCTTTCAGCTTACTATTGACTTACGATGCCCGTAAACGTTTTCACCAATAAGACTCTCATTTTTATTTCTCTCCTGATTCCTTATGCCGAGGAAGACAAGTAGTTCCCAAAATGCTTCATCATATCCATTGCATGCTTAGCCTTAGCATTCTAAGAGATTGATTTGAAGGTCTTTCTTTGGTTGTAACTTGGATTTTGGATAAGTTTAGAAGAAAAGGATGACATAAGGCCCAAACAACACTTGAAGTGGGTAGGACTTACAACTTTTGGAATCAACTCAAACAATGAAGATTAACTCATACCCCGGTTTCTTTTGGCTGGGTGATTCTAAATTATTTATTTGGTTGGATTAAGCCCAGAGTAGGGAGCCTAAGTATCTCACCCTCGAAAGGGGAGAATCAAGTCACGCATAGTGCTGGCAGTTTATTCTTTTTTGCTCGATTCTGACTTGTTCTTTTTTTTGGACTCTTTTTCCTTTATGATTTTTCCGACTCTAATTTCTTGACACTCTTTTCTTTCTTCTTGAAAACAATTTTTTTTAAAACTTTCTAACTCTATTCTTTTGCTCGATACTTTCTTTTGAGCTTTGCTGGCTTTATCTTGATTCCAAAAGAGAGGTATGAAAGAAAATAATACTAAGGCTCAAATGGGGCAAACAAAGGATGACATAATGTTCGGATAGTAGAATAAAATATCTTCATCATATCAATCCTTGAAAATACTAGTACATAGCATGTAATGTGAAACAACATGATCAATATAAATTATGACATATTTTACGACACTAACTTTCGCCAAGCATATGTGCCACCTTTTCTTCTACACTTGTCGAACATATAACTCCACCTTTGTTGTACATCCCTTATATTTAATAACTCATGCTTTCATGAAGTTGATTTTTGTTCTGTTCCTCAGGAGCACACATCCGATATTTGACCTAATTGAACTATGTTTTTCAAATAATGACCAAGTTATTCTTGTAAATCTCAAAATAAATGTCTTAATTTTCAAAGAAGGCTTCAAATTGATCACCAAATTCCCCAGCGCTCTATCTATTTTCTCAAATTATCTCTTCTGCTAACTTTAACCCTCTGATTCCATGCTCATGCTTAAACTGAATTTTAAGATCCAGCTGAAAATTCCGCAAGCATGTCATATGACTAGAGTCAACATAAAATGTACTGTATAAAGAAAACAAACAAAAAAAACACATATTTAAAACACAAAAGAAAAGGGACAATTCATTTAGTTGAAATAAAAGATATAAGGGTTTGAACATAAATGAGAAAAGGACAAAATAAGATAGATCCCGAACTACAACCCTGAAATAATTTAAAAAATAAAAAAGAAAACAAAACAAACTACCAGACCTCTTCCCAGTAGGGAGATGGGTGACTTCTCAATTGCTTAGCCTAACAACTTGGCCACTAGTTTACATATCAACATGGCTAGAGCTTCCCTCATTGTCAATGTTCTGCACCATAATTGATCCATCTTTAATCATCTTTTCAATTTCTCTTTTCAAATCTCGACAATCTTCAATACTATGACCCTGAGCATCAAAATGAAGCACACATTGTACATTAGGATCAAAATTTCTTGAACGTTAATTAAGAGTGCATTCAAGGAGAGGAGTGATCATGTCCCATTGTAGAAATCTGTGAAATAAACTGGCATACGACTCTCCAATTGGTGTAAAGCTATCTCTCAATTTCTACCTCAGTTCATCATTTGGCTTAGATTGAAAATCAGGATTAGAAGGGTTTTGGTATGTTTGGGGAGTTAGAGGATGACTCTGAGGAGTTGGTGTGTTCCACTATAGGTAAGATAGGGGTTGAACATGTGACTGTACATTATATACTAGATATGGAGGTGGAGGAGCAGAGTATAATAAATTTTGGGTGTGATTATGTGGAGCTTGGACATGAACTTGTGTTTGAGCCTGAGAGTGACGACAACGGGGTCTTCTTAACCATGACTGCTTTCCAACTACAATAGAAGATGCAACTTCCTCATTCTTTGTCTCCCCAACACTTCCTGAACCCTTTTGAATTACTTGAGTTATCAATTTTAATGTTGCAAAACTCACAATGCGACCAATCTTAATTCCCTCTTCTATTATCTCACCCAATTTAAGGACCTCAATAAAGGACTTGCCTAATTCAGGTAACAAGTGTTGATAATATGTTTCATCCTGTACTTGAATAAATACCTCTACGATTTTGCTTTCTTTCATTGGCGGTTTTACTCTAGCAGCTTGTTCGCGCCATCTGATCGCATACTCCCTAAAACTCTCAGTATTCTTTTTTTTATACTAGTTAGGGATTTTTAGTCAGGGATCAACTCCACATTGTGTTGAAATTATTGCAGAAATCTATTAGCTAGGTCATCCCAGCAAATCCATTTGTCAATGTCTTGGTCAACAAATCATTCCGAAGCTAGGCTTGAAGACTCTCCCCGAAATAAGCCATGAGTAGTTTTTCCTTCCCTCCAGCATCCCTTAATTGGTTACAATAGTACCTCAAATATTCCACTGGGTCCCTATGTCCATCATACTTCTCAAACTTTGGCATTTTAAAGCCAGGAGGAAGGTTGGCACCTGAAAACATACATAAGTCCTTATATGAGACACTTTTGTAACCCTTCAAGTCCTTGCAAGTTCTTCATACCTAGTTTCAAACTTCTCAATTTTCTAGACATTTTCTCTTGTTCTTCTGTCATAACAGGCTTCTCAGTGTTAAGTGGAAATTTAGGCAGATGAGTGTCACCGTAAAGAGTAATCAACTTGAATGTAGGCTCAGAAGTGTAACGCTGATCACAAGTAATATTCAATGCAGGCTCTCTTGTAGAGTAGGGAGGCACAACTTGTGGATGAACATCAAAAGTAGGAGCTTCGGGTGGGGGTGGCGCTGCAAAATCATGAACAGCAGGTGGAGCCGAGTATGTGGTAGTCTTAGATTGGGAGTGAGGAAATGATCATTGGAAATGGTTGGATATTGTTGCCCCGAAGTCGATCCTGATGCATGTTGTGGCATATCAACCAAATTGGGAAATTGTGCATGTGACACGGGAGGCAAGCTAGAAAGATATTCCAGATTATCAGTGGGAACTGGAGGAGGAGGCAACCCATTAGCCCAAGCTCGATGCATTTCTATTATATGTTGTTTTAATTTCTGAATCTCTTTGTTAGCTCCTAAATTCTCATTTCCCAAACTCCCTGTCTGATTAGTGACAACAAACTCGGTATCTTTGTTGTCCATAACTTTCTCTGTGACTTGGTGCAATGTGGAGGACTAGCCAAAATGCCACAAACCAACCACCTTAAACTAACTGGATAAGAGATAGCAAATGCGTTAAGAGTACAATAATTTTTCAAAACCTCTTTCTTTTCTAGAAAAGATCACCAAACCTAAGAAGTGGCCTACGTATCTCGCCCCCAAGAGGGGAGAATCAGGTGTGCGTAGTTTATGAAGTCTTGCCAAAATGGACAATTAAACTCTTTTTCCATACTTTTTCTTGAAACTCCAAAGAGAAAAGAAAATAACAAATTGTCGAAAGAATTGACTCAAATCTTTTTGTATTTTTCATGTTTAAATTCTTATACAAAATGAGATCTATAATTAACAAAGAAAATCTTTTTGGGTTTTCAGTTTTGAGTTTCATATAAAATAAAATTTAAACCTATTAAAGGAAGATATTTTTTGTAGTTTTATTTTAAAGATGTATATGACACCTACTCTAAATGAAGAGTGAAGAAAATCCTTTTGGATTTTTAAAATAAAATCCCCGAAGCAATAATAGGCTGCCTACGTATCTCACATCCCGAAAAAAGAGAATCAGGGGTGTGTAGTTCATCCAGATTGGATAATTAAGGATTAAAGAACCAAACTAAGACTTGACCTGAGAGGCACGATTACAGACAGACGATGAAAGACGTCAGTAAAATCTTTTTGAGTTTTTCAATTTGACACTTCACATAAAACTGACACCAACGAATATGAAAGAAAAATCTTTTTAGGTATTTCAGTTATATGAAATGTACAACACTTTTACCATCTTTTTTGTATTTTTCTTTTATAAAAAGATCCTATTAAAAGAAATCATTTTGAAAATTTCGAATTATGGATGCTTACTAAAGAAAGAAAGAAAAATCTTTTTGCTGTTTTAATTTTTGACAAAATGAGTGCAAAAGGTAAAAATTTTTTTTTGAATTTTTGAATTGTGAAAAACAAAAGTCATAAAGAACACTAAAAGCTAGAAAACCATTTTTGACTCTTTTTTTTTTGTTTTTCAAACACAGCTTACTTCTAACACATGCTTTCCCCGAATCAGTCCATCAAATGACCACATTACCCTCAAAGATGCAAAATTTAGCACGTAGGGATGCTTTAAAAGTGAGTCTCCTACAAAGGACCGTATGAGCCCCGCTAGGTCTCAATATGATGCACATAAGAATGATCTAAAGGCTGACCTACGTTTCTAATTTATTAACAAGGCAGTTCGGGGGAGCATATGATCGATTATGGCTGCTTTGCTTTTCACCTACTCCATACATCCAATGGTTTCCCCCCTAAAAGAAGGGTAACTCAACTAGAGTTCGTGCGCACGACGTGCACTACGGGACTTGTTGCAGAAAGAATTGACTCGAGTTATGCAAATGATGCCAGATATAAAGCGGTAACACATAAAGAAAAACTGTAAATAAAGAGCAAAGAAACACACAACAGTGATAACAATAACACAAAGAATAATCACAAACAAGGTTTATACACCCATAGTACCAAACAAAGTTGATACGACTCTAAAAATAAGCTCAAATTCTAAAAAATCCCTAGTAGAGTCGTCAGAGCAGTCACACCCCCTTTTCAACCAAAAGAGATTGCATTTTAAGTTTTAAAGGGTTTTTATTATTAAAATGACAAAATGGAAATTTGTTTCGGAAAGGACTTTTATATTCAAAACTCAGAGTTGCCACTTGGCATAATCGGGTGTGCTAAGTCATCTTGAAATTTTTTTTTTTCAAAACCGTTTTTGACTCTTCTGAACTGATCCGTGAACCGAGATTTCGGCTAAGGAATTCTATTGACTGAGGGAAAGGTATTAGGCACCCATCAAGCCTGTGGTTTGACCACGGTCGCTTCGTGGTGTGTATCGTCTATTTTGGCATTATGAATATATAAACCACACAAAATCACAAAAAACAATCAATCAAACAGACAAACAAAACAAATAAAAAATTATAGTGTTCAGTTTGATTATTACAATCCCGAAATAGAAAAATGGGAAAATATAAACCTACTCTATTTTATGATAATTCTAAACTATATTCCATTACTTTCTCCACCCGATGTTTCGGGCCTTCATCATGAATGTCTTCCGCCAACATAATACGTCGGAAAATTCCCCAGTAAATAAATACAATGTTTCTCGGGACATTCCCCGGCTAAACGAATACATTTTTCAAATGCGAGAAAGACAAAGCATTCCACAAACATTCCAAAACTCAAACAATCCATAAGTTCTAAATTTGCCTACCCAAGCCTACTATTTGCCTACGCTTTTGACGTTCTTATCATGATACTTCCGAATTCATCTACATCTGTCAATTAACTAATCTAAACAAATTAATATTTTATCAATTTCACCATTCTCTCCCCAAATCCATTCTAAACACAAATAAAGTATCATTTCAACACACAATCTATAATCATAAAATTAATCACTGAATCGCAACAACAATAATTCATATCATATTCAATTCAATGCATCGAATAGCATACACAATGAAATAAAAGAATGAGGAAGTAGAATCGGAACTTAATTTGATGATTTTTAGTTTGAACAACCCATGATGGATCAAAATTCTCGGAGCAACGAACCTCGACCCAACTGAAACCTCAACGTCGAACCCACAACTTGAACAAACCAACAAAAATCCAAATTAACCTAAATGAACCAACTAACCCGTTTTGATTTTTAATTATTGTTGGATGGAATTGGTTAGAATAGACTGAAATAGTTTGGGTTTCGTGGATTCGATCCCCGGCTTACAATTTATGGAGAGGTTGGGCCGAAAATTGAGGTGGGTGACCTCTTTCCGATGAGGAGAGGACGTTTCAGGTGATGGGTGAACTGTTTCTATTTCGCCGGAGCTGGGAACGAATGAAACTGGTGGCGTTCCAAGGGAGAGGGAATTTTTCGATGAGTTTAGCCGAGTTTTTTGTTGAGACACCACTCGCTGGAACAGTGCTCTTTGATATCTCTCTCAATCGCTTCTATCTCTCTCTCATTGTTTTTCTCTCAATCTCCCTTCTCCTTTCTACCTCTCTCCCCGATCTCTCTTGGTTCCCTCTCTTCTGTAATAGTCTGTGTATACTCTCCTCACTGTATGTTGATGGTGAGTATCCCTTCCATTGAAATTGGGAGCCCTTTGCCAGTGAGTGTGTGGATCTGTATTGTGTCTATGTGCGATTTTGTGCGTGTGGTGATGAAGATATGACGGTGGGTGAGGAGTATGGTCTCAGGTGTTTGTATATATTTCCTTTTTCTATGTGTATGTGTGTATGGATGGACAAGAAAGCTGAATAGTATATGTTCTCTTGTTAACTGGAAATAAAAATGGATTCTATGCTCCTTTTCTTTGTGGCTTTTGTTTTGTACTCTATGGTCAAAGAATAGATAAAATGTGACGGGAATTGGGTGGGGTGACGTGGGTAGTGAGATGGGGTATGTGATTAGGATAAAGTTTGTTAGAATAGATTAAAACAAAATAAAATTTGTTACGAATTTTGTTATGGATTGTTATTTTTCTATTTTTGTGGGGGTGTAATCACATGGTGAGGGCACGCAGTATGACGAGGGTAAAAATGATAAAAATATTTTTGAGGAGAGACAAAATTACGTGTCTACAACTTTGACTGAAAAACATCATCAGAAACTAGACATCAGAGACACTGATAAAAAAAATCATAGTGAAAAATATCAAACAAAGAGCGAGAAGAAAATAAAGAAAAGCAAAAGAGAAGAAACATTGAAGTTTGAAATTCGGATTTTGTTTGAGTTTTCGGTGATAATTTCTGGCTTCATCACAGGTTTTATGATTAATTAATTGAATATGTGAATTCTTGATAATTATATGTGTATTAAATATGGAAATATGACATGAGATATTGCTAAGTCTAAAAGATATGGATAAAACAAAAACAGAGGAAAACTGAAAAAAAGGACACTGTACACAGTTCACACACTTATCAACATATTCATTTAACTTACAATATTACGCATACAATTTTCAGAATATAGGTAGCAATACATATTCATGCATAGCATACATAAAATAGCATTGACTATTCCGTCGTTATCATTAACAAAGGCGTATTGAACATATCTGATCAAAATAATATGTATAGCAGTACAATATATTCATTCACACATAACCAAAAAGAAACCAATGAGAGGAAAAAGGAGAAAAAGGCCAAAAAGAAGGGAGGTTGAGAAAGAGTGATTAAAAAAACATATAATAAGATTCATAATTTATGAATTTTTTGGTGAAAAATCACCGAAAACCTACCTAAAACTAACTGGACCATCCCCATTTCTTCCCTTTCCCTGTGCCGGACCTCCCTCCTTTTTCCCTTTCCCACCGCCATCCATCTACCAACCGGCCAGATGGCCGGAATTAAGACCACAACGGCGGCAACAACTCCATTAGCGAACCAGCCTCGCCGCCGTACTATCCCACCAGCCTGCCCTTTTTCCCGTCAACCTATCACGCCTGTCGCCGAAAAGCGGCGAAAACTAGCCAAAATGAATAACCGGCAGACACATCTCCATTAATTGCCATCGACGTTGTCTCCCGTCCCTTTTTCCTCTTCATGGTCATCGAATACTATGATCAGTGTCGATGACACCACCACCATCATTGCCGCATTATTCTGTTCTTCTTTTTCTGCCTTTGATGTAGTAGTTTGCATTCTAGAATATTTATTAATTCAAATTATTAATTTCTTTGTTTTAGCCTAAGTTATAAAATAAGTATTTAAGGCCCGTTTCCCTTTTCCTTAATTTATTATTAAAATAGTTTTACATATTGGACTGTATTAATTTTTAATGAGTTTTTGTAATTGTTCCACTTATTATTGAAATTATTAATATAAGGAATTTATAATAAAATTAATATAATACAATTAATTTTGGTGTATTTTTTTTTATTTTATATTCAATTTATTTTATTTTATTTTCATTTACAAATGTTGATAATTGTTTTTTAAATTAGTTAATTATTTTAATTGAATATTGTTTAAGTTTATTATTAAAGTTGAATAGTATTTCGAATAGATAAAATTGTTATGAATTTTATAAATGGTGAATCAAAACTTTTTAAGACTAAATAAATTTTATTCATTTCAAGATATTCGTCTTAAGTAAGAATGTGGCGTACGCGTCTTTTTGAGACATTTTAAAATTCAAGGATGCAATAACGCACCTTGGTAAATATTTTCTAAAATTAATTTTCACCGATTTATTTAATACAAGAGTTTTGAATAAGTTTTAGTGTAATAAAAATGAGCGAATTTAGGCCTTAACACAATTTAATTAAATAGTTTTAGTCAAGATAAGTCTATAAAAGCGACCATGCTAGAATCACGGGACTCGAGGGGCGCCCCACACCTTCCCCTCGGTCAACAGAATTACTTACCCGGTCTTTTATTTTAACAGGCCATAATAAAGAGTCATTTTCTTTTGATTAGCGATTCAAAAAGGTGACTTGGAACACCATAACTCAATTTCAAGTGGTGACTCCATAATTAAAAAATAATCCCTAGTCAATATTATTGTCACTTTAATTGGTAAAACCCTTTGACTTGGCTTTCGAGCGAAAAGTGACATCTCTGGCGACTTTGCTGGGGAATTAACTAGAATTCAAGTTCTTTATATTGACTTATACTTATTTTAATTATTGTTGATATTGTGTTTCTTGGCCTTCTGTGCTACTTGTCGCTTATTTACACCTTTGATATTGATTGAATTGTATTATATACTGTCTTCTCTTGTGCACCCCCTCTGAGTCTCTGAAATAGGATAGAAGAAATATAGAGTATGCATCTTAACTTTCTTTTGAGATAGATGGAGTGTCAAGGCACCTGGTGAAGGATTATAGTCACACATGTTAGGTGGGGTTCGGATCGGCAATGAAGGCGGTGTTGCCCTGCTACCGACCAAGTTGTCCCTCCCCGGCTCGAGTGTCCGCTCGGGTAATCCAGTCTAGACACCTATCCCTATTAGGCTTGAACTTATAAGAACTGAAAACTCAAAAGCTGGTTATCCTTAGTAGGTGCTGCATTATTAGCATCATATGCATTTGACTTAGCAGGACCCGGCACAAGGGACAGGTCTGTCTAGGACATGTGACCTACTTTATAAAGACCAACATGTGCATCCTATGTGCTCTTTGACATTTATTTGAAAGACTTATTTTATTGTTGACCGGCTTTTAGGCAACTTTAAAATGCAAAAAATATATTATCCTCAAATTCATTGAATTATTTTTCAAAGAAAATTTTTATTTAAAAATAAAAAAAGGAAAATTTTAAATATAGAATAATATATTTTTAGAGTTTTCATGAACTACAAGGGTCTGATTCTTGGTAGGAAGTCCTTCTTAGGATACGACCCTATCTTTTGAAAATTATTCATAGACTTATTGGGGAATATTTTGAAAATATGATTACTTTCATAATTATTTTTCTAATTCTGTCTAATTTTTATATATCTTAATATATAGCCCTGAATCTTTAGGGATCATGAGGCTAAGTTTTACAAAATAAAATATATATAAATCTTAATAGCCTAAACCTTTAGGAGTCGTGAGCTGAATTTTTGTAAAATAATAAAATATGTAAACATATATTTTAACAACCCTGAACCTTTAGGGGTCGTGATGGTGAAATTTTTATACAACTTTATACATAAAACAATCATTTTTTTCTTATTTCCTAAGTCATTTTATCTTAATCTCCTTTTGTTCTTTTAAGTGAACTTAGGGGGTATTGTCTCCAAACATATATTTAAAATCGTCTAGAGGTTTGTTATTGCAAAATTTTTGATAGAGTCAATTTAAATAAGTGTTTCTCCTAAAAATATTATCAGTCATGTTTCTCTCACTTTGATTATTAGTAAAATCGTTCTTTACATCAAGGCCCTAATATAATGGTCGCACTAGTTCTCACGAGTCAAGTTAAAAATTCTTTTAAAAAATTAATGAATTAAGTCCTGCATAAGTCTTGGTCAATAGGTATAAAATGTCTCCTCCTATTCGTGAAAAGCATCCAAAGAGAAAGAGGGATGGGAGTGTACCTCTTCAGGTTGTGGATTGTACCCCTTTGCAGCTTTGGTTATGGGGGAACAAAATGGATACATTCGATTATGATTAGATACATAAGTATTTGGGTTTTTTGATGAGTATTATGTCAATCAAACCTAATAGGAACGTTATTGATGCATTACTAATCTTCTGGGACCCGAAGAACAATGTATTTCATTTTTCGGATTTTATGTTGACTCCTACTTTAGAGGAGATAGCAGCGTATGTTAGATATGGGGATATGCATCGGAAGAAACTTGTAGCCCCAAGACTCATTTTGATAAACAGATTCTGCAAGGTTAGGAACATACGAAACTCAAAAGAAGAATCAATGAAAAAAGGTTGGGTTTTCTTGCAGTTTTTGTATGACAGATATGGAAGACAAGAGGGGTTTGAAAAGTACGGTAAACAACCTTGTAATAAGGGAAGTTTTGAGGCTTGGAAAGTTCACATCTGATTTGCATTAATGGTAGCCTTTTTAGGAACTATGGTTTTCCCGATGAGAGAAGAAAAAATTAATATTCATTTAGCGGGGGTGGTACAGATACTGATTAAGAAACATTACACTATGGTACCAATGATCCTGGCAGATATCTACCCTGATTTGACCATTTGTCAGAAAGGAAAGAGTGTTTTTGAGGGATGTAAAATCTTATTATAGATGTGGATTGTGGAGCATCTCCACCGTCGTCTTACAATGGCAATATTTAATTCTGAAAGATTCAATCGCATGAAATATTATGAAGAGAGGTTAGAGAAAATCACTTGGAATCTTCCTTGGTTCCCTTGGAGGCAAGTCATACATAGTTCTGTGATTCGGCTGTTCTTATTATTAATGGGCATTAGGGTTGTTCAATCGTATGTTTCATTGAGAGTTTTACGTCAGCTAGGAAGACGTCAAACAATTCCTATTATTAGAAATATGACTGAGTTTGTATTTGAGGTCAGACCAGAGATCCCACTTCCATAGAAATTAGCCCAGCAAATTTAGGAGAGTTATTGTATCATGGAGATTGAAATGATAGTCATAGAGCGTGATAAAGGAGAAGTGCACCCAGATTATCATGAATGGTTTGAAGAATAGTCTAGTCCGCCAGTCAAACAAGAAAGATCGGTTAGGGGACCTATAGATCAGGAAACTGCGATCATAATAGGGATTGAGAGAGCTATGCGAGAACATCATGAGACCAACCAAACATTGAGAGCAGAATTATAGCAAGCCAGGGCAAAAATAGACGAACAACAAAGGGAATTTGCTGAAGAGAAAGGTAAATCAGCAGATATTGAGGTTCCACTTCAGGGACAAATCAAACTGGATACCACTAGGGGTCACACGTAGCAGAACTTGTTGCATCTCACCGATAACAATTACAAGAAGTTGAAAAGAACAGAGAAGAAGAGTTTGATCGGGAGAGATCTCAATGGATCTGTGAAAGAGAAATACTGTGAGAATAGTTGGAGGTTGCTTCGGCTTCGAGGGAAGGTCCACCGTGTAGCACAGGATACTTCCAGAATAGGTTTGGATTATCAACAGTTGGATCATGAAAACATTTTGGTCCAAGTACCAGCTTTCGCACTGCGACTCACTTCTTCATTGAAGGACATATACTTGGGTTTGGGAGGACATATCAAGCCGAAGTCTCCTTGAATGGATAGTTGTTTTCTTTGTCATAGTTTTTCATTTTCAGTATTTTAAAACTTCTTATTTAGATGTTATGTCTTTTAGTTTTCAAGTGTCAGTTATTAGGTTTTATTTTAGGAGTTGGGTCAATTATTTTGTCGTATTTATATTATGGAATGTAATGAAGTTGACTGTTTATTTCTATATATATTACGTATATTTTACTTCATGTTCTTTATTTATTTTCTTCAATAAAAAAAAAGAGACAAAACAATCATTTTATTATATTCTTCGCAAACTACGCAAGATCTGATTCATGTCCTAGCATGATATGTAGGCAACCCTCCAAAGGGTTCGATCATAACTTTTGAAAAAAGTATGCCTAGAAAATCTGCGATGAAACATAAAGTCTTCCATGATAGGTTGAAAAATGCATATAGAAGCATGACATACAACGTGACATTATAATGTGTTAAATATATAACACTCACTTGTTTGCTACTTGATAACAAAAAGATAAGTAATTGGTGGTTGGTTTGAGATTTAAACTGGCATCACATCCGTATAACACCAGATACAAGGGTAAAAGAATAATGACCCTCAGAGAAGGTATAGGGTCTGACAGTGAAGAAGAGCAAAATCAGTTGGTTTCGCAGGAAGTAGCATCAATGGAAGAAATCAAGTCATTGAAACAACAGTAGACAGAGATGTACCAAGCTTGGTTGAATGGACAAGCCCCGCCTTCTTCAATACTTGGACTTTTGATTTCGAATGATCCAAATCCTGCCCCAGCTCAAACTAGTGATCCATTTTACCCACCAGGATTTAGCCCACTTGCTAATATGTATAGCATTGTTGTTAATTCTACCATGCACCCACCAAATTCTTCTGTCAAAAATAACCCATTTTTACTTCTATAGCACCAGCTACTGCGGGTACTCAATCGACAGTATCGAAGAATATGGGGAAACCAAGTCATGATATATTGTATCCTCCTAAAATGAATTTCAAATCTCAAAATGTACATTATCATGTTAGTCAACACGATACTCTTATTGTGATTGAGATGATTTTTAAGAATGAGGAACAAGAGGATATGACTAGAAAAGTTAAAAGCGTGGAGCAGAGTATGAGAAATATGCAAGGATTAGGTGGACCAAAAAGTGTTTCATACAACGATTTGTGTATATTTCCTGATGTCCATTTTTTGATAGGGTTCAAAATGCCAAAGTTTGACAAATACAAAGGACACAACGATCCTGTAGCTCATTTGAAAAAGTTTTGCAATCAATTAAGGGGAGCAGGAGGAAAAGAAGAATTATTGATGGCATACTTTGGAGAATGCCTTATAGGGATAGCTTATGAATGGTTCATTGACCAAAACATTTCCCGTTGGCACGTATGGGATGACATGCTTGGGATTTTATTCAATAATTTCAATATAACAGTGAGATAGTGCCAGATCGCACTACACTTGCCAATATGAGAAAAAAGATGACTGAAAGTTTTCGAGAATATGCTATCAGATAGAGAGAGTAGGCTTCAAGAGTCAGACCATCGATAAAGGAATCTGAAATAATTGATATCTTTTTGCAAGCACAAGAACCTGATTATTTTCATCACTCACTTTCTACAATTGGAAGCGCATTTGCTAAAGTTATTAAAGTTGGAGAAATGGTAGAGAATGGAATAAAATCAGGAAAGATCATCAGCCAGGCCGCTTTGAAAGCAACAACATAGGCAATTCAAAGTGGTGCAGGAAGTTTCGGGGGAAAAAAAAGAAAAGAAGATGTAGCAAATGTTGTGATAGGTCCACAAAAAAATTGGAGAGGTACGATCAACCATATGCATAAAATCCATTATATTTCATTCCATCCCCCCAATATCCCATTGACAATGCACAACCATATGCTCGGGCTCTTTCTTACCCTCAATGGCGTGCACTAGCAATCCAAAATCATCCACCGACCTCGCAAGTTCAAAGAGGCCCTCCTAGGTTTAATTTTCGGCATAGAGCAGAATTCAAAAGGGATAATATGGGAAAAGATAATTTCACTCTTATTGAAATATCTTACACCAATTAATTTCATAGGTTGAGAAAAATAAATTTCCTAAACCCAATTGAGAGAAGGATTCCAAATCCTCCTCTGAAGAATTTGGATTATTCTAGAAGATGTGAATACTATTTCGATGCCCCAGGGCATGACATAGAGAAATATTGGCATTTGAAAAGAGCTATTCAAGAGATGATTGACACCCAACAGATCATGGTACAAAGTCCAGATGCTTTAAATGTCAATTAAAATCCTCTGCCAGATTATAATGAAACAAATATGCTCGAAGTGATACCCAGTGGTAAAGATGCTGCAATATCCTTTAAGCCAATCATTAAGATTAAAACTGGTTTGGAAAAATTAGCAAATGTTATAGATTTGACAAAAGAAAATCCTGCAGAAGCAGAGGTGGTCATAACAAAACCCGAATCATTGAATGTTCCCTTGGTGGTGGGGAAAGAAATCTAAAAAAATGTTGGGTTAAGTCAAGTAAAGCCAAAACTCATTATTCCTGAATGATCCCCTAAGCCTCTCTTAATCATAAACGGACATCTCATAGCTCCTATTATTATTAAACCAGTATCACAGCTACCTATGGTTAATACTAAGGCAGTTCCTTGGAATTATAATCATGTTGTGGTGATACACAAAGGAAAAGAGATGATGGAAGATGTCGATGAAGTAGATGGATTAACACGATCTGGGGGATGTTATGCCATAGTAGACTTAAGAAAGAATAAACAAGGCAATGAATAATGAAAGATGGTCAATAAGCCTGTTACGAATGAAGAAGCTAAAAAATTCTAAAAGAAAATAAAATTGCCAAAATATTTTATCGTAGAACAATTGAAGAAGAAACCATCACAGATTTCTTTGTTGTCTTTATTAATACATTTAAAGGAATACCATAAGGCTATAATGAAGATTCTTAATGAAGCATGTGTTTCCAAGGAGATTAGAGTTAATGAGCTGAAAACAGTTATTGGAAAGATCTTTGAAGCAAATAAGATTACTTTCTCCGATGATGAATTACCCGTGGAAGGTACTAAACATAATAAAGGTCTCTACATTACTGTGAAATATGAGCATTCCATTGTCACTCGAGTGTTGATTGGTGGAGGATCATGCGCTAATATTTCTCCTATGTCTACTTTTCAAATGTTGAATGTTAATATGGGAAGGATCCGACCTAATAATGTATGTGTCAAAGGTTTTAATGGATCAAAAACTGATGTGATAGGTGAAATAGAGTTCATACTGACAATCGAGCCTGTAGATTTTGCTTTGGATTTCCAAGTGGTGAATATTGATGCTTCATATAATATATTATTGGGAAGACCATGGATTCATAGATCTAAAACAGTAGCATCGACATTGCATGAAATGGTCAAATTTAAACGCGACAGCCAAGAAATAATTGTTCATGGTGAAGGAGACTTATTCATGTATAAAGACTACTCCATTTCCTCCATCAAAGAAGATACTGCAGATAAAGTGTTAATTCATCAAGCTTCTAAGGTAGTGGCTGTTGAGCATATCCTCGAGGAAAATCTCATCGCAAGACCACAATTGTCCTCTGCATCTATTATGGTAGTGAATGAAATGTTGAAGGATAGTTTCGAACCAGGAAAAGGTTTATGGATGTTTTGGCAAAGCATAGTTCATCCAGTAAACCTCTATGAGAACTTTGATACTTTTGGTTTGGGATACGAACCCACTGCTGAAGATATGAAAAAGGCTAAAAAGCGTAAGAAAAATTCATGGTCACTTACCAAGCCGATACCGCCACTTCATAAGTCTTTCATCAAAGTCAATGATGTTGGGTCCTCCAAGTTACCTGTTGCAAAATCAATGAATGGTGATGATACAGAGTTGATTAGCCTTTTTCCAAATATGTTCATTGAAGCTAATATGGTTAAAATCGAAGAAGGTACCAGTAATGCAGATGTGCAGTTTGTCAGCCTTGATGTCCAACTTAACAATTGGGATGCTACTCCTCGCCCTATTATGAAGGAGTCTTGGTAGTTTTTTTTTACAGTCTTAGTAGTTTATTTGTTTCTCTTTCTGTAATTTGAATCATTTTACTATTGTAATTCAGATCTTGTAACTTGGTATTTTAGGTTAAAACTCTTTCTAGCTTTGTTTTTAATAAAAATGCAGTCTCTCTTTGTTTTATTTTGAGTCTAATATTTATTTATTTATTTATTTATTTATTTTCTATCATACAGTTCTTTCTATACAGATTCTAATGATATGACATGCATGAAGAATTGTCAATCCGATTTAAAAACCCAATCTAGTTTTGAAATAATGAATAAAGAAGTTGAATATGATGAAGAAGAAACATTTGAGGATACAAGCAAAGATTTCAAACAGTTTGAGAACAAGTCAAACCCCAAATTGGAGAAAACTGAAGTGATCAATTTAGGAGATCATGAAAATATTAAGTAGACTAAGATAAGTGTACATGCTCAACCACAACAAAAGAAATCCATAATTAAATCTTTGCTTGAGTATAAAGACATCTTTGCGTGGTCTTATGATGATATGCCCGGTTTGAGCACCAATTTGGTAGTTCACAAGTTGCCAATTGATCCGGCTTTTCCTCCTATCAAGCAAAAGCTAAGAAAGCTTAAAACTGACATGAGTATAAAAATCAAAGAGGAAATCACGAATCAACTTAAGGCTAAAGTCATTCGAGTGGCCCAATATCCTACTTGGTTGGAAAATATTGTCCCTGTTCCAAAGAAGGACGACAAAGTTTGGATGTGAGTTGATTATCGTGATTTGAATAAAACAAGTTCGAAAGATAATTTTTCCCTTTTCAATATTTATATTTTGTTGGATAATTGTGCCAAACATGATCTTGCATCTTTTGTGAATTGTTATGAGGGGTATCACCAGATCATTATGGATCCAAAAGATGCCGAAAAGACATAATTTATTACTCCATGGGGGACATATTGTTATCGAGTTATGTCTTTCAGACTAAAGAATGCTAGGAAAACTTATATGAGGGCAATGACTATAATGTTTCACGACATGATGCACAAAGAGATTGAAGTATATATGGACGATATGAGCATTAAATCAAAAGACCAGTTTGACCATGTCAAAGATTTGAGAAAATTCTTTGAAAGGCTTTGGAGGTATTATCTCAAACTTAACCCAGTAAAATATGTATTTGGAGTCCCGGCAGGAAATCTTTTTGGGTTTATAGTCAGTCGGTGCGGCATTGAGTTAGATCCTTCAAAAATAAAAGTTATTCAAGATTTACCTCCACCAAAGAATAAAATAGAGGTGATGAGATTACTTGGAAGGTTGATATATAATAGTAGATTCATTGCTCAGCTTACGACAACCTGCGATCCAATATTCAAGTTGTTGAAGAAGAATGCTAAAGTTGAATGGAATGAAGAATGTCAAGAGGCATCTGACAAAATTATGAGATACTTATCGAATCTGCCTATTTTGGTTCCTCCAAAGTCAGGCAGACCCTTGATATTGCAGAAATGAACAGGCCATATACTACCTTAGCAAAAAGTTTACCACTTATGAGGCTAAGTACACTCTTCTTGGAAGATGTGTTGCGCCTTAACTTGGGTAGCCTAAAAGCTGAAACATTACTGGTCATCTTATACTACTTACCTTATCTCTTGTATGGATTCTTTGAAGTACATTTTTCAGAAGCCTATACCTACCGGCATACTCGCGAAATGGCAGATATTGCTCACAGAGTTTGATATTGTCTATGTGACATGAACTGCAATGAAATATCAAGCTTTGGCGGATCATTTGGCCAAAAATCCTATTGATGAGAAGTATGAGCCATTGAAGACTTATTTTACAGATGAAGAGGTATTTTTTGTTGATGAGTTTGTATCTGAAGATAGCCATTCTTACTAGAAATTGTTCTTTGATGGAGATGCTAATATAAAAAGAATGGGGATAAGAGTAGTTCTTATTTCTGAATCAGAACAATATTATCCTATAACAGCCCAACTTTGATTCTTTTGTACCAATAATATGGTAGAATACGAAGCATGAATTTTGGGTTTGAGATTAGCTATTGACATGGGAATCCAAGAACTGTTAGTATTAGGAGACTCAGATTTGTTAGTCCATCAAATCCAAGGGGATTGGGAGACTCGTGATTCAAAACTCCTACCATATCGAGGTTGTTTGCAAGATCTATGTCAATGATTCGTATCAGTAAAGTTCAAACACATTCCCAAAGCTCATAATGAGATTGCTGATGCTTTGGCTACCTTTTCTTCAATGCTTCAACATCCTGACAAAACTTATATTGACCCGTTGCATATACAGATTTATGACCAATATGCATATTGCAATATGGTTGAGGAAGAATTTGATGCGAAGCCGTGGTTCCATGAAATCAAAGAATATATTCAGACTGGAAAATATCCTATACATGCCGATGGTAACCTAAAGAGAAACATTCTACGTTTGTCTAGTGGATTTTTCCTAAGTAGAGGAGTTTTGTATAAGAAGACTCCTGATTTGGGACTTTTGAGGTATGTATATGCTAAAGAAGCTTTAAAAATTATGACTTAAGTACATTCTGGGATTTGTGGACCACACATGAGTGGGTATGTTTTGGCAAAGAAAATACTCCGAGAAGGTTATTATTGGCTCACCATGGAGCGAGATTCCATCAATTTCGTTCGTAAATGTCATGAATGTCTGGTATACGGAGACTTGATTTATTCCCCTCCATCTGAGTTACATACAATGACTGCCCCATGGCCTTTTGTGGCTTGGGGAATAGACGTAATTAGACCAATTGAACCAAAGGCCTCGAATGGACATAGGTTCATCTTGGTAGCCATTGATTATTTCACGAAATGGGTGAAAGCAATGACTTTTAAGTTAGTGATCAAGAAAGCGGTGGTTGATTTTATTCACTCCAATATCATTTTTCGATTCGGCATTTCGAAGATAATAGTCACAGATAATGCTACGAATCTCAATAGCCATTTGATGCAATAAGTGTGCCAACAATTTAAGATTATGTATCGAAATTCAACTCCTTATCGTCCAAAAGCGAATGGAGCTGTAGAAGCTGCCAACAAGAACTTAAAAAAAATACTCCACAAGATGGTGCAGGGTTCCCGACAATGGCATGAAAAGTTACTTTTTGCTTTGTTGGGTTATCATACTATAGTTCAAAATTCAATTGGTGTAACTCCTTACTTATTGGTGTACAGAACTGAAGCAGGTATACTTGCAGAGATTGAAATTCCATCTCTTCGAGTAGTTGTGGAAGCTGAAATTGATGATGACTAATGGGTCAAGACTTGTTTGGAGCAGTTAAGCTTGATTGATTAAAAAATATTAACATCGGTATGTCAAGGACAACTATACAAGAAGAGAATGACACGAGCATATAACAAAAAGGTGCATCACAAACATTTTGAAGTTGGTCAGTTAGTATTAACATACAGCTTACCCCATCAAATTGAAGCCAAAGGCAAATTTTCTGCTAATTGGCATGGACCATTCATGGTGAAGAAAGTATTGCCTAATAGTGCGTTAAATTTGACTGGTGTAGAATGCAAAATGGAAGGAATGCCGGTCAATGCTGTCACACCCCTTTTTACACGTACTCCAAAACATTGGAATATTTTTAAGTTCGAAAGGGTTTTATTATTTAAGTGACAAGAAATGAAAATTTGTTTCGAAAAAGAATTATTTGCATTTTTATTCAGAGTCGCCACTTGGCATAATCCGGTGTGCCAAGTCACCTTTGGAAAATCCTTTTCGAAACCATTTGACTCTTAAACCGGTTTGCGATCAGAGATTCCGGCTAAGGAGTTCTGTTGATCAAGGGGAAGGTGTTTGGCACCCCTCGATCCCGTGGTTTGACCACGGTTGCTTGGTGAAGTGTATCGACTATTTTGGCATTATGAAATGTATAAACCACAGAAAAAGCACGCAAAAACAACAAAACAAAAACAAAATGAAACAAACCGAAATGTAAGTCCAATCCAATTATTACAACCCAAAACTAGAAAAAGAACTGAAAATAAACCTACGCTAGTCCTAAACTAATGCTTTACCCGATGCCTCGGGCCTTCATCGCGGACGTTCTCCGGGTATAAGGTACTTCGGGGCATTCCCCGGATAAATCTATACAAATCCTTCGGGGCATTCCCCGGCCAAATGAGTACAATTTAAACTTTTCGTGCAATAAAATAGAAAGTGTCATTCAAGCACATATCCAAAACATTCCAACAAAAACATTTATTTCTAAATTTTGCCTACCCGACCCTACGATTACCTACCCACTTGACCTATTATGATACTATCCCATAGTCAGTGATGAATTAAAACAAACAACCTTCAACTTATTTGATTATCAAATTTTCAATCCCGACCCCCAAATTAACAAGTTTAATCCTCAAGCCATGGTTAACAAATTTTCCGATTATCAAACACTTTTCAAAAGTCTAAAATCAACTTCAAACATATACATCCAACAAAGATTCGAACTTAGACATACAAGTCATCCACACCAACAATTAATATTTTTTTCTGAAAATATTCACAGCCAACCACAAACTTATGACATTAACCAATTTAAAGATAAAAGAGTAGAGTCAAGAGATGGACCTTCGAAGAACAGATTTGTTGATAATAAGGAAATCCGAAGACCAAAACTCGACCGGAGATCCTTACAACGAACCAACCAAACTCGGTATTAGAATAATGACCACACAGCTCCAAAACCCGCGAATAAAAATTTACTATACGAAACCCATTCGACAAAGACAACGCAATTCGATAAAGACGACTCGAGATGTACTATCGACGATGAATCACAAAATAAACGAAATCAAGATCAACCAAAGACAACAGAAAACCAAAAACCAACGCAGATCTGACTTTGGGGAGCTCCGGTGATGGAGAGACGGCGGCGCTGGGCCTTCTCCGGTGGTGGTTTACCGCTGCTGCCAGTGCTATTTTTTTTTCGCCGTAGGGGTCGGGTCGGGTCGGGTCCAGTCGGCGAACTGCAGCAGATCTGGCCGGGTTTGGCCGGATCTGGTGGCTGAGATAGTGACAGCCACGGATCTGGCGGTGGATCTGAGAACGGCGTTGGAGATCTGCCGGTGGATAGCTGACGACAGCGACAGCGCCGGCACCGACAGGACGGCGGCGCCGCGGTTTCTCTTTTTTTTATTTTTTATTTTTGAGGTAGGGATATGGTAGAGAGAGGAAAAATATGGTGGTGTTGTGGTGGCCGGAGCTCCGATCGATCGCCGGTGATGTTTTTGATAGAGAAAGTGAGAGTATAGAGAGAGAATAGAGTTTAGAGAGAGAGAGTGCAGATTTTTTTTTCTGATTTCTTCTTGTTATTGTTCCCTACTGTTTTTGGTGTATATGGGTAGATATAAAAATTGCTTTTGAGTCTTTGCTTTGTTGATAAGAAAAGGAGAGGGGGTAGGGTAATGTGGGGTAGGGGGTAGTGGTGAGGTGTTATGTTTTTAGTTGGTAGGTGGTTAGGATAAGATAGGGTTAGTTATTTTATTATTTGTTTATTTTTTTTTTATTTTTTTTTGTATTTTGCGGGGTATGATGACATGGGTGAGGACATACGGTATGCTATGGTGGAAATGAATAAAATGAACTTTCGAGGGGGACAAAATTACGTGTCTACAAATGCTGATGCAGTTAAAAGATATTATGTATGATATTCATGTACAATTACATAATGTATGTTTTGTACTTATATTTTAGAAGATTGAAATAATGAAGGTATTTTATTCTACTATCTGAATAATATATTAACTTTTGCTTACCCCTTTAGAGCTTTTATTTTTCTTCATGCCCCTCTTTTGGAATCAAATGAAAGTCAGAAAGTTAAAAAAAAAAAGTTGAAAAATAAAAGAAAGTTAAAAAAAAAGGGTAAAAATCAATCAAAAATTCAAAATCAAGCAAAAGAATGACATTTCCTGAACTACGTTTGACCTGATTCTTTCTATGACAAGATACGTAGGCAATCCTACTCCAGGGTTCGGTCCAACCAAAAGAAAATTCAAATTACCCAGGATGAAATGAAATTGGGGCAAAAATTTATTTCCTTAAAAGTGTCAATTCCAAAAGATGTATGTTTTACCCAATGTTGTATAACTTTGAGCCGCATGCCAACCTTTCTTTCTAACCTTTTCCAAAAGCCAAGTTACAACCAAAAAAATGACCTTCAGATCAATCTTTGAGAATGTTAAGGCTAAACATGTTGTGGAGGCATAATATTTCATATTTTGGGTGTTATTTTCGAAAAAAAAAGAATGAAAATGAGAGAGTCTTTTGGTGAAAACCCTTTTTGGGCACTATAAGGCGATTGTGAGTTGAGAAAGAAATGAAAATGAGATAGGCTCGTTGGCAAAAACTCATTGAGGTACCACTAGCCGAAGCAGAGTTGTTGTTCAAAAGGAACAAATTTAAGATTGATTTAATTTCAAGATAAATAAGTGGACAAAAGTTGTAATAATTGGTATAGGTAGATCTGGTTGTTTAATTCAAAATGCATGTCATAATCATCAGAATCGGTTTCCACGTTCAGATAAGTTTTTCCTTTTGTTTTGAAAAGAGATGCCTATTATCTTTTTCTTTTTGTTTTATTTTATTTTTATTTTTTTGTGTCCTTGTCATCATACAGAAATTTTTGTTGTCTTTTATCTATTTTTGAGTCAAATTCACGTCAAGTCAAGTGAGAAAGAACTTCAAACTTGCTACTGACTTCTTCAACAGTACAAAGCAAGACAAAGGGTCGACACACAAGGACAATATGTCAAAGTATAAAGTACTCAGAATAATTATGAATTGACAATTTTTGACTCATGGAAAGATAAAAGGTGTAGGGAAAGTTAAACCCTGAGGTATTATACAAAAGAAATATATTTTGAGCTGAAAGTATCAGTAGTCAGAATTTTGGGTCAAAAGTATGACAAGTCAATGGATATACATCAAGGATTGGAAAAGAGTTGAGCATGACAAGTGCAAGAACGGTCATTTCAAGAGCCGAATACCACAAACCAACCACCACGTCTTTTTAAAAAACTCATAATTTTTCTTTGTTTTGTTTGAAACAGAGATAGAAAGTTTTCAAATAAAGGATGCAATTTCACACTTCTATCAATACAAGAATCATGATTACAACATACGATGTTGGATATTGGTAGTGATAATTTTTATTCTTTGCAAGATGAATTTATCAAAGTTATTCCAGGCTTTGATTTATTCTTTCATTATATTTATCAAAACATTAAGATCTGATGACACGTAAATTTTTCCAGTACAAACTGGGGTAAAATTTTTATGTGTTGTATGGGAATTTAATTTTGCTCAGGACCCTCCTAAAGAATGAGAACTTATTTTTGCTTAGGACCCTTCTTAAAAATGAGAATTTATTTTATATCCCGGACCCTCCTGAAGAATGGGATGTTATTTTTCTATTTCACTATTTACTTTGAGTCAGGAGCCCGCGTGAAGAGCAGGGTGAAGAAATTGTAGTCTAGGAGCCCGTCTGAAGAATAGGGTGAAGAATTTATAAGTTCAGGAGTCCGCCTAAAGAACAGGGTGAACAAATTGTAAGTCAAGGAGCCTGCCTGAAGAACAGGGTAAAGAAATTGCAAGTTCAGGAGCCCGCCTGAAGAACAGGGTGAAGAAATTGAAAGTCCAGGAGCCCTTCTGAAGAACAAGGTAAAGAAATTGCAAGTCCAAGAGCCCGCCTGAAGAATAGGGTGAAGAAATTATAAGTCAGGATCCCGCCTGGAAAATATGATAAAGAAATTGCAAGTCTAGGAGCCCGCCTGAAGAACAGGGTGAAGAAATTGTAAGTCCAGGAGCCCGCCTGAAGAACAGAGTAAAGAAATTGCAAGTTCAGGAGCCCGCCTGAAGAACAAGGTGAATAAATTGCAAGTCTAGGAGCACGCCTGAAGAACAGGGTGAAGAAATTGCAAGTACAGGAGCCCGCCTGAAGAATAGGGAGAAGAAATTGCAAGTCCGGAGCCCGCCTGAAGAACAGGGAGAAGAAATTGCAAGTCCGAAGCCCGCCTGAAGAACAGGGTAAAGAAATTATAAGTCAGGATCCTGCCTGAAGAACAGGGTGAATTTTCAAGTTCAAGTCATGAAGATTTGAATCAAGATTCTAGAGATTGCAATTTTCATTTCATCTTTTATTTTTGATAGTCATTTGAATGTAAAAGGAAGAAGTTGCTAACCGAAAACTCGACGCATTCTCATTCGACTTTTAACTCTTTCTCTCTTCATATCACCTTTGAACTACTCGTGACCTGATTCCATTATAACTCGGGATAGGTAGGAAGTCCAAAACCAGGACTCGGTCACATTTTTTATTTTATTTTATTTAATTTTATCCTTATCTTTCAAATAATTGGAGGGTCAAAAATCATATCTTGTCTACTTCTTTGTATGAAAATTCTTCGAGATTTCACACAAAGAGGGGCAAAAATGTAGACATGTGATTTTTGATCCTCCCTAAATTTTAATTTGTTTATCGATATTAAATATTTATATTTATATGTAATTATATATATTTTTGATCTTTATTTTTATTTTTATTCTAATTTTAAAAATAATATAAAAATTAAATATATGTTTTCTTTTATAAATTTTAATAAATAAATTAATAGTTTTAATATTACTTTATTATATTTGTTTTTCTTTTTTATTTATTTATTTACAAATTTTTATTATCTTTTTTGTTAAATATAAAATTAATTAATTATTATTTTATTTATATTTATTATATTATTTATTTTGATTTATTATTAATATTATCTTTTATTAAAATAAAAAAAATTGAATTTTGAACATCCTTCCCCTTTATCTGTTAATTACTTTCCCCCCAAAAAAGGTAATTGTTCCCCCCAAAATCATTCTACTTAAAGGACTTCTACCCAGACAAAAATCAGAGACTACATACCTTTGACATCAAACACTGTATCAAAAATATTATCAGCACTTTGACTGAAAATCATCATAAGAGACACTGATAAAAAAAAATCAATCTGAAAAATTTCAAACAAAGAGTGAGAAGAAAATAAAGAAAGGCAGAAGAGAAGAAAAATTGGAGTTTGAAAATCGAATTTTGTTTGAGTTTTCGGTGATAATTTCTGGCCTCATCAAAGGTTTTGTCCAATCATGTGTCATTTATTTTGTAAATTTTATTATAAACTAGCATGAATGAAAAATGTTCAAATAATTTTATGCATTATTCAGAGTATGTGTAATTAATTGATTATGTGAATTCTTGATAATTATATGTGTATTAAACATGGAAATATGGTATGAGATATTGCTAAGTCTAAAAGATATGGATAAAAAAAATAGAGGAAAACTATAAAAAAAATAAAAATTGTACACAGTTCACACACTTATCACCATATTCACTTCACTTACAATTACGCATACAATTTTCAGAATATAGGTAGCAATACATATTCATGCATAACATACATAAAATAGCATTGACTATTTCGCTGATATTATTAACAAAAGAACATATCTGATCAGAATAATATGCATAGCAATACAATATATTCATTCACACATAACCAAAAAGAAATCAGTGAGAGGAAAAGGGAGAAAAATGACGAAAAGAAGGGAGGTTAAGAAAGAGTGATAAAAAAAATATAATAAGATTCATAGTTTATGAATTTTTCGGCAAAAACTCGTCGAAAACTGACCAAAAAAATACCCAAAACTAACTGAACCATCCCCTTTCTTCCCCTTCCCTGCGTCGGACCGCCCCTTTTTCCCTTTTCCGTCGCCGTCTATCGCCCAACATGTCAGATCTGGCCGGAATTAAGACCACAACAGCGGCAACAACTCTGTCTGCCAACCAACCTCGCTGCCGCACCATCCCACCAGCCCGCCCTTTTTCCCGTCAACCCATCGCGCCTGTTGCTAAAAAGCGGCGAAAACTAGCCGGAATGAATAACCGGCAGACGCATCTCCATTAATTGCCATCGACGTTGTCTCCCGTCCCTTTTTCCTCTTCATGGTCGTCAAAAATCATGGTCGGTTTCGATGACTCCACCACTGTCACTGTCGCATTATTTTGTTCTTCTTTTTCTGCCTTTGATGCAGTAGTTTGCATTCTAGAAAATTTATTAATTCAAATTATAAATTTCTTTGTTTTAGCCTAAGTTATAAAATAAGTATTTGAGGTCCGTTTTTCTTTTCCTTAATTTATTGTTAAAATAGTTTTACATATTGGACTGTATTAATTTTTAATGAGTTTATGTAATTGTTCCACTTATTATTGAAATTATTAATATAAGGAATTTATAATAAAATTAATATAATATAATTAATTTTGATGTATTTATATTATTTTTATTTTATATTCCATTTATTTGATTTTATTTTCATTAACAAAGCATGATAATTATTTGTTAAATTAGTTAATTATTTTAATTAAATATTGTTTAAGTTTATTATTAAAGTTGAATAGTATTTCGAATAGATAAAATTGTTGTGAATTTTATAAATGATGAATCAAAACTTTTTAACACAAGATAAATTTTAGTCATATTCAAGATATTCGTCTTAAGTAAGAATGCGGAGTACGCATCTTTTTGAGACATTTTAAAATTCAAGTATGCAATAACGCACCTTGGTAAATATTTTCTAAAATTATTTTTTTACCGATTTACTTAATACAAGAGTTTTGAATAAGTTTTAGTGTAATAAAAAATGAGCGAATTTAGGCCTTAACATAATTTAATAAAATATTTTTAGTCAAAATAAGTCAATAAAAGCGATCGTGCTAGAATCACGGGACTCGAGGGGTGCCTCACACCTTTCCCTCAGTCAACAGAATTCCTTACCCAGTCTTTTATTTTCGCATACCATAGTAAAGAGTCATTTTCTTTTGATTAGAGATTCAAAAAGATGACTTGAAATACCATAACTCAATTTCAAGTGGCGAATCTATAATTAAAAAATAATCCCTATGCAATATTATTGTCACTTTAATTGAAAAAACTCTTTGACTCGACCTTCGAGCGAAAAAAGGGGTGTGACATATACAATGAAGATCAATGTGTCATACCCCAAATCCCATTGGAGCGGACTGGCACCCGTAGCCGAGGAGGCCCGGGAGAACCCGTTCATAACCTATACTCTCACATTTGCATTACTTATGAAAATTAGAAATTTGGGCAGCACTTCGTTGTAAAATAGAAGAAAACAGTACTTGTATCAGCCCAGCAGACACGCATAAATATATATATGAACAGTAATTGGCCGTCAGAGCCATCACGTCTATCAACCAAACACTCCTATTGTTGTACAATATGTCTACAAAAGCCTCTACATAAATACACAACTGAGTTAGGGTCGGGACAAACTCCCGCCCACAAAAGACTTTTATACAAATACCAAAAATACATATAGAAACGACTTGGGATGCCCCGAAACAACTGGAGTTCACCACTAACAACAGAATGTCCTGGCTCTTACTGCGGAGGTGTACGACCTGAAGTACCTGTTCCTCTAGGCATAAATACAGGTCCCCCATGAGGGACGTCAGTACGGAAATATGTACTGAGTATGTAAGGCAGTGAGTATCAAGATGAGATACAAAAGATCAAGAGAACCCAGATACCAGTGAATAAACAGTATGAGTAGACCACACTTAAAAGAGCTGATGGGATTCCTGCACATTACTTTCATATCATTACTTCCCGTAATCCTTATCAATACATAACATATGTCATACAATGGCCAACTGATCAATGGTACTAATATAATACATCAGGGACCACCCTTGGGATAGCATATATACATAATCTTTATAATACAATGGCCAACTGATCAGTGGTACTAATACAATACATCATATCATCAATTTAAAATAAAGACATTCCATTTCTTAAGTCAATTAATCTTTGAGATTGGTTATTTTGTGGTCACACCTTATGGAACTTGAAACCATGATACCTCAATAGGAAAAACATGTAAATAGATAATCAATATCATAAAAATGAAGTAGAGAATCATTGATACCTCATTAAACAATTTCGGAGTCAACAATATTATATGGACATTTTTTTTGACTAGCCGGACATCTTAAAAGTGAAAACAAGTTCAATTGGTAGTGTCGAAGATCGTATGATGTTATTATGTGTCATGTGTCGTAGGACAATGTTGGAAGCTTACTTGAGAGTGCCATGGGTCATTATTCATGCCAAAGATTAGATAGAGTATGTCTTACATACCTTGATATAACCACTTCAATACAAGTCCAACTTGACTTTCCGTACTCTTCGAACACTTATCTACAATAAGCCATTTGTGGCAAACTAGTATTAGCAACCAAACCTTACCATTTAGGTATTAACTTAACCAAATAATGTCTAGGAAGTAATCCTTTAACTCATCAATAAGAGTGCTACATACATCCTCTTATACTCTTATTACATTCACATATCATGCATTTTCATGAAATATCCCTCAACATCACTCTTAGCCTTTATTTCCCTTCTTAATCACCATCCAATACCAACATGACCACTAGGCATACATAACCACTAATATAATGATATATCACCAGAATTCATCCTCCATAATCCAATACAACAACTTCCATAATTTACTACCAACAATTTATACAAAACAATTCATAACTATGTTTCTGGTTATCTTCCAACATCAAGACAATACTCATAATCCTTTATCAATACTTATTCATGGATTAGAATCAAGAATAAACAATATACATACCTTAACAATGAACTCTTGTATTTAGAATCCTCCTTACATAACCATGGGGTGCTTCTCAAAGCTTTCGAGATGGTGAACACAACTACGGAACCAATTCGAATTTTCTACGGTTGAATCACAAAATATTTAAAGTTGAAATTAGGCTAGGGTTTCACCTTCTCTTAATAATTGGATATAAGATATATATGAGGCTAAGTGTAGGTTTATAAAGACAAATTTTCGTCCAAGAGCTAATAGAAAATGACCATTTTGCCCTAAAAATTTAAATAAATCCGAATCTGTCCCCAGTGGACAGTTTTGACAGGCTGAAGTAAATCAATCATAACTCTTTGCTCTAGTATCGGATTTGGGTTAAACCAATTGCATTGGAAAGATAATTCAAAGGGCTTTCATTTTCATATAAAGTATACCACCCAGTTCTTCCTGTACAAGGAGTTATGGTCATTTAACGTTGACCCAAAAATCTGTCCCACAATTCTGTTTTTTTTTTTTTTATAGGATGTAGTAAAACGGGTATAGATCCTTACTCAGACATTGGATTTGGATGAAGCCAATTTTATCGGAAGGAAGACTCTCGGAGATTTTCGTCGATATATAGCAGCTCACACAGTTCTTTTTGTACAAGGAGTTATGATCGTCTAAAGTTGATCCAAAAAAATAATTGCCTAGCTGCAGTAATTTTCCTGCAGATTTACTGTTCACAGGCTTCCCGGCCACCGTTTTGAAATTTCGAATGTGCTCGCTTATATGAAATACCCCTCTGTTTTGGGCAAACTTTATATCGTTTGAAAGCTTATTCCAATACCTACACATACAACTATTGACGGGATACTTCCAAACACCATAAACTTAATTTAACCCATACGCAAGCCTTTAGGACTCCATATAATCGCAATAAGTATACGAAAAAATTTACGGGGTTCTACACAATGGTAGTAATCATGGGTATTTTGAAGGAAGGAGGGGGATTAGGCAAGGGGATCCAATGTCTCCATTAATATTTGTTCTCATGATGGAGTATCTAACTAGAACATTACAAACTATGAGCCTTTTGCCTGAATTTAGATTTCATCCAATGTGCAAGGACCAAAGGCTAACTCATCTAGTTTTTGCCGATGATTTAATGATTTTCTATAAAGGAAATGTAGCCTCGGTTAATGGAGTTGTGGAAGCTTTGAAGCATTTTAGCGCTGTTACAGGTCTTGAAGCTAATTTGGAGAAATCTAGTATCTTCTTAGTAGGGGTTGAAGACAATATAAGAGATCAAATCCTTGCAATGACTGATTTTTCAATAGGAAAACTTCCTATAAGGTATCTTGGTTTACCTTTATCTCACAGGAAATGGAGGAAGATGGATTGTCATACCCTAGTAGGCAAGATCACTGAAAGAATCAATGTGACCTACTCCAAGAAACTCTTTTATACTGGTAGATTGCAAGTGATAAATGTTGTGTTATTCTCTATTCATAGTTTTTGGGGGGCTGCTTTCATTCTTCCTCAACAGGTACTTAAAGAAGTTGATAAAAGGTGTAGTGATTATCTTTGAGGTAGTACTGAAAAGAACAGAAAAATGGCTTTAGTTTCCTGGGAGAAGATATGTCGTCCTAAAAGCCAAGGTGGACTGAATATAAAGGGAAGTAGTAATTGGAATATTGCTTCAGTGGGACAACTGGTTTGGCAATTATCTACGAATAAGGAATCTCTTTGGGTTAGATGGGTTCATGGGATTTACATCAAAGAAGACTCAAGTATATGGGAGCACAAGGCACCTGCTGATAGCAGTTGATATTGGAGAAAGTTTAATGATGTTAAACGATTGATGAAAGATTGGTATGTACAGGATAAATATAGATTGATACAAGATGGTAGTTACTCAATTTCAAAGAGATATATGGAGCTTATAGGGCGTAAACCTAAGTTGAGGATTGCAGAATACATTTGGACTTCCATTGCCTTGCCTAAGCATAGATTCGTAGCGTGGATAGCTATACAAGGGAGACTGCTTACATAGAAAAGAAAGCTGAAACTGAATATCCAGGTGGATGATGCAAATTGCTGTTTATGTGTTACACAGGAGCTGGAGTCAAGAGTGCATCTGTTTGAAGAGTGTGCATGGGTTAAAAATGTACGGGCTGAACTTAGTAGCTGGACAGGTATCAAACTTCAACACACAAAAATTAAACAGGTTCTTCAATGTATACAAAGAAAGCATTGGAAGAGGTTTCAAAAGAAGATCATGGCTGTTATCTGTGGTGCAGTAATCTACCACACATGGAGAACCCGAAACTGGAGGAAATATAAAGGCAAACATGTAAATACTGATGAGATGGTAGCATAGATTAGGAAGCAATTAACAAAAAAGATTAACTATGTATAGCAAGTCAAAGAAAGCACAAGACTATAAGCTTTTTATACAACATTTAGGTAGATAGTTTCCTGATTTTGTTGGAGGCTTTTCCTGCACAAAGGAAGGGGCTCTATATTTGTATTGGTTGTTTTGTTAGTTATGTTAATATTTTACAGTTGTTATAAAAAAAAAAAAAATACTGAATTACTTGTAGACTTTTGATATATTCTAATTCTCTAATAATACTTTCTTCCACAAAAATATTTTTTTTTTAAATTATCTAATTTTATGATTAAGAACTTTAATAATGATAAAACTTATCAATAAAATATATTTAATATGTCGGTCATTAGATTATGTTAATTATAAAGTAAAAAATATAATATAAATTATATTTTTTAAATTTAAATTATTACTTTTTATGTTATGAGTTTGGGCTCGGACTTAGCACGGGCTCACGAAACTAGTACTCCCTCTGTTTCGGAATAAATGAATTGTTGGGGTATTTATTGGTGTTTCAAAATAAGTGAATCGTTGAATTTTTTTTCAAAATTACCTTTATGATTTAACAAACAAAAGATACTACGGTTTTTTCTTTTTTTGGGTAAAAGAGACTTCAACGGTAAAAATAAAAATTTATGTTAAATTTATATCTTTGATGCTTTTTTTTTTAATTTGTGTGTCAAAATTCATCAATTTATTTATTTTAAAATGGAGGGGTATATAGTTAGAAAGTTTATCAGATTAATTTGTAGATTGCTTTCCAATCATTACACTATAGATGCACCAGATCTTGTACAGAAAAATATACACGTACAGAAATAGAGATTTATTATCTCGGTAAATCAGTCTCTTCTTCACAGCTTTTCTCAATTCTTACCATTTATGTACGTTGAATTAATTTACGTTGAAGAGAATGAGATTGGAAAGAGACCACTTTCACAACAAAATGATGTGCTTTATATAGTACTGTTTGTGACAAACTATTTACATAATAAAATAAACAAAATCTATTCAAGTATATCATACATTAACACACATGTGCATTGATTACAATAGTATGTATTGGCCCGACTAATTAAAAATCATATGCAATTAATTAAATATAAAAGAATACTATTCATTCCAAGGTATGATTACAATCGTTTTAAGTTACATCATATTTATCAGGTAACCAATAACAATGCACATTACAACATTAATAAAGGACAATGTTGGCAGTTTGTCTGGATTGCTGGCACTTGGCCTTGGAGGAGCATTAGTTACGGTAACTTTCGCCGTGGTATATTGAAACTTAACTTTCAATGGTTTATCAGAACCAACAAACAAAACCCTTTTGTTGTTAGGTTCAACAAGTATTCCAATGTCTCCACAAAATGGTCTACATGTCTCACAAACTTCAGGACAATACACAAACTTGTATGCATCCTCGTACTTGTCAATCTTGAACCAGTTGCCCAAAGTGTCACGTCCAGGATTGCCTTCAACTCCACCAACCGTCACCACATAACGTTGTGGAATTAACTCATTGTTAATTGTCCATATAGTAGACGAATCAGTAATTATAATAGACATAAATTTTACGTTCAGATCCGTCGATAATCTTACGGTGTTTTCGTTTGGGTTCACTGGTGAAAATCGAAGGCTATCACCACTAGAAGATTGAGCATTTTGGCTAACAACAAGAGGATTGGTTGTGTTCCTAATGGATGACACATCAAGTCCACCTTCGTTGCTCCTACCACCCACTGGTATAATGTAATAGTTCGATCCTTTTTCGACAGCTTTACCAGAATCGTCCAAAACTGGTTCAGAAACATTTTGAGCTTTTACGAGGAAAATAAATGTTGTTGACGATATTGCGAGAAGAAGAAGAAGAAGAAAAGGTATTCCCATCAAGAATTTTCTCTGTGCCATTGTCTTTGTTGATAATCTGTAGTTCGTGTAGAATTGATTGATTACTTGATACAAATGGATAAATTAAGCTCAAAGAAGCAAATGTATTTATAGATGCAATTTGGAGGTAAGGTTTTGACATGTTCTACTGGTTTCTTGATAAGGTTATTGATTATGATTTCATTTGAATATTCAACTAGCTTTGACAGCTCTGGTGTTCTGTTCAAAGATATTTTTAGATATGGAATTGGCTATTAATCTCTATTTTCATAGGGAATTGACCAACAATTTCAGAAAAAGTAAGCAATTACAAAATGCCCTTTAATTTAACGTTTATTTTTCTAACTTTTTAAAATGCAAAGTTACTAATATATCTCTTACAAAATATTTTGATATGCAACAGTATTTCTTTTTTGGATATATAACACCAAAAATATTCTTTAATCTTATAGGCTTAAACATGTTTTTTTTTTAAAAGAAAAACAAACAAATTGAAATTGATAGTATAAAATATTTTATTAAATAAACCTTATAATAATTCTATTATTGCTAAGAAAATGAGGCCCCTCAAATTTAGGGGCCTAAGGCGGATGCCTAATTTCTTAAATCATCGAGTTGGCCCTTCAAAAAATCCATCAATAATTTATCCATTTGTGTTCAATTTTAACTTGATATTATATATATAATATTCATTAACCAAAATATTTTTCAAAGAATAAAATTTATTATACTCAAAAAGGCATTTTTTTACTATATTATTTATTTTTATTTTGTATCATGTTAATATTAGACAAATATTTTCGAACGCAATACTATTTAATTACGCTATATTTCTTCCAACTCAAAATTCTTGTTGTATTTTTAATTTACACATTTTTGTAAAAATAAACTACACATGGTTGCAAAATTAATTACGTAAAGCATGCACATTAAAGACATTCGAACGCGGAGTCAAGTAAGACTGCTTTATTATATTGCCCATGTGCCTTCATTAATTTCCTTGACTAGTTCATTTCTCGAATTCAAGTTTAATGGTTTATCTCCAAGTACCAACTAGATTTTGTTTTTCTCTCCGTCTCTCTCATTTTAAAGATAAAAAGAAAATATAAATATATTAGCATATTTTTAATGATTAATAAAATAGTAAAGCTTAATTAATTAGACTATAAGTAATTAAAAAAAAAAGTCATCAGCTTACATCTGAAAATCTAAATTAATAGAATATATATTCTTATAAAATATCTTTTACAAATGAAAATAAAACTTGTATTTAAAATATGACTTTATTATATATATAATTTTCTTTTGTAGGAATAACATGTGCTTTATGATACATACCGTCACTATGTGAACAACTATATCATGTGAATATCATAGAGATTTGAAGAATGTTTTTTGAAAAAGAATTAATGAACTAGTCTTAAGTAATATCCTGCCAATGTATGAAATATACCAAAAAGAATTAATGAACTAGTCTTAGGTAATATCCTGCCAAAGTATGATATATGCCAAGTTGGCATTATAAACGACCGAAGTCTTTTTTTAAGAAATAAACTACTCTTCTATGATACTCTATCAATATACAATATACATCATGTCTGTATATAATAGAGAACTAGAACCGAGGAGTATTATTCTTGAAGGACTTTCAAAATTGTAGAGGCAATTAAAAAAAAAAGTGGGAAAGCAACTAGCTAATTAATATCCTCGTGCAATCTTGCACGTCTAGAATTTTGTCAGCATTTTCAAAGGTTAATGTTGATGTATCTATCCCTAACGGAAAGAGTAAAAGACACAATTTCTTGCACCGCTCAATTTCTTATCTAATTGAGCCGCTGAATATATATAGATATAGATATAGATATATATTACATGATGTGGCCACGTGAAATTTAAATGGTGCAACTTTGTTTTATATGTCTCTAAATACATTATAGGCCCAAAATAGCGACAATTTATTACCAAATTCTAAAATTTTGTTTTCGCCACCTTTTTCAGCTGCTTGTTTCACACTCTCTCTCCACGTGAAGTGACAAGTCGGAGAAAAAATAGTGAAAATACTTTGAAAAAAAAAAAGTATTTGTCTCTATATTGTGGAGTCGTCGTTCGAGAATTGTGAAACATTTGTGGACTTGATATAGTGATTTATTGTAATGCCAAATGGCCGGAATAGTAGTTTGTTTGAAGCTGTTCACTAAACTTTGTTCCTCTATTAATTGTTGGTGATTTTCACGTCATTTAGGATTGAGTATACAATATCGATATATGTTTATACACTATTTTAATAATATTGATACATGTCTATACATTATTTATATGATATTTAAACACATTTGTATAATATCGATACATGTTTATAGAAGATAGTGATGCAAGAAACTACATATCAGCAAATGTGTCGTACGTTTTGCTATAAGGCTGAAAACAGCTATTAATGCAGTAGCAACTATGACACCAAAAGAATTAACATTGAGCAAATGCAAAAACTCTTTCCTAATGAAGACAATTTCTTTTTCATGGAAATTATATATATGTGGTTAGGAACAATAAACGTGAGAGGAATTGAGCTGATAGCATCAGTAGTTCCGAATAGCAATTGCACTTCCTTTTGACTTTTGAGTTTTTTTTTGTGTGTAAATAAAAAAATGACTATATTTGTTGTAAACTAAGAGTATGTTTGGGTGAAAATGACTATATTTTTTTGTGTGTGTGAAAATACTTTTGATAAACAAATTGTGTTTGGATAATATTTTTTAAGAAATGCTTTTTTGCTTCAAATGACCAAAAAGGACATGTATCAATAGACTTTTACTACTAAAATTAATTTATAGAGAAAATTTATTTTAACTATCTATTACAATATTTTTAATTAAAATTTTATTTTTATTTAATTGAAAAGCACGTACTCTAAAATTTTCAATCAATGTTTATATACATAAATACATTAAAACTATTAATAATGATATAGTACTTAAATAATTTAAATATCACTTTAAAATATCAAATAAAAATAAATATAAAAATTATTTCATTAATTAAATCATTATTTATGAAAAAATTAACGACAAAAATAATTAGTCCTTCATAAATCACAAAATTCTCAATGATTTCATCCCTAATTTTAATATGCAATCTCTGCATACTTAGTAGAAGATTTGTTTTGTATTTCTGAGGGTATACCAGAAGGTTCATCCTCCTTCTTCATACATGTAAACTACGTGATAACAAATATGTAACTTTTCATAAATTATTTATTTAAAATTAAATATTCTAGAAACATTTACAAGTGCTGTTAAAATATCATTTATTCTTGTAACGTGATTCATCTGTCATTTGTTATTATTAATAATAAAAAATAAAAAGTTATATATTCTTTGGATCATCGTCAATGATTTTTTAAAATTTATTTAAAGAAAATGAGTGAAAATAAAATAATATATATATATATATATATATATATATATTAGTGTGTGTGTGAAGAGAGAGTGATAGAAATATTTTAGTCATGAAAAAAGTAATTTTCTGCTTCAGCTTCTGCTTTTTTTTAAAAATTCTTTTACAAGTTTACCAAATACTTTCTTTTAAAAAAAAATGTTTTTTCTCAAAAGTACTTTTCTTTGGGAAATAAGTAATCCCAAACAAGCACTAAGTATTTTGTTATATATATTTTAAATTATCCAAAAAATTACCTCTATTTTCTTCAAATTTGTAATAGGTTAAGCCGTGATGGGTTGTACCTAACTTAACCTTGTTGTAATATAGCCCATACCCTATCCATTAAACATGAACATGTCGAATGGGTTTGAGCTAAATTTATCACCCTAAGTTTTCGTTACTTGGCAATACTAAACATGAATATGAAAGCTAAGTTGTATGGCCATTGTCTACGGGGATAAATAATGAAGTTGGAGGTCTTACAGTGCACAAAGATGAATCCTCGTGGATGTAATTGTTGATGTAATTCAGGTAACGAGCTGATTTCAGGTTAATTACCATTGTTATCCCAAAATAAAAAGATTGAAACTTAAGCCTTTTCGTGTGACACTCAGGGGCGGATTCAGGATTTTCAGTGACGGGGTTCAGTAGTACATATACGGACAAGTCGAAGGGGGTTCAACCTCTACTATTTATACATAATTTTTTTTCTTACCATGTAGATTATGTGTAGATTTACCATGTAGTACATATACGGACTAGTCGAGAGATATACTGTTAGATCGGTATAGATTATGTCGCAGTGGGCTTGAATTTCCTTTAGAAGAGCTAGATAACTACGCCTCAGACAAGAAGAAGATTATTTTATTTTCTTCATTTTTGGTTCACTTTATTATTTCAACTAATTATTGTAATTTGTATATTACACCAACGTAATCAATGAAATGAATCAAGACTATAAGTAAACGTTTGGTATGTGGGATAAGGATAACAATCCTAGAATAAAATTTGGAACAATTTTAAGGAGAATTCATGGATCGAAATTTAACAACGATAGAAATTCAGATGTCTTAGAGATGCTGGATGCATAATATTTGTTTTACAGGATGAAGCTGGAGAGATGGTAAATGTATTCCAGTGGATAAATTAAATGAAATTATATTATTCATAACAAGTCTGATAATACATGGTAACCAGCTGCAAAGCATAGCAAGCATTTATTCCAGCAGATTAAACTGACAAATCAATATGGAAACATCTCATATTTATTTCAACAATGTCATTATTACTGCTACTAAAGAAAGTGTCAGTTTGGTGCACTAAATCTCCCGTTATAACTACAATAATTTATAAAATATTTTAGGCTTTCTTGAACATTAATATATAACAGTACGTCACATATTAATCAGGCTTCACAACCTAATAGACAACTGGTGGAATTAAGGGTGGATCAGTAAGTGGTACGACCACATGTTTATTTACGATTCAGAAATATGAAGATGCATATGCTTCACAATATTGTCCTAGAGCAAAAGGATGTACTTTTGTTTGTCCAAAATTGTCCTGTGGGTATATTGGTATTTCACCAGTAGCAAATGGATCGAGGCGTTTGGCTGTGAACCGAACGGCTTACAAGATTGTGTTCAAGAAGGCCTAAGATATTTTATAAATTGTTGTAGTTATAACGAGAGATTTAGTGCACCAAACTGACATTTTCTTTAGTAGCAGTAGTAATAACATTGTTGAAATAAATAGTGAGATGTTTCCATATTGATTTGTCAGTTTAATATGCTGGAATAAATGCTTGTTATATTTTGCTGCTGGTTACCATGTATTATCAGACTTGTTATGAATAATATAATTTCATTTAATTTATCCACTGGAATACACTTACCATCTCTCCAGCCTCATCCTGTAAAACAAATATTATGCATCCAGCATCTCTAAGACATCTGAATTTCTATCATTGTTAAATTTCGATCCATGGATTCTCCTTAAAATTGTTCCAAATTTTATTCCAGGATTGTTATCCTTATCCCACATACCAAACGTTTACTCATAGTCTTGATTCACTTCATTGATTATGTTGGTGCAATATACAAATTACAATAATTAGTTGAAATAATAAAGTGAACTAAAAATGAAGAAAATAAGATAATCTTCTTCTTGGCTGAGGCGTGGTTATCTCGCTCTTCTAAAGGAAATTCAAGCCCATTGCGACATAATCTACACCGATCTAGCAGTATATCTCTTGACATAATCTACACCGATTTAGCAGTATATCTCTCGACTACGCTCTTCTGAAGGCATTGATTTTTTTACCTATTGATTCGTACTTTGGCGCTGCGAATTTAATATTTATCGCCTCATTTTCGTCTATTACTAAACCTGAGCTTGAATTCACCATCAAGAATCTCAATGGAAGGCCTACGCTTTGCGAATTTTGCGCTTGGTAAACGTTGAGCGGACAGCTCCCGTTAGCGCCTTGCGCTAGCGTTAGGCCACCACTGTTGCCTGTGGTGGCGGGCAATATGTAGTGGGTGGATCCTGGCATGACTTGTTCATTGTTAGTATCAACAACTGGTTCGGATTTTGTGATTTGGAATAAGGTAAAACTAAGGAGGGAAGAAAGTAATAAAATCCCAGATATCTTCATTTTGATCAGTAGTGATGTTTACTATATTTATATAGAGGTTGATGTTGAAATTTGTATACCATTACGTTGGCTTGGTGTTATAGTTTTGAATTGTGATTTTCTGATGTTTGAAAAACTGAAGGCCTACTTTTGACTTCGTGATGCATCTCATATTAATTGTGTATACCTTATTATATGCAGTTGTCCCGAATTATCTATCCATTTACCAAATCAAGATCAAATTAATAAAAGAAAAAATTATTTACCTCTACAATTAGTAGTTTTTGAAAGAGCATGCAGATTTACAAATTCCAAAAAAAAAATCTTTTTCAAAGGAGAAGATAAATGATAAATTAGTAAAATTACTCATTTTATTTATGATTTTACTAGGGACGTGTGAAGAAAAAAGGAAATAACTAATTTACAATGGAGGAGTATTAAACTATGTTACGTAGGTAGGAAAAAAAGTCAAAAGAATTGAATTTTTGCCGAATTTCTAAAGTTTGGTATGTCGTAATAAAAACTACATGTGCATGGTTTTATAACTCATAGAAAATGATGTACAGATCAAGAATGTTAAATAAGTTCGTCCTTCGACAGAGGCAGAATACAGGGTCATTGCCTCTTGCTGCTGAACTTTATTGAGTGCGTAATCTTGTCAAGAAGTTATTGGTTACTTCGGCTCAGCCACCGGTCATTTACTGTGATAATTTTGGTGCTACATATATTTGTGCTAACACTGCGTCTCAATCTCGCATGAAGCACATTGAACTTTTTGATAGTCATTTTGTCCGTAAATTAGTCCAACAAGGTTTTCGTCGGGTTTTGCATGTTTCATCGATGGACCAACATGTTGATATGCTCACAAAATCTCTTCCAAGCAGCTCTTTTTGAGCTGCTACGTTACAAGTTGATTCTCTAATCGATCTACCATCTTGTGGGAACATATTAGAGATACATCGTAGATGGATTATGAATTATCTTCGCTCCTCATTTACATATTTAGTTTACCTATATTTTAACTTATTCATAACCATAACGATTTTCATTTATTTGAATTGATTGTATTGATTTATTTCACGTCCTTATAGATCCGCCCTCTTGTATAAATACCCTTTTCATTATTGATAAAATCATCTACTATCTATTCTGTAAACTACTATAAATAACGCGCGGTGTCTTTACAACTAGTAAGCCACGCCCTGATTAACTACCAAAGGATTTATTTTGAGTTTCCTGTTTTAGAGAAATTGAACTGATCTTCATTGCCAGGTCACCTTTCCGTGTAAGGATCTGAACCTGAATAATTTATTCATGATCAGTGTTGTTGGGGTACGATGTAGTTTTGATGATTGACAAACTGACAAAGTGATATGAAACATGTCGGTCAAGCTGTTTCACAGACACACTGTCTCATGTAGTTGAAACTTGTGGCAAGACAAGCGTGCAAAAATCAAAGAAGAGCCAGATGAGTGATTTATTCAGATAAACTCAGGGAATAAACATCTGTTGATTTAAAGAGTTGGAGTTTGACTACAACACTAAGGAGACAAGAGTTGGAATTGAAGAAGTAGTCTCACTTGAAGTAGAACTCTACGCAATGAGAGTTCTGATAAAAGGATGAGTTTGAAATAAAGAATGACTCTTTGAAGAGCTATGCTTAAATAGAAGATGTATCATTCAGAGTAACTTGCGCACTTACAGAGAGAGAAAAGGCTAAACACGATCAAATTGAGAAAGTTCATAATTGAGAGAATTCTGACTGAAGATTCAAGTGCTGCCAGTACAAAGGAACAAATTGACGAACCTGTTTCACAGGATTAAGCTTTACAGTTCATGAGTCAGTTTAAATGTATTGTTCTTATTGAGTTGTAATTTACTTCTTTTCTAGATTGATTGTTTAGGAATAATACTGAGCTGAGTTAACTTCAAGTATGGGATAACTCGTGTGGGTTCAACAGTCAAGGGTGATTGTTGAGTTATAGGAATAAGAGTTTATAATTCCTAGTTATTGAAGTATAGAAATTAGAGTTTATAATTCCTAGTTGTTGGTTACAAGAGTTTCGTAATCAGTCATTGTTGAGGCTCAAAGTTATTTAGTGAAGTTGGGGTTAAATTCTGTAGAGGTGCAGGTCATGTTTTTTTACACCTTTTTGAGCGAGGTGTTTTCCACATAAAAAAATATTGTGTTCTTTACTTCCCATTTTACTACTTCCTTGAAACATGCCAGGCAACCCGTTCCATTCATAGACAACTCTTACGTTAAAGTCAATGATCAGTAGGGTACGTACTCTAACAAGTGGCATCACAGCGAGGTTGTCTTAAAAGGGGTTAGCACCTAAGACAAAGATCAATATAATGAAGTCCGCACCACCTACTGATTACAGTGAAGGTCAATCCACTATTAAACCTCCACTCTTTGATGGTTCTCACTTCATTTGGTGGAAAGTTAGGATGAAAACGTTTCTTCATTGTGTAGATTATGAATTATGGGACAGAATTATTGATGGACCAACAATTTTCATGAAGACAGTGGATGGAGAACAAGTAAAAAAGATTAGGTGTGAATTCACCCCAGAAGATCTTGTTGCACTAAAAAAGAATACAAAAGCCAAAAACATTCTTGTTTGTGGTCTTAGTTCAAACGAGTATAATAGAGTGTCTAATTGCAATACTGCTAAACAAATTTGGGATGTATTGGTGAATGCACATGAAGGCACTAGACAAATGAGAAAATTCAAAATTGCATTACTTTTCACAGAATATGAGGCTTTCAAAATAGAGAAAAATGAGTCACTACAAGAAATGATAACTAGGTTAACTTTATTGGTAAATGAGTTATCATCTCTAGGAAAGATTTTATCTACTGAGGAACTGGTGGAGAAGGTCTTCAGAGTCCTACCAAAGTTTAAGTGGAATGTCAAAGTTACAGTCATAAGAGAAGCTAAGGATTTCACTAGAATATCTCTTGATGATTTAGTTAGAAATTTAAAGACCTATGAAATGAACATGGAAGATCTAAATAGGGCATCTAAAAGTGATGAATCAGATGATGAAAAATATGATGAAACTGCTCTCATGGCCATTGGAGATTCAGACATGAAAAAAGATGATGGAATATCTGAGGTAAGTATTCTTGAGCTCAAAGAGAAGTTACATTTATTTTCTAAGAAGAAACTTATTTCCTTAATGAGTGCTCTAATTGATGATTTTCAAAAAGCTTGTAAGAATATCGTTGAAAAGGAAAACTGGACTCTTAAGGGACAAGTTGGTCAACTTGATTCTTCAAATCTGATTCTAAAATCTAAAATTTTAAAACTGACTCTTTCTAAAAATGAAAAAAAACAAGTGATGAACAAGAAAATACTGACCCTCAATTGACCAAGTCCAAACAAGAATGTTGTAATGAAAAGGAAAAAGGTGAACAAATTAATCCAAGAAGTCTCTAAACTAAAATTTGATCTTGAAAAGACAAACAGAAGGATAAATTCCTTAAGAATTGTTCATCAATTCAGTGAAAAACTCAAAGTGAAAGGGCAGGGTTGGATTTTTTTCAAGAGCTCTATTATTACGAAGGATTTATGTAATATATGTGGTAATCACGGACATCCAACTACTGAATGTCCAGTTGCTGCAAAAAGCAGAGATAGGAGCACTAATTTGGTAAAGAAATCCGACTTCTTGATAGTACAGACAAATAGGAAGAAAAGATAAACTGGTCAAAGAAACAGGTCACATCACCTGTTACCTCGATGGGCTAGGAGAAATTTGATTCACCCTTTTACTGGTAAGAAAGGATCCAAGCTTATCTGTATTTTTAAATTTAACTCCTAGTTTATTTTGCAGGCGAGAGTGAAAGGAGGCAAGAAAAATTAGTACATGGATAGAGATTGCCCAAGGCATAAGACTGGAAGCAAATAATTTTTTTTTCACTCACCACATTTAAAGGGGAAATGAATCTTTTGGAGATAATAAAAAGAGCAAAATTACTAGAGTTTAAAAGATTGGGAGAACTAAAACAAAAATTTTTTTAA
Organism: Capsicum baccatum var. pendulum; assembly: GCA_030864225.1. Taxonomy (NCBI): domain Eukaryota; kingdom Viridiplantae; phylum Streptophyta; class Magnoliopsida; order Solanales; family Solanaceae; genus Capsicum; species Capsicum baccatum. The sequence continues at coordinate 51,404,508 of CM061552.1, read as the reverse complement.
AGATGGTCAGATTTGGTGTGCTCGTGTAAGGAAGAAGCAAGGGAGGTCCTCTAAAAAAAGGATGGCAGTGAAACTAATGAGCATGCATAGAAACGTTTTGTACCACCTGGTCTAACTATTGTATAAACTAAGGGCATATTGACAAGAGAAACAACAAATCAAGAAATTAATGCATTAATAACACCAATACAAGCTGCTGATAATTTTATTGGTAGTTCATAAGAATTAGAGTTGTCAAAAGAATCTTGAGATATCTCATGGGAATCACTGGCTTGAGACTACGGTATCCAACGGAAACCAATTTCACTCTTGAGGTATATAAAAATATTGACTATTTAGGTTACTTAATTGACTGGAGAAACACCAAAGGCACTAAGTAGAGAGCATTTTGAAAAGAATAGGTTAGACTTGGGGATGATTAAAATTGCATAAACTCCCCTCAATGATTGACTATAATAACTATTTTTCTTATTAATCTTATTGGCTAAAATGTTATTCGATTCAGTCTTGCACATTTAGTTGTGTGTTCCAATTTCAGATTTTTTACTCTTCTAACCTAATTTTGTATTAGATTGTGCAGAAAAATAGGTACAAACAAGTAATCGTGATCAAAAAGTTCTTCTTAGTAGGTATGTTCTACACTGACATAAGCATAGGCTATATAAGTTGAAACAGTTGGGCACATCTGTTCAATTTCTCACACTTCATCCTCTCCTTGTCTTATAAAGCTAACGAATTAGTTGACCAAACTTTCTTTGATCCTACAGCAGAAATTCCTTCTTCTTTGTCAGCCTAAATATCAGTTTTTGTACCATGGATTTGCCAAACTCGATCATCAATCACATGCAACATATGTTTCTGAAGTATAAAAAGAGGACATGCTCTCCCTTTTGGATTCTAATTGGCTCAGACTTTTTAGCACTTCTCAGTCCTAGTTCGGATTTGACCTTTTAAACAACAAAAGATGTTCTTGAACAGATGAATCATGTTGCTCTAACTGTTTCAATATGGATGGCTAACACTCATTTAAAAAAAATAAAAAAATTAAATAAGTATTTTAGCTGAGAAAAATTCTGAACTAGAAGTTGCACAAGACTTTGAAGTGGAATAAGAGATCCTTCGAGCTAGGATCATAACTTTAAAACTTGACATTGATTTAGAGAGGGCTAAAAATGTTGAAGTCATTCGTCAATTGACACAGTTGATATCACCTGTTTTACCTTTCTCATCAGCTCCTCACTATTTATATCCTTAACTATATCCCACTTTTATACCGTATTCTTTTTTTTATTAATGCTCAGTTGCTTTAATTTGTTCAGTACTAGCTTAGGTTTAATGTGGAACATCCTTTGCCACTTAAATGGAATGGTTATCTTTGCTTAATTGACTCAAGTTTTTGCTCTTTTTAATACATTACTATATTGGGTAAAGTTTTTGTTTGATTGTTTTGGTGATAGCCCAGTGGCAATGAATAGCATAACAAATCACTTTGGCTAGTATATTATTGCATTGAAATAGTTTTTTGATAATGTCAAAAGGAGAATATGATAAGAGGGTTGTGCGATATTTATAACCCATTGACTAACCTATTTTATTCTAGTGTTTTATACTGTAGTGCCTACAGATAAAGATGGTTGAATGCACAATGACAAGAGGTTTGACATCATGGGAAATTTATTAGGATATGATGTAGTTTTGATGATTGAAAAACTGACAAATTGATATGAAACATGTCAGTTAAGCTGGTTCACAGACACACTGTCTCATGTAACTGAAACTTGTGGTAAAATAATCGATGATTAAAGACAAATGTGCAAGAATCAAGGAAGGACCAGATGAGTGATTAATTCAGATAAACTCAAGGAAATAAACATATGTTGATTTAAATAGTTGGAGTTTGACTATAACACTAAGGAGACAAGAGTTGGAATTGAAGAAGGAGTCTCACTTGAAGTAGAACTCTACGCAATGAGAGTTCTGATAAAAGGAGAAGTTTGAAATAAAGAATGACTCTTTGGAGAGCTATGCATAAATAGAGGATGTATCATTTAGAGTAACTTGCGCACTTACAGAGAAAGAAAAGGCTAAACACTATCAAATTGAGAAAGTTCATAATTGAGAGAATTCTGACTGAAGATTCAAGTGTTGCCAGTACAAAGGAACAAATTGACGAACCTGTTTCACAGGATTAAGCTTTACAATTCATGAGTCAGTTTACAAATATATTGTTCTTATCGAGTTGTAATTTATTGCTTTTCTAGATTGACTATTTAGGAACAATACTGAGCTGAGTTAACTTCAAGTTTGGGATAACTCGAAGTGGGTTCAACAGTCAAGGGTGATTGTTGAGTTATAGAAAGATTTTATAATTACTAGTTATTGAGGTATAGGAATTAGAGTTTATAATTCCTAGTTGTTGGTTACAAGAGTTTTGTAATCAGTCGTTGCTGAGGCTCGGAGTTATTTAGTGAAGTTGGAGTTAACTCCTGTAGAGGTGCAGGTCGTGATTTTTTTACACATTTTTGAGCCGGGTGTTTTCAAGTAAAAAAATTATTGTATTCTTTACTTTCCATTTTACTGCATTTTTGAAACATATCAGGCAACCCATTCCATCCACAAGCAACTCTTACGTTAAAGTCACTGATCAGTAGGGTACATACTTTAACAAGTGTTATGAAATCAAATAGGAATAAGCAATATGATAAGCAAGAGAAAAACAAGATGAACACACACAGATTAATGTGAAAACCCTTAACGGGAAAAACCACAGACATAGAAGAAATTCACTATATAAGAGAGGAATTCAAGGAGGTGCCAATGTTCTCAATGACACACGAGAACCGTCATATTAAAACCAACCCTCTAAGTCGCACTTATATAATACGTGCGTACATGAAAACTCTACGCTACCACCACAAACCCCCCAAAAAATCTCAAACATGGGTCGCACCGCAATCTTTTCAGAGATGGATCAACAAAATTTGGATCAAAAACTCTAACAATCAAGATAAACTTGAATGAAACTAAGTGAAGATCAGAATAGAAAAGAAAACCAAATTCATCTTGTGAGTTTGAGAGTTCTTAGTTATGCTTCAACTGGGATTCAATGTTTTCTACTTCCAATCATTTACAACTCTTGGTAAATTATGTCTATATTAGGACTTAACTTTCATGCATAAAATAAATTACGACTATTTTTATGAGGTTAACTAATTGTTAATAATACTTATCAAAGAGTTCGTAGGCTTGTATGTATCCATCATCCAGTGGCGGATCCAAAACTTAAGAATTGTAGGTGCTTAAAAATTAAAAAAAAAATAATTACCTCAACAAGGTTCGAACTCGGGATGCCCATCCAATCAAATTTTTATTTTAGTGGGTGCTTTTATATGTTTTATACTTATTTTCGTATATGTTCTATGTAATTATACCTATTTCGCATCGAGTTTAGTGAATGCCGGAACACCCCAAAAATCTATGTAGGTCCACCCCTGCCAACATCAACCAAGGGACTCGATACGTTGATTGAGAACGACCACGAACAATAAAGTGCAAACAACAACAACAAAGTACAGACAATTTTTATGTTGAAACCTCCTTATTCAAGGAAGTAAAACCACGACCTACCTCGTAGTATTTTCACAAACAACTTCACTAAAACAAAAACGATTTCATATTACAGACTCCAATTAATAATCCTAGGATTATCCTCCTATCCCTAACCCCTTGTAAAAGCTTTATCATGAGTCACACTATATTAACTCTATTGTAGCCCACAACGTCAACTAACTTTAGTGGACCATCATATCTCGTTAACTCTAGCTCACTCTATCAACTAACTACAGTCGATACAACTGTGATTTAATCTAGCCCATACATTTACCACGGTTAACTTTAGCCAATAACTCAAATGTCTAACTCTAGCCCTCAACTTAAATCTACAGGATATGAGTGAAAAAGAAATACCTACACAAGTTTAATTTCTCAATAGTGAGGAGTAAGTTTACACTGGAGAGTAAAACACAAAGACTCAACAACCTAGACCTAATAACACACAACAATAGACTGTTATGGACTAGTGTGAGAGTTGACGTGTACAAATCAGTCTGGTGCAAATACGTGGTCCCTTGTTTGGTTGCTATGAGACAAGATCCCTTAGAGTGGTAGTTCCTCTTGAATAAGTAGTATTCCCTCGTGGCTTGTTCTCTTGTTTCCCGTGAGATTGGTCTGGTGCATCTCTGGTTACTTAACGGTCCCTCAATAGGCATGTCAGATCATCAAAACAAAGCATAATGTCATAGTAATTATGCATCATCAATTTTTTCCTTTTTGACGATGGCAAACACATGAAGCAAGTTCCCTCTAAGAACCAGATTCTCATACAGTTGATTATAAGAAATGGATCAAATTATTTGGGTAGCATATCTGGTTCTTCAATAGATTTGTCAAATCATCAAAACATGACATAGTACTTCAACATCTATGCTACATTAGAGTTTAATTGTCATTAACTTATATATGCGCCCCATTTGACTTGTCTGAATTTAAATAGTTTGACCAAGTCCTAACAGTTTTTAAATTTTTGGAGCTAGATGGATGAATAATTTGGCATTACGTGTTTGATTAGAAGTAATGAAACTGAAAGTAAGCAACGAAGGATAATGATCTAATTGTAAGGTGGGCATAAATCACCAAAAAAATAATTTTTTGCTGAATCAAACCAAGATTTATTATATTGGATCGAATTTTAAAAATATCGAATGTCAAATGTAAACCCCTAATTAGGGTGTACAAAGAAAATTGGCAAATCTCCCCAAAACCACAAAAAAGAAGAACTAATTAGTGGTTAGGTTTGGTTTCAACTAAAAATGATCAAACCGACCCAATTTTATGTATATTATTTTTTTTATTACTTTATACATTTATAGATATTTATGTAACATTATCAAAATTTTAGCTTCACAATATTTTGACAACAGGGTTGGACTTATATATGTTTAGCAAATTAGAAAAAACTCAAATCAAAACTAAGTTTACACTCCTAAAGGCTTAAGCCTTAATTGTTAACATATGAACAAAATATATCAACTCACTGTTATCTGCAAGTTATCTGAAGAAAATGACAAAAAAAAAAATCTTTTGCTGCTTGAGACAACTACAATCGTAATAGTTTAGATGGTTCGAGTATCAATATGGATATATTTGATACGGATATATTCTATGGTGGATTTTTATGTTTGCTATATTTTGTTTTGTTTTAACAGAATATATATAGTTAAACTGTAGGTGATTCAAGGGTGTGGCTTAGTGATCAATTAAGTGAATCGACTATGAGGAATTATTTCGTATGTGGGATAAGAATAACAATTCAGAATAAAATTTGAAACAATTTTAAGAAAAGTCTTCGAATCAAAATAACAATGATAGAAATTCAGATGTCTTAGAGATGCTACTAAAAATTAATAGGTAAATAAAATTAATTCATACAAAGTTTGATATTCATGGTAACCTGCAGGAAAGTATAATAATACTCCTTCCGTTTTGTTTTACTTACCTCTTGCATTAAAAATATTTATTTTAATTTATTTGTCAAATTTATGAAATCAGGAGTCTTTCGATAATTTTTTTCTTCCTATCATTTGAATTAAATAAGTAAATAACTACATATAGTAATAGAAGTAATAATCAAATTTAGAATTTTAAAACATTATTGATTAGGTTAATTTAATAAAACACACTGATAATTAATTTTTTTAAAATGGTGTGGCAAATTAACCAAAGTCAAAGTAAAATGAAATCAAGGGAGAAATTTATTGTACTACAACATTTTCACAACCAATTCAATTCAAGAGAAAAAGGGAAATAAGATAATAAATAAATAAAAATAATACAAAGGTGAATTACACGAAAAAAAAAATATCAAGCATTATGCATCTAGATTCAAATGATAAATCAATTCCTAAATCAAATATGAAACAACTCCCTGCATAACACGCACGTCTGCACCCACAAATTATAACATCGTTATTAATTTTCACTATGTTTTATTACCACATAATAAGAGTAAAATCAATGTCTTAGGCCTTCTTGAACACAATCTTGTAAGCCGTGCTGTTCACAGCCAAACGCTTCGATCCATTAGCAACTGATGAAATACCAATATATCCACACGACAATTTTGGACAAATAAAAGTACATCCTTTTGCTCTTGGACAATATTGTAAAGCATATGCATCTTCATATTTCTGAATCGTAAATAAACATGTGGACGTGCCACTTACTGATCCACCCTTAATTCCACCAGTTGTCACTAACCCTCCTTCTATTCTCCAAACAGTTGATTTATTACATATCGATTCGTACCTTGGTGCTGCGAATTTAATATTTACCTCCTCATTTTCGTCGATTACTAAGCCCGCGCTCGAATTCACCATCAAGAATCTCAACGGAAGGCCTACGCTTTGCGAATTTTGCGCTTGGTAAACGTTGAGTGGGCAGCTCCCGTTTGCGCCTTTTGCTAGCGTTAGGCCGCCACCGCTGCCCGTGGTGGCGGGCAATATGTAGTAGGTGGATCCTGGCATGACTTGTTCATTGTTAGTATCAACAACTGGTTCAGATTTTATGATTTGGAATAAGGTAAGACTAAGGAGGCAAGAGAGGACCAAAATCCCAGATATCTTCATTTTGGTTTATCACTAGTATGATTGATGTTTTTAGTGGGTAGATGTTTACAATATTTATAGAGAGGTTGACGTTGAAATTTGTATACCATTACGTTTGCTGTGCGATCGTTTTGAATTTCGGTTTTGCAGATGTTTGAAAAAATGAAGGCGTAATTTTGACGCGTCTCATATTAGTTGTCTCATACAATTTCAAATTATTTGTCCATTTATCATATGAAGATAAAATTAATTAAAATTTTCTATCTTACTCTTATATTTTAATGTTTTTGAAAAGCATAAATAAATTTATAAGTATGAAAAAGTTTTTTTTTTTTTCAAAGAAGTGGATAAATTAATAAAGATATTAATTATAATTTTACAAGAGGCATGAAAACAACTAATATAGAACGGAGGAGTATTAAACTATGTTAGGTACGTAGAGAAAAGTCAGAAGAATTGAATTTTACCGTGCTTTGAATTTCTAAAGTTAGGCATGTTGTAAGAAAAACTACATTTGAATGGTTTTACAACTCGTAGAAAATGATGTAAAGTAAAGATCTAGAATGTTAGATAAGCTTAGAAAACAGACCCGCTGTGTTTTTTGAATTGTCAACGAAAAGATGGTGATAAAAAGGACAACCATTATGTAATGTTTCTTAGACTTTAGTGGATAGAATTAGAACCTAAGAAGGAGACGAATACACAACATAATAGGAGAAATGGATAGTTGTTCAATTTTTTTTTTTAGTAGTTATATTTTATTTTTCAGAATAAATTTGACTGATTAATGTATCTAAATTATATTAAATTAATTAATATATTAAATATACAATTTAAACATCATAAACTATAAAAAATATTATAGTTTAAAATTTATCTCATATTAATAAAATATATCTTAAAATGTTGATAAATTTTCATGTAATTTCACTCTTACAAAGTGAAACATAAGAGCTATTTTCTTATGCCATGCGATTCTTTATGTTCTCTGTTTTACTCGTGTGTGTGTATATATGAGTAGTTTGGAGTGCTAAAGTTTTCTATAAGTGAGGGATCTGAGAAAGAGTTGATTACATTGGTTTATTGTAGGTAGTTTGCATTGCATGTCTGTATACTACCCTTTTCATTTAGATATGTCCTCGGAAATCATAGACTAAAAAATTTCTCATAGTTTAAAATCATCTTTTATCTTTTTCCGTATAGTTTTCTACAGTATTATAGTCTTGAGAAGACGAGGCCCAATCCATAAATCTTAAATTGGGCTTTCTCCTTTAGAATTGAGGCAAGTGAACAATAACCGTTTAGGATTGGTCAGAAATTAAAATAATGCTTGATCGAAAGGAAAAATATTCTAAAAAATATCTGAATTTTGATCGAATTTGCAGTTGAGCATACTGAACTTTGCAGGGGTCCTATTACCCTCTAGACTTTTTTAAAGTGGATTTAATTCCCCCCAAAACGTTATACCCAGTTTTGACGATTGATGGTGTAATACACGTGTCAATATTATTTTTACACGTATATTTTTTAAAAAAATTATTTTGATTTACTTTATTCTCTATTCTTATTCTTTTCATCATTTTTTCACCAAAATCTTGATCACCATTGTCAAAATTATGAGCAGGAAAGACAACATTGCCATGAATTTTTCTTTTTCTCTATATCAATTTGAGGTGATAATTGATTAGCAACAAAATGACAAAGTAAACAACTAATAACCAAAAATTAGCCAACAAATGTTTGAGACTTTCACAAGGATCTCATAATCAACACAGTGGCTTGGGATGAGGAATTGAAGAAGATTAATTTTGCTATTTTGATGGAATTGAAGAAGACCCATTTGAGGTATATTGAAATTGGATCAAATTGATGAAAATAATTTTGCTATTTTGATGGAATTGAAGAAGACCCAGTTGGTGTGTGTGTTGAAACTAGGTCAAATTGATGAAAATGAATTGGGTGTGTTGAAAATGACCTATTTGGGGTGTGTGTAATGAAATTGTGTTCAATTTCAATTGAATAAAAAAAAAAGTTTTATAACAATTTTTTACACTCACACGCTGAATGTGTGGGAATTACACGCACTTGTCTGAGTAGGCAGATATATGCCATTAAAATATGAAAAAAAAAAAGTCTGAGGGGGAGGTATTAGACCCCTGCAAAGTTCAGTATGCTCAACTGAAAATTTAGGTAAAATTCAGATATTTTTCTGAATATTTTTTTCTAACAAAAAAATTAAAACCCTTTTACATAAAGTTTGACTCTTTAAATATTGTGTATTTATAACCCCGCATAATCCATACACAAATAATTCAAAAATACATCAAAAAACTTATATAGGTAAAATAATGTATTCTTGGACAGTTAATTCCCTCGACATGCTTTTTATGCTCGACATATCTCCTCTTTTTTTTTTTTTTCCTTTTTAAAATAATGTATTTGTGTTTTCTCCTAACCTCATTTGTCTCTTTTGTACGTGGTTGTACAGGTGCCAAGAGTTAAAGAACCACCTAATTCTGCCCAAGTCCATAAAAAAAAATCTGCTGCTTCATTAAATTACTCCTATATTAGGTACCATAATTAATTTTCGTCGGGTAACTCGTGACACCACTTGTTATGCAGGTAATCAAATCAATTCAATTTGTGGTTCTTTTGGGACAAAAGAAGTTGTTTCTTTCCTTGCCTTTTCTTTTTATTTTATTTATATGTGTCATTAATATCAATTTTGCTAATACCTCCTTTATTTTAATTTATTTGACTGAAACTAATTGATGTTCAGTGTGAATTCAAAGACCGGATCTTTCTTTAAAAAAATGAAATAAAATATATATATTTAGAAATTACTTTAAAAAAAATACTATATAAATCTAGCTAATAATTTATAAACGGGAGTGTACTAAATTTGTAATCAGCTCAACTTGAATCCTAATTATTAATTAAACACCAGTGGTTGCTTTACTGTTGCATGCGTGGTCAAGACAATAATTCCAAGAATCAAAATAATTTCTTTTTGGGAGGCATTCATGACAAGTAGCGTCATTAATTAGTAAATTTAAAACTAAGAGAACGAAATCATGGTTATTTTTTATTATTTAAAACACATGATGATAAAAAGACAAACTATAAGCCCAGCTACAACTCCTCTTGATCTATAGTATAAGATGCCTGTTTATTTTTTCTTTTTCTTTTTTAAATTAATTAATTAATTAATTTTGATCAATCCTTTATCACATAAATTAGTAGGAAGGAAGTTGTACAATAATGTAGCTTCTTTTGCATTTCTAATTAAAAAATAAGAAGATAAAACATGCAACATACATAGTTACATTAATCTACTTGAGTAGAGTACTGCACATATCACCTTCCTCGATCCTCTTTATTTCATGATTTTGTACACAAAAACATAGTCTAGAAACGTAATTAATTGATTAATTAATTTTGATATCATCATTCAGTGCCTGGAGGCTTTGGGTCATGATGGTTATTGGCACCCGTTCCTGCATAGTCATCTCTTTCCACCAACAATTCCCTCTTCTTCTCCATAAATACCACCTTCAACAATTTCGAAAAAAAATAAACTTAGAATTATTCGCCACATAAGAAATGGATGTGAGAATTTAAAATTTACGTCTAATAATCATAAATTATATTATTGAATTTTTAATTAATAATCTGAAGATATTAAATAAATTTATTAGCACAAACACAATATTTGATCAAGATTACTGAGTTCAGTAATTGGCTGAACCGTGCTTTGATTTCTAGCCTTCCCTATATTTAAAATCACAAATTTTATAATATATACAATATCTTGTACCGAAACTATGTTGCAGTTGCAATTCATTATTTCAACATTCATTAAAAAATAGAGAAATTAAAGTTAAAAATAGTAATTTAAGTGGTTTAAGTTAAATAATACTTTCACTATAAGACTTCAAGTGAAATTGAGTACAAACACACACAATTTCAGCTTTTGTCAATTAACTTCAAATACAAAATTTCATGAAAAAAAAAAAAAAAAGGATTCAAGAGAGGAGAAAGAGAACCTTGTTATGAAAATCTTGATTTTCTGTAATTGTCTTAAGGCTTCCTGTGAATTAGCACCACAAAACACATAATTAATTAAAATTTAATAAATTAAAAGTTAACAAAAAAGAAAGAAAGAGAGAAACTTGTATGACTTACTTGAAGAAGGAACTGCTATGGTGGAAATTAGAAGAGAGCCAACAAATATTAGTAACAATAAACTGAGGAAAGAAACCCTTTTTTCCATTTTGTATTGTTTTTATGACAGGAAAAAGATAGATCTAAGAACATAAAAAAAGACAGCAAAAGGTACTGCCTTTTATAGGAGGAGGGTACTATTTTAATATCTCAAATAATTTTGTAATATAAAAATTAAACTTTAACATGGCTAAATGTTTCTATAATGCTTTCACTACCTGTCATAATGACCTTTTATGTTACTTTTATATTTGATTTAACTGTAAAGTAATTAGTAAATATATTTCTTAAAGTACTGGAAAGTGGAAACTATCATCAAAGGATGTGGTCAATCCGTCAATGGGCTCCTTCTTCGTTGATGGATATTAGATTTGAGTTTTAAATATTAAAAAAAAATAGATACAGAATATTTTTGTCAAACAAATTTTATATTATGTAAATTTAAATTAATCAGGCTCCATTATTATATATAGTATCAAACATAAGATGGTAAACCGAAAAAAATTATTGTTCTATTAAGTGCTGACCTTTTGAGAACAGTAATTCAGCTTTTCCTTTACTGTTTCAATCTTGGATATTTAGGTAATGTAATTAATGCTAATAAATGATTGACATGGCAGGATTGATTGCCACCTTTTTTAAGATTAAAAAACTGAATGGATTTAATTATATCTGGCGTAAATTATTTTGTGTCACGTCTTTAGATTATTACTGAAACCAAACTTTCCAACTAAGAATATATTTGTGTGATATATTAATGTACTCTCTTCATTTTATTTTAGGTGGTGATTTTTTTTTAGCTCATATATATAAAAGATGAATGTCACCTTACTATAATTAAAAAAAAATACTTTAAATTTCCTTTTTTTATTCTGAATAAAATAAAGGCATAATGCATGAATATATCTTTTAACTGAGTGTTCATAAATAGACACTAAAATTTGTATAGAGTTGAATAAGTAGACATATGAGTCATATGTGGTATCCGACCAGTGGCGAAACCAGGATATTATCTAAGGGGTTCATAAGTGAACAAACGAATTAATCAAAAGGATTCAACATTTAATATATATACATAAAATATTATTTTAACCATGTATATATAGCATAATTTTTTGTCGAAGGGGGTTCGGATGAACCCCTCGTCAAAGGGTAGATCCACCACTGCATCCGACGTGGTCAATTCGAGTCCTATATGACGTCCTACGTGTATGATGTCACATAGGATGCGTATGTCTACTTGTTTAATTTTATATTAGTTTAAGTGTCTACTTGTGCGTATTCAAAGTTAGAAATCATAAATACAAATTAAGACCAAGTTAAAAAGAACGTTTATGTGTTATGCTTAAAATAATTTACAACAACACAATTAATGACTTTTTCTCTTACAAAATAAAGAAAAGAATTTGCTCATTCTAGAATTTGATATCATCATAAGTCATGACAAAGCTTATACTAATAATTTTACGTATTGAAAGGATTGCAATGTAATGGGGACCTAACTTTCTAAGTGCCTTCAATTCTGTAATTAAATTTCGAAATGGTGTCTAGCAAACACTTACAACTCAAATTTAAACATTCTTTTTTTAGATACATGTCCTGTTAATTATGTGGAAAATCCTTTTAGTTGAATTTGACCAAACAATAAACCACCTATTCAGCTATACTATACCCACAAGAGCATTAGTGCTATTAATACGTGTCTAAATGGAAACTAATAAGTGAGATTAGTGCATGTGTACCCAACCTAAACTACATGTCAACGTACCAACGGTGCTTAAATTAGTTCACATCACCACGTGGTTCATATTGATTACTTATCATGAGTGAAAATGGATGAAGTCTCTTAAACTTTAATCAATAAATTTAAAATTTAAAAATAATATATCTTGATAAAGCATACTTATTTCTTTTTCTTTTAATAAATTGTATAGAATATAAATTCAAATCGGTCAGATAAGTAACTTTTGGATTCAATAATTATAAAAGAAAATTATACTGTATTTAAAGAAATATAGATACTACTACTACCCAAAAAGAGAAAACTGGATATTAAAGAATTAGTGAAGTGACTATTTGCCTAACCTCACCAAAAGTTAAGGTGCTATGGGTGGACTGCGTCTTTTTTAATTAGAAATTTTTAGTTCAAATTTTATTTATGAAAAAATTGTTAGTAGAAAATACTTTTCTCATTAAGTCTTATATGATATAAATTCAGATTAATTAAACTTTAATATAAATACAAAATATCATAGAAAAAAAAACAAAATATCTACTTGCCTAACATTATCTAGCATATCCGGATAGGTGCTTAAGGTTAGTGCGAGACACGGAGACAGACACATCTCCACTCATCCACTCAACTAATGGATATATACCATTATGGTCCTTTGATTTTGGCATGCTAATTAAAGATGTGGCTATATCACCATGTGTTCTAATAAGACGGTTGAGATTTTTCTATTTATAATTAGATATTTTAAATTTAAGTTATAATAATGAAGAAAAATTTGTTGAGTGATTTTACTATGTTTAATTTTGAATTTTCTTTTTTAAAAAAAAAAATAAAATTTTTAAATATGAAACATAATTTTTTTTTAGGAAAAATTACCTAAAATCACAACATAACTATTTAAACTTCTAAAAATTCCATCACTTCTTAAAAATTACTTAAATTCAAGCATTTCATATTTTTTACTATTTCTGAGATATAAGTTAATCCTACATGTATCTGATGAATGTAACTACTGTAATACAAGTTAATCACATTAGATACATGTATCAGCGGTATGTATCTAATGTAATTAATTTGTATCATCAGAGGTCAAATATTGAGATTTTAAGAGATTTTGAAAGCTGTTGGGATTCTTAGTAATTAAGATAAACATGTCGGTATATTTGTAAAATTTACTTTTTTTTTTTTAAATCAAATTAGAATGAAATAGATTTATTTCGTAACTTCCAAAAATTAAAAGTCAACCTTTTATTTATGCATGTGAATTGAAGAAAGAAGGAGCCGAAAGCTACTTTACTGTAGGGAGAGGACTTTGAAGATTCAATCTAGGGCTGCGTCTTAATTTAAAAATCTATTATGAAACATATAATTAAAAATAAATTTAGAATGATTAAATTAGTGTTTGTGTTTTATTTTTAAGAAATAAGATATTTAGTAAATTTAATTCTAAAATATGTCTATTCAATTTTCAAAATAAAAAGATAAATAATTTGAACCTTCGAAAAAAGCATAACATGCCAACTAATGGGACAGAGAGAGAGTACTTAATTTAATAATTTTCATGATTGAATGAAAGACTAATGTCAACTTTCACCTGTGACATTGTGAGGTTATGAGCCAAATTGGTCCCCCATTTGACCCTTTGGGACGGCGCAAAACTCCAATTCTCTGACCCAACGACCATTTCCTTTTCTTATCACCAAAAATAATTTCGTATTGAGAAAGGTGTCCTACTAATTTCTCTTATCTTATGTGATTTTGACAGGGAAACTCATATTTATGCCTGTTTCATTTTGAGTTTTTACTAAGTTAATTATTCAGGAGAGTTTGAAAATCGCTTATTATATTACATAATTAATTGATGGTTGAGCATTCTCTTGTTTTTCTGTGAGATAGATTTAATGGTCACTTTTGAACCTCTTCTTTTTTATATTATTAGTACTATGCTTGTAGTTCATTTATCTTTAAATGATGTTTTGTGTGACTTTGATTGCATTATTCAACTTTTGTTGATGTTTTGTGTGTCAATTATCGCATTATTTCATTTTCGCTATCGATTCTTTTTATTATGTGTTGTGTAGCGCTTTCATTTTGATTAATTTATATTGTGATTGTCCTTCCCATATTTGTATCCTTTTTTCAAATTGTGTAAAGGTATTAGTTAAGCAAAGATCTATCGAAAACAGTTTCTCTACATCATAAAAATAAAATAATTAAGGTTTGCATACATCTTTTTCTAACCGTGCTTATGAAATTACACTGAGATTTTGTTGTTGTTGTACTATGGTTAATTGTTGTGATTTTATAAAACAAACTCGATAGATATACGGTTTATGAATATAACACTAGACCTAACTTAATGGTTTTTTTTTTATTAACAAATGATGGATCACATTCATTTTTTGATATACGAGTTTCAATGTTTGTTTGCAAAGTTCAAAATTAGGACCATAAAGCTCTAGTGAGAGAGCTTATAACGTTATTCCCTTTTACACTTACAAAGGTCATTGGTATTGTGATATCGTGTTAATAATATAGACTAGTTAAGAAAAATTGTTCTACTTCACTTGGTAATTTACAAAGGTTTCAAAGTCCTTATAATGAGGGATAATTAAAATCAAGGATATTAAAATTAGTTTCAGAAAGATCCATTTAGTTAATAGTAATATTTTATTATTCCAACTTTTTAACGATGGTAAATTTCTTTGTAGCCAATTTAACTCTCTATCTCTGCATAGGATTTGAAGTCAAACTTGGGTCTTGGGCTAACAAGAAAAAAGCTTTAGAGATTGGGCTTTAAGCTTTTGATGGGCCTACTCTAGTAATATATTTGTAGGCTCTACTAAATCAGTCTCTATTCTCTCGTCTTCTTTCAAGAGAAGCCCAAACAAATATAAAAAGGAAAAAATACGTGGAATAGAAAATATCAAGCCATAAATATTAGACATAGCTAATATTTATAATAGTTATCATTTATAGCTAAAGTTTAGATTAAATAGTCAATTATACATCTACTTTTGTATTTGTATATTTTGGGATTCATATACGAATTTCTAATTTCACAGGGATTCTCTAATTTATGGGCTCATATACATTTGTATTTGTAAAGAAAGCGCATTTTAGGGCTCATATATAAATCACTAAAGCTTTGTATTTATAAATAATGCAAATTTCAGGGCTCCTATGTAAATCTCTAAAGATTTATATGCAAATCTTGTGGTTCATATACAAATTACTAAAAAGGTATTTGCATATCCAATCTCTAAGCTATATATTTAGCAATTAAACTGTAACCGCTTCCTGCAATTAGGCAAACCATAGTTGTTAGGCCGTTTTAATTGCCAAAATATTAAATATTTTAGGAAGAGAAAGAGAAAGAATGAGTTTTGGAATATTTGAATCTATTTTTAAGGGCACTTTACCCATTAAGAAGTATAAAAGTTAATAACCTAAAAGAGGAAAAATGGCTATTCGATGCCATTTTTGTATACTATGCTATCGCAACATTTTATACTAGTGTTTGATACCCAACACCATTTTTAGTATAGTGTTTGTGCGACTTGACAATGATATTTTCATGTGAAATACCATTGTTGCAAAGTCGAGTAGCAAAGAAGAAAGTTGATTGATCACTACTAATTATTCTTAAATTTATAGAGAATATTATCAAAGGGTAATTTATCCTTCACTAGCTTCCCTCCAATAGGTCCTTTATATTAATAGCAAATTAAAAATTTGTACAGCCAAAAAATGTTTTAAAATGCATATGCTCTATATTCCATCAAATATATACTTCCTCATCAAATAAATTTATAAAATCTAAATTCTATAGTTCCTCATCAAATAAATATAATAAGTAATATTGCTAAGAATTTCCTTGGTAATTTGATGATGCCTCACAATGATTTTTTTTAATTCAAAGGTGCGAAGTAATTAAACTCGCTTTTACTATTACTGGCCTGAAATACTGAAAACAAATATATACGTAATTAGACAAATAAACATATCCTAATGTGTTTATTGATGACAAAAAAATACAAATTCAATTACCTTAAAAGCAAGTTCATATCAACTGCTGAATTTGACACAAAAAATTTGATGAAACAACAAAATGGCGAGATGTATAATATAATGGATCCTGAAAATGAGTAATTGCTACTTTCATACGTTTATATTAGTAACCTAACAGAATACATATGTGAATCATAAATTATACGTAAAAGACTATCTTTATATTCTTAAAGTACAAGTCAGTAAAACAAATATAAATTATGATATGCAAAATGATCTCAACTGCTTTTGAGCTCTACTTGTAAATCCTACAAAATAAAGTCAATAAGAAAAAAAAAATCAATACAACCACAAAACACTCCAAAAGTTTTAAATAAAATTAGAGAATAAGCAAAGAAAAGGTAGTGGGGTGGGGGGTGGGGGTGGGGGTGAGGGGGGGGGGAGGGGGAAGCCAAATCAAACTACTGATTTATTGATTTGGGGTTCATTGCTGAGAGACTATCGAAAAAATCGCCCTAGCTTATCTTTCAGTTAGCGATATAAACTGCGTATATTTTATTTTTCTCATATCAATTTTGTGTGAACATACTAGCTATATTGTTGTTTTCTATAAAAAAAAAGATGCGGGGGGGGGGGGGGGTAAAAAATGATTACAAATTACATTAGTTAATAATCATCAAATGTATCGAATTGCAATAATTTCTCAAAATGATTGAAATGTAATGTATTTGTGGAGGTTTTTGAAAACTTCCACAAGAAAATCACCACAACAAGAACAATTTTAGAGAGTTTGAAACACAAGTCACAAATTAAATATCTAATGCCAATCTTTTTATACCCCCACCTTTGTGGGGATTGATTGGCAAAAATGCCATAAAATAAATGCATAATGAGGTTTTTTTTATGACTACCATAAATAAACCGTCATAATTTACTAGTATTTTTTTTTGTAGTGAAAGTGCTTAATCAACAAGAGTCAATTATTTTGAAACAGGTGTATAGTACGCAATCTTACCTTACATTTCTGCCAGAGATTGTTTTCAAGTCTTGAACCCATAACCTCCTGATCACATGACAACAGCTTTACCAGTTACTTCAAGGCTCCCCTTCAATTTTGTGTCATCACATAATGAGAAAAATCCAACAGTAGGGGCTGCGGATAAGCTTTAAAGAGTAATTTCTTCTTTAAATTTTTAATTTGTCATGTAACATTCACTCACGAAGTAGATGGGCCTATATGATAGAGTCAGCACAAAAGAACCTCTTTTTGAAATAAAAATGTGAAAAGGGACCATAAATTTTTTAGAAGGACCAAAATGGATAAATTGCTCAAATTCCAGAGACGATCAATTTTTTCTGCTAGTTCACACAAATGGCTGTTTGGCCGTTTACTCTTTTATTTTTTGGGAACCTGTGGTTGCATTGAGTTGATTTGTTTAATAAAAAAATTAATTACGCTAGCTTTGATCATGGATTTCAAATATTTTTGATAAGTCATTTTAGATAACTAATATTTTACCAGCACAACATGCTATACATTTGCTGGTTAATATTGTACTATTTGTTAGTGGTGCTAAATGATGTCTAGACCCAGCTTGATGTGAAAAGACAATAGATAAGACGAAATTGAACTAATGGGAGATTAACTTGCACCTGTCTCAGACAAACACACCTACAAGAACTAATGGGAAATTGACCTTATAATGTTTTATGAATCAGCCCCAGCTGAATAAAGATATCACACAAATAGGCATTGGGCCAAGTAAAAGCAATAAGCAAGGCCTCCACAAAGGATAATTTGGGATCCAGATTGAGGGTACCGTTTATTGTGGTTAAATAGAATAGGGCATCACTACCAGATCAGAGTATGGTGAATTATGTGCAAGGCAATTCTGTGTTTCTCCTCCCTAATTCTGCTTTTAGCTTCTCACATCCCTTCTTCCGTCTATCAATCCCTAGTTCTTTTGTTCTATTTTTGCAATTCTATTTGGGCTTTTGATTCCTCACTTTAGCTGGTTCAGTTTCGACATACTTCATTTCACATTCTTGTTTATAAAATTATTCATTTTTAAATATGTGCATTTAAGCTACGCGATTATATATACTCTGCTAGTTTATTTTAACACAAATATATCGTTACAACTTTATTATTCAATGCTTGGCGATACCCGCCAATTAACCTAACTAAATGATTAATAAGCGGGTAAAAAACCAAATATATTTTTAAAATAGGCAATATTAAATGGATCACCCTTTTTGGTATATTATATGCTCACCTACCCATCGTACTTCATTAACACGTTTTAGTTATTTATAATCTCTAACGGTCCAAATGGTCCCTAGACAAATCAATATCAATTATTGGCCTGTAACTAGGTGGAGTGGAGGATATGTATGAAATTTTGTTGCTGCTTTTATTTGTCATGTATTATTCACTCACGTGATAGGTGGAGTGGCTCGATATTCTTGGCCTATAGGACCACTCTATATAGCCCCTCAAATTACATCAGCATATATATATATACACAACATTTTTTTTACTCTCTTTCTCACGTTTTCCCTCTTCCTCTAATTTTGCCTTCCTTTTATTTAAGATAAAAGGATAAAAAATATCACTCTGACGGTCCAGTGGGCATGTCAGCAATTCATTACTGATCTGCAACTAGAGCAGGGGATATAAATGGAGATATGGCTACTACTTCTTTAATTTTTTATTTGTTATGTAACATTCACTTAAGTATGATAGGTCTACATGCATGATATGTTCCCTCAAACAACAATAGGGTATCTCATTTCTTATACTATTATATGTGCCTAGAACTCACTAGATTTAAGTATTAGTTGGGAGGAAGACAGAAAGAGCTCAGCTTGGTATATCGTTTATGGAGCTTATTTTTTGAGAATAGGATATCTCTATATATACTTTATGTATCGAGGGTAGGAAATTAAAGACACAATAAACTTGATATGTTATTTATGAAACTTATTTTCTACGCGATGAACTTGATATGCTTAGCAACATGTGATCAGGTGAATCTACATTAATATCAGGCATTTAGATATTTGGAACATAACTCTAGTGGTCCTAAATTTCCATCATCTTTTCATATTCAAGCTTTCACAGATATTGTAGCCTTCTTATCCCCACTCCACCTTTTTCTTTTGAAAAATGTCATCTTGCCCCAAGCACTCCAATAATGTTTTTATTTACCTGCTATTATTGTTGTGGAAAAAAATTCAGCCATGTCTCTCTCCATTTTATGAAAAACTTTTTTGGGAGGTTCGACAACAGACAGAAGATGAATAGAAAATGACTGTAGTAGCTGTTTAATTAATATTATTAGAAATATATATTGGGTCGGGTCTATGAATAAGGGGTGCTAATTAGCCTCCATCATGGATGTAGGGAAAAAGTTGATTTTCCATATCAGTTGACATTTATGGTTTATAATAGAGAAAAATGTTCTACATCCCCTAAATGATATCTAGGGCTGGACAAAAAGGGCTCATCAGTTTTGTGAGGATTCTTGACAACTAGTTATACGAGTTGTGGTTGTTTCATATCCACCTTTTAAGTCTTACAGATTCAAATGCTACATTATTATCAAAAAACAAAATAGGAAAATTCTGTTTTTCCTTTCTTTTTTTTTTTAATCTTTTTTGTGTGTTTTGAAATGTATAATAAAATGAATTCTACATGCCAAATTAGGGCATGTAATATTTTAATTTGCTGGATATGGTCTGTTATAACAGTGATGGAGCATACTTTTGTGGTTTACCAATTCCAAGCACATGTACTTTACACATGAAGCTAAAAGATAAACAAGTAAAAGAGAAGGTCATCACATATTTCAAATGTTGATTATGATAAAATTAACTCATAGAAATACGATCCATCCAAGTTCATTGATCCACTCTTTTTCTCTATTTTTTTTTTTCTTATGAAACATTATTCACACAAGCAACATTATTATGCGATACATTCTAATTTTAGAAACGCTTAAAGACAATAACTCCAAATTAAATAGTCAATTCCAGAAGGAAATAATGTAGCCTTGCCTTGCTAAAACATACTTAGCGCAGAGGTTTATTTATAAAGCTAAGCACGAACGAAGTTGACACTAAGAGGGAAGCGGAGCTGTTGAGGAGGATCTTGGCGTCTGGCGAGAGCTAAACGCCTCCTTCCATCTGGCATAGTAATTGCCCACACTGCTCGACACCCTTCAAGAACGCAAGATGGACAAGCAATAGGACCAGGACAATTCAACAATTGGTAACCTTGTTGTGCTCTCGCTAACTTAAACCAACTGCTGTCTCGTTCGCCTATCGTACCTCCACTCGTCCCCAACAGTGTCGCGTCTAGAGACGCATCGTAGTCTCCGCATTTCCAGACTGTATAACTATCACAATTCCCTGTAGTGAACTGGATGTTAAAGTCTTGATTTATATGGAGGACAGGTGGATTTCCGATACTTCTATGGGGAATGAATCTGACGGGTGTACCTCTAGGTCCACTATCGGAGTTGTACTTGAAGACGCCATCTGGACAAGGGGCAGCTGAATTTGGGGTCGTTGCTAGGTACACTTGACCACCGAGGGCACCCCAAAGAGAGGAACTGATGCGGTAGCTTCGACGAGTTTCAACTGCTCTACCCAGAGGATCAAATACTCGCTGCCCTACAGAAGTAACAGTGGGCAACTCAATGGGATTTTCGGAAGTGAAATTTGATGAAAAAGCCACAAAAGGAAGCAAACACAGACATAATAGCAATAAACACTTCATCATCTCTGATATCTTGTATTGCTTTCTTGCTTATGAGTTGTGACTTGTCACGACTCTACTAGTGAAGCCTTCTATTTATAGAAGAAAGTGAAGTGATCCTCACCATTTTAAACATGAATAAAACATCCATAGTACTCACTCCGTACATTTTCACTTTTCTATTTGATTCGACACACCCCTAAAAGTATTACATCCTTTTCAATTTACTTATGTGGTTTGATTTTACTGGTCCTAAATTAAAAAATATGTAAATATATAAAAATACATGTCTAAAATCTGCAGGTGAAAAGTTAAAGCAAAGAGATACGAGGGTGTACTTAATAAAATGATAAACTAAAGACTAAATTATAAATTATCTTTTGATTTTTTAAACTAAAATAAATAAAAATTGACATATTTTAATATAATGGGTAAGAGACAATAGAGATGGGGATAGTAATTAATTATAGTATAAATATCATAAATACCAATTCTTTAGAAAGTAATTACACTTTTTTAAATGTGCATGGGGCAATTGAAGTGGATCTTCACTGAAGAGGAGCCCAATTGTAAAACTTAATAGAGATTGACAACCACTGAGGAACAATATAATTAGTATAAATAACATAAATATCAAGAGTCCGGATTCTAAAAGACAAGTTTTTTTAGTCAAAATTTCAAAAGGATACCCTAATATTGAAAGATTCCAAAAGGAATAAGGTAAACACAGGTGTTTGTAACTAAAAATTCCATTTAGTTAATAGTAACATTTTATTATTCCAACTTTTTAACGATGGTAAATTTCTTTGTAGCCAATTTAACTCTCTATCTCTGCATGGGATTTGAAGTCAAACTTGGGTCTTGGGCTAACAAGAAAAAAGCTTTAGAGATTGGGCTTTAAGCTTTTGATGGGCCTTCTCTAGTAATATATTTGTAGGCTCTACTAAATCAGTCTCTATTCTCTCGTCTTCTTTCAAGAGAAGCCCAAACAAATATAAAAAGGAAAAAAAACGTGGAATAGAAAATATCAAGCCATAACTATCAGACATAGCTAATATTTATAATAGTTATCATTTATAGCTAAAGTTTAGATTAAATGGTTAAATATACATCTCCTTTGTATTTGTATATTTTGAGATTTATATACAAATTTCTAATTTCGCAGGGATTCTCAAATTTATGGGCTCATATACATTTGTATTTGTAAAGAAAGCGCATTTTAGGGCTCATATATAAATCACTAAAGCTTTGTATTTATAAATAATGCAAATTTCAGGGCTCCTATGTAAATCTCTAAAGATTTATATGCAAATCTTGTGGCTCAAATACAAATTACTAAAAAGGTATTTGTATATCCAATCTCTAAGTTATATATTTAGCAATTAAAGTGTAAATCGGCAAACTATAGTTGTTACACCTTTTTAATTGCCAAAATGTTAAATATTTTAGGAAGAGAAAGAGAGAGAATGAGTTTGGAATATTTGAATCTATTTTTAAGGACACTTTAACATTAAGAAGTATAAAATCTAATAACCTAAAGGAGGAAAATTGGCTCCTCGATGCCATTGTAACATTTTATACTAGTGTTTGATACCCAACACCATATTTTTAGTATAGCGTTTGTGCGACTTGGCAATGATATTTTCATGTGAAATACCATTGTTACAAAGCCGAGTAGCAAAGAAGAAAGTTGATTGATCACTATTAAAAAGGAAAAAACTTACTTTTAGGGGCGAAGGTACCTTTTACAACAAAAATATTGAACAAATAAATTATTCTTAAATTTATAGAGAATGTTGTCAAAGGCTAATTTATCCTTCAGTAGCTTCCCTCCAATAGGTCCTTTATATTAGCAGCAAATTAAAAATTAGTATAAACAAAAAATATTTAAAAATGCATATGCTCTATGTTCTATCAAATATATAGTTTCTCATCAAATAAATTCATAAAATTTAAAATACATTGTTCCTCATCAAATAAATATAAGAAGTAATAGTGCTAAAAATTTCCTTGATAATTTGATGATGCCTCACAATGATCTTTTTTAATCCAAGGTGAGAAGTAATTAAGCTCACTTTTACGGGTGAATTTCAAAAATAGACCCAAATTGAGGCGACTTTTAAATTTTAGTCTCAAATAAATTTTTTTCCCTTTAAAATAGTCTTTACCTATTAACTAATATTTTTTTGGACAAAATTGCCCCTGATCAATGGAGTAAATTACATAAATAATATAACTCCATATTTATATCTTTCAACTTTTTTGTTTCTCTTTTTATTTTACTTTGATTTTTCTTTTTTCTTTTTCTTTTTAATTTTTTCAACCCTTACTTTTTTCCTTTTTTCCTCTCAACTTCTTTTTGTTTTCTTTTTTATTTTATATTATTTTTCTTTCCTCTTTTTTTTTTTTTTTTTTTTTTTTTTTTTTTTTTTAGTTTTTCTCAACCCTTACTTTTTTTTCTTTACACCTTTCAAAGTCTAACCTTTTTTTTTAAAAAAACATTTTATATATATTTTTTTTAATTTTTTCTCGACCTTTATTTTTATTTAATCTTTCTTTTTTTTATCAACCTTTATTCTTTCCTATTCTCTCTCAACTTCTACGTTGTCTTTGATTTTTATTTTTTTAATATTTTTCTTCATTTTCTTCTTTTCCTACAAGTTTTATTATTTTTGTTCTTTTATTTCATTTCTTCTATTCAAGTTACATCTCATGAGTAAGAGTTGACACTATCACATTATAAAGGTAAGACTTATGACTTTCAAAGAATAAGCTACGTTTCATGGGTAAGAGTTGACACTACTACATTATAGAGGCAAGACTTATGACTTTCAAACAACTAGTTATATTTCATGGGCAAGAGTTAATACTATCATGTTGTATTTTGATTTATGAGATGTTTTATAACTTTTATCTTAGAGGCAAAACTTAGCTCGGGGACTTTCAAACAACAAATTATACCTCACGGACAAGAGTTGAATCTACCACGTTATGTTTTCATTTATGAGATGTTCTACAACTATTGCATTAGAGGCAGGACTAAGCTCAAGGGCTTTCAAACTATTATGTCCCACGGGCAAGAGTTGACTCTACAAC